>JAWLRI010000212.1:367512-419771 GCA_034781795.1 Crypturellus tataupa
GCTGCGCGGACACGGCGCCGCCTCGGCCGCTCGCCTCTCCCCGCAGGGCGCCCGCGGGCCGGCCTCGGCGCCGACCATGTGCTGAGAGGAGGATGGCGCCGCGCGCGGCCGCCGCTCGCCATGGCCAGGGAGGACTCGGTGAGGTGCCTGCGCTGCCTGCTCTACGCCCTCAACCTCCTCTTCTGGGTGAGTCCCGGGCGCCTGCGGGTCCCCTCCTCGGGCAGGTGGCACCTCCTGGCCCGAGGTACGCGATGTCGCACCCAGGGACGCGGCCGAGCCGCCCAGGACACAACCCGCTGTGTCTGCTGGAGTTGGCCACCCTGGTACCTTCGATGTCCCCTCGTGTCATGCAGTCCTCATTGCCATCATTTTAAAAAGAAAGGGCTTGGAAAATAGTTACAAGTGTAATTTAAGTGTTACAAGTATGCCCATGAGTATGCAGGGAGGGGGGTTTTCAAGGGTGTCGTGGCTTCTTTGCTGAAAGAGTTTTGAAGTGTCCCATAACCTGACCTGAACCCTGGGCTCCCGCAGGTACCTGAGCATTAGGTGCTCTGCAAAGACCTGGCCTAGAGTCTTTCTAGTGCCTTTGGTGACCCATCCTAGCCGGCTCCTGCGAGACCTGGGGTGATTCCTTTTTCTTCCAGCATTTTAGCCAAAGCTGCGTTTAGAGTGCCTGCGTTTGAGGCTCTCCAGCAGGAGTGACCGTGATCACCAGTGACCCCAAACTTTCACTGCCCCAGACACAAGGAGGTTCCTCAGTCACTTGCACCAGGTGACATCTGTTGCACCGCATAACTGAGGTTTATGTTGCATACCTATAGGAGAACGCATAGGTAACAGGCGTGTGGTGCCCTTTCACAACCTGTGAGATGCCAGAGGATTTGGGGGCATGATGTGTGGATGGGATTAACACGAGTGGGAATAACAATCATTTATAAAGGGTTTAAGGTGAAATGACATGAATACTGGGAACTATGTGGAGTGATTTTTTTTTTTTTTTTTTTTTTTAATGAGAGAGGAAAACAGCTCCTGGTGCAAAACAGCACTTTCTGTATAGTGCAAGTGGTCTCACATCTGGGAGAGATTCTGTTGAAAGTATGTAACTTTATATGTTGTGTTTAGCAGGGATGTAAAATATCTCAAGAAGTATTTTATTTCTGCAGTGTTTTGTTAGCTGTTTGGTAGGGAATAAGGCCTGGTAACAGCTGATGAGAAAGTCTTTTGTTTCCTAAAAGGATGTGGAATTATTTCTCACATGATATGTGCATTTCACTGAGTATTATACAACATCTAAGGGACTGTATTTCCTTTGATTAAGACAAAGTTTACCAGGGTTTAAGTGTTCAAGAGAGCCCAACTCGTGACTTTTACTCATGTGCTGTTATAATAGAGAGAACGGATGCCTACATGGTGCAAATGCACTCTTTCTCTGGATTTCCCATGACTTCTGCCATGAACCGTTCTCGTCAGTCCCCACATCCTAACTCACCAATGCTGTTTGTCCCCTCCAATTTACCACAGTTGTCCACTCCACTTCCCTCCCTGTCCAATGCTTTCTGTATTCATCAAATTTATTATTCAGCTGAGCAGCTGTTTAAGTGGTACCCAAGTTATACATAGCAAGGTTATAGCCCCTCAAGTGACACTGTGTCACTTGATCCATTGTGTGGTGATAAGGGCCTTGATTCTTGAACAGAGTGCTCTGTTTGTCAGTCCTGAGTTTCTCCGCATCTATAGGAAACTCTGCTCTTATCTTTGGAAAGGACTAGTGGGTTGTGTCCCAGTTCCTCTCTAGAGAGACAAAGACTGGATGTGGATCATAAATTTAAAGAGGTTAAGGCTGGATAAAGGAGGAGGCAGTAAGCAGGAAACAGGCTAAAGAGGAAAACATCAGAAAAACAGGGAGAGGTGCCTGTTGTCTCACCCAGGTGATTTAACTGTTTGTCTTCTTTGCTAGCATTTTAAGTTCTTTTCCATGTCAGAGTCCTCTTTCTGACTTTTTGTTATTCTGCTCATTTTTCTGTTGTGGATTTGAGACACGGAGCTATAGACCATTTGTGAGCTTGGCAGTAAAACAACAGTAGCAGCAATTCCTATAATGTGGTGATGCTGATATTTTGTCCACTTTTAATTCATGTTTTTCAAGAATTTATTTAAAGCATTTATGGATAGAAATTGTTGCTTAGTCTTCAGGTTTCTTTTCCTTCCCTCCTAATCGGGAATATACAAAAATGCCTATACATAGTCCTGGTAGCTGAGGGCAGGACCCAGGCAAATGCACCCAAGCAGCTAAATGAAATGTATATAAAGCCAAAGTGTGTGAATATATAATCAAATAATAAATGATGCCAGTAAAAGCAGATAAGTTGTACCAGAGATGCTGCAGAAAATAATGCTGTCTTCCACATTGTATATATGTAATTAGAGGTGGAAATAAAATGATGAAACTGACCAGTCTGTTTGGAGTTCATTGTTTACTTTTCAAAAAGCAGATGCATGCAACTGTTCAGCAGCTTGAAACAAAAAGGAAAGTGAGTCTGTCAGAATTGTGTGGTAAGAAACAGGATGAATGGTGGGTGGGCTGCTAAATGTATTAAAATTAAATGACATTTGTTTGGAGGAGAGGACTGTGTACATAATACCGTTATCACTTTCTTATTTGGTCCTGCTCAGATATGTATTTCACAGCTAAAGACAAATCTGCTACTAGTTGCTTATTGTAGCCTGTATCATCCTGGGAAATCTCACCTATCACATTCTCCTTCAGGGTTTGAACTTTCTCCTGTCGGGCTCAGCAGGGCTTTTACCATTGACTTTTCTGAATACAAGAACTTTTACCTCACTGGCTGGAATATTCTTGTGAAACAGTCCCTTAGCAACAGGTGATTGCCCACTGGTGTGGGGATATGGGAAACTGCATTTTCCCCTTGCTTTTATTCTTCTTCCCACTTGGGAAGTTTTTGCTTCCCATTGCTTATGTTAGTGCTTACTTTGATAAATACCAGTTCAGATTATTACCACTGGATGGTAGGAAGTTTAGATTAGATCAACTACTTGAAAATGTGCAGCCGCATTCCTCATGATCTGTGAATATGTTAGGTTCTGTTTTAGCAGATAAAACACTACTGCAGAATACCTAAAATACTTTAGAGCAAGAGTCTCTGTGATTCTAGTGAGTATACAACCCTTATGTTACAGGAAGTGTATGTTTAATTCTCTTAAAGCTTATTCTTGGGTCTGTGTTTTGTTTTTGTTTTTCCCCCTTTCTCCTGCTTCCTTTCTTTCAACAGGATATTGCCTCCTGACAAATTCAGACCTGTTGCTAATATGTCCAACTGCTATCCCAACTGTCAGTACTTGACTGAAGACATTGAAGATGTATAAACGTCTTTGTTGGCTAGTGTTTGTTAAACTTTTTGAGGTTTCTGTCTTGAAAGCTGCTTGCATGTGACCTATAAGCAATCAGTGGAGAGAGATGTTGGCATTTTCAAATCATGGTTTGAGGATCCTAGCCAGAATAGAAGGACATTCTCTGCATCTCTCATTGTGGTGTTGTCCACTGGAAGATCTGATCAGACTAATCATATATTGCACAAATAGGATTGTTTTCTCCTTCAAACTGGAAAAAAATAGCCTCAACTCTGCTGATATCTTTACTTTTGAAGCCCTGACAAAAACTGTCAGAGCCTGTAGCCACTGTATCTGTACAGGCGGTATCTGCTACAGCCTGGTTATCTAGTTTTAAAATGGGCATATTTAACTGTTTTGAGTATGTCACATGTGCATGTTCTAGCACGTTTCTGGTGGCATTCAGCATTCCTTACCTGCCTGTTGAGGGCAGGCTAGTGCATACAAAGCTCCTTAAGAAGGTGTTAAACTAAACTGGCTAATCTGCCCATCCATCTGGCTGAAAAACTTGAGATGTGGATGATTGCCATAACACGCTGATGTCCTCATATTTTGGCTGCTGTCAGCGTCAAAGAAAGCACAGAAGTTTATCACTCGCTATGCTGTGATCCTTGTAGCTTCTCCAGAATATTACTCATAAGTGTACAATTGCCGGCTTTGTCTTTGGAAAGGCAGAAACAGTTTTTACTGGGCTTAGCTAATGAGCTGTGTTGTGGAGTGGTAGGGCTGTGTGTGGGAGAAACTGATGTCTGTTATGCTAAAAAAGCATTTCTGACCTGAAGGTTGCTTACATGTAAGTAATCAACTGAAATAGTATCTATTTTAATTGTTCATTCTGTTTTGATAATGAACCAATAAATTTTACTGCTTCAGAAAATGTCTGAGCAACCTTAATACAGGTTTTATGAAAGTTTTGGTACTTCTGGAACTGCAACCTACAGAAGATCTTGAAAAACAATTTCTTTTAAAGGGTAAATGAATCTATTGTCAGTGCTCCTGTTGATGCCAACTAAGAAACCAAATAGGGTGTATGTCCTCCCCAGGACGCACTAGGGAGTCCTTAACAGTGTCTTAAAGAAAGACTTCAGCCACAGAGCACAGTTAACCTGTTATGGTGGCTCAGGTGTAACACAAGAGCTTATTGAGGGGCAGTAGCTGTTAAAGAACATGCACTAGAAAATAACGCTGAGTATGGGGAAAAGTCAGTGCCCTAACTGTTTGCAATAGTAGGCAGTTAAGCAAAGAAGAATCCTTGGGATGCACAGGTCTGTTTTACTTTTCTTGGCAGCTTGTATACTCTGGAAAATCATAGCCAAAATAGCTAGGTATTGATAGCAATACAAGCTGAACAATTGCCTTGTCAGCTTCTATTTTTTTAAAAAGGGAAAATATAATTAACTTGCACGAAAAAAACTATATATATATATATATTTTTTTTTTTGGTCACTAGAAAACTGTATCAGTTTACTTTCTTCCTGGTGAGCCTGTGATATGGGAAGGAAGAACAGCTACTCTTGCATGTCCTGTATAATTGAGGATAACTGTACCAGAGTGGATTGCACAAATCAAAATATTAAGTTGCAGGTGACTATATCATATGTTTTAAGCCTCTTCTAACAAATGATTCACAGTGCCCCTGGGGGCATGGCCCAGCCATGTCAGGGATGTTGCTTCATCCCTCACCTTGTGAGGATGTTTCTCTGCCTAGGATTATCCTGTTTCTGTTGAGCAGTGCATACGGTTTCCGTCAGCTTAGACCTTAGGAAGTAGTAACACCATCTAATATGGACTGTGTGATCACAGCTAGTAAACGCTCCTGAAGGTAGCAGAAATTGTTACATGTATCTTAAGCTTGGGTTTGCTGAAAAAAAAAAAAAAAAAATAGGTAAAATGAAAGAACAGGAAATTTCCAGTTAGTCTTCCTATCGTTATGAACCGTCTTGCACATTCTTAACTCTTCTAGTTTTGGGTATATGTTTCATCTGTGAAAATACAGTAGGGAAATGTTAGTGTTGCCCAAGGAAGTATCCAAAGATGATTGGAAACAGCAGGTTTCCTTCTTTTTTTTTCCAAGCTTAAATATATGCACTGCATCTTGTATTTTTTTCTTCATTTTCCATTTTTATTGTGACCAAGTTGTTGATCTGCCCTGTCTTATTTGGAAGCTACTAGAGTTGTATTTCTTCTACTGTCCAAATACCGCCTATATTGATGGGATTTTAGGATATCTGGCATGAGTAAAGTTAGGGCCAAATTTTAAAACAACTTAAATGACTAATAATATCTGCCAAAATTAACGTTTTTGGGTACCTGCAGTAGTGGAAGCATGGAGGTTATCCTAGGCTAATACACTCTGCTTTTAGTTACTTACTATAGGCATGAGTAATTAAAATCCATTTTCTTAGTACTCTTGTATAAAGAAAATATCTACAAGCCACACAAGAAAGAAACTTCAGCTTTTATGGGAATACAGTGTCATTTAATGGAATGCTTTTAGCAGAACAAGTTATAGGAGTTTTAAAGAACTGGCAATGCTTTTAATACTGATCTTGAGAAACCTTTTACTTTTTGATTTCTGTAGGCTGCATTATTTATATAACATCATTACATTATAGCAGCACACAAAAGCCTAATTCAGATTCAAAAGCAACAGCCTTGAGGACCTTGAGATCTAGAAAAACAACTAATCAGATTTGGGATTTTTTTAAAGTAACTTCTTTGTTTTCTCTTAGATAATACGTTACTCTGTTTGTGAGAGGTCTCACAGGAAGGTATTTGAAGTGAGTGAGGGAGAATGAAATGAATTTGTAAATGGTAAAGTAAGCTGCTAGCAGAGAAAAGACTGATCAAGTTTGGTTTATGAAGGTCTACTGCTGGAATAGGGAAGGTGCAAACAAGCAATACATAACCTAGGTATGTCTTAACACAGTAATGCAGAGTTTAGTCGTAGCTCAATTTTGCATCTATCTCTGCAGCACCTTTCATCCCGCGTATCCTCATTGGGTTACCCCGATGGACTATCAAGAGTGAAATGGTAAAGCAGTCTCTGCAAAGTGGTCCTGAAAAGCAGAGTGGCTTAGTGTGATGCTGGTTAGAAAAAAAAAAAAAATAACCCCCAAACCCACCCATATGTTAGAAGCGATAAAAACAGGTTCCTTAACTAGCATTTAGAAGTCAGTGAAATCACAGATGTTTTGGGGGAAGTCCACCTTGAGGACAAAGGCACAAATTAGAGCAGAGAAGATTTGAGCCAATAGCTTAAGGGAAAAAATGTTTCAAACCAGATGTTTATACCTTTAAGCCATGACCTCCAGCAGAAATACTATAGCTATTTTCTTTCATTCAGTATCTATTCTGTTGAAATTATTTTCCTAATTATTCACTAACTACAGAAACTCTTTCTCTACTTTGGAAATTTTATGTCCTCTTGAGAATCTGAGGACTCTGCACTTTTGCAAGTTACCCACAAACAGCCACACATCCCTTTGCCTTCTCAGAGAGATTACTCCTTTACAATGAGAAGGTTATTTCCTGCTTTGAGGAAAAGTGTCATGAAGTTTGACCTAAGGAGTATCAAGTGCAGTGAGTAGGTAGTCAAAGAAGATGTGTACAGAAATATATACAGTTTCCACAGTTTCTGTGCCCTCTTTTCCTTTTGTGCTTTTATCCGACTTGGAGCAGGTATTATCTTAGTCTGACATTGAGAAGAACCTGCTTTTGGATTAACTGCATGTGAACCTGTTTGCACATTTGAGTTCTCATTTCACAGTTTTGTTTTTGTTTTTAATTGAACTACTGCAGGCTCCTTTATGGTCAGTCGCTGGAGAACTTGCTGGGAGGGTGACCCCTTTAGCCAGTGTCAGACAGTTGCCTTGTTGCAGAGTGTGCAAGTTCCAGCTGGTCGGGTTGTTCCCTCGCCTGCAGCTGTGCAAGCAAACCTGAAAGCAAAGTGCAAATAAGTCCCTGCTTGGGCTGCCTGTGAGTGCGGAGGGGGCTAAAGTATGACCTGGGATGAGATTAAAAAGTACCTCAGAAAAAAGGTGCTTTGTTGGGAAGAGGTGAATTTCTTTTCTGTGGTCCGTTCTCCATAAATATTTTAATGCTTTTTCCAGGCAATACAGAAAAAACAAGATATCTCCTCACTCTAAACCCCTTCCTCACAAAAAAAAAAAGGAGTTGTCTGTGTTTGTCCAGTAAACTCAGTCATCTGTGTTTGTTCAGGGATGTGACCATTGAATTTATTTAATTGTGAAAACATTGCAACATGCTGTGTTCATGACCTTGTAGTGATTTATTTTTTTATTTTTTGGTAAGCCACAGCTCAAATAGCCCAAATCAATTTTAGATGGAAACATTCTCAAGGGTTATTTCTCTACTAAAATTAAAGGACACTCTGTCAGCTTCTCTCATGCAGATTTTTACTGTATCTTGGAGGTAATGTAGACCTCTTTCTGGAATGCAAGTTCTTAAATAGTGCTGGTATTCAACCTTTGGTTTGGGTACTAGAACTTGAACTGAAGTTGTTTGCTCCATTTTTTTTGATAAAAAGAACTGCATGTGGTTTTTAATATGGGAGGTATTTATTTTTGATCTTTGCTTAGGTTTAATGATGAAAAAGAACTTCTTTCAAATTTGAGCAAAGTGAAGGGTTTAGGATGTTTTAATGAAAACAAGATGATGACAGTGACAACAGTGAGCAGCTATCTACAGCAGTTAGTTCTGCTTCACTGAATTTAGAAACTCATGGTCATTTAATAATTGAAAATACAGATTTATTTTGGGATGGCCTCAAAGACACTGAGTAGGGGAGTAAGGCCTAAAGGCTTAAGACAAAGGCTTAAAATATATGCTTAATGAATAAAGATATATGTATGCTTTTTGTTTTTGTTGCATGATTTAAATTGTGCTTTGAAATGGCCACTTTTGATATTTTGAGTAAGTTGCTGGATATAGCTTTTATGATTGTTGTGAAAGCATTCTCAAAGTTTAAATCAGTGGAAAAGAAGTTGCATATATTAACGTATGGCATACATGTTGATTTTTGGAGAGCTTGTTTAAAAATATACAGCTTTTTTTTAAAATCAGGTGAAAATATAATTAAAATAGAGTATTAGAATATACAGTTTTATAAACCATTCGGTTTGTTGTTGTCGGCTCCCTCCCATATTGTGGCAGCTTAGAATGAAACACACAGTGACTTGTGCGGCCGGCTGTAACAGAAGTGTTTTACTGCCTGCTGTCATACTATGTTTACAGCATCGCAGGCTGGGCGTCATCAAAGAAGTTTGGATGCAGACATTTTACTGAGGTGATGTGAATGCTAATGTGGAAAAAAAATCACTTTGGTAGCCTTGCTTCTTGTAATCTTGTGACCTTTTATTTAGAGCTAAACTCATGCTGATTGCTTGATAGAGCTTTTGAAGTGCTCAGTGTTTTATGTATAGATTCATTGTGAAACACCGGCTGAAGTGGTGCCTGCTAATTTTTCAAGCTTCCTTTTGTCCTTCTTCTAAGCAAACCTGTGAAAACCCTATTTAGGACCTTGCCACTTCCTATGAAGCCATGAAAATCGCTTTGCAGTGAACTGCAGAAATGTACATGCCCTTTGCTGGTGAGGTTGGGATGCACTCCAGGCTTTCTGGAAGAACTGTTCTTGCCTTCTGAGCGCGTGCGCTGGGTTGCGCTGATGGAAGTTAATCTGCGTAGTTCCAGTGATGCCAGCTGCAGATTTGCTGCTGCTCAGCAGCATTTTGACAGGGAAGTCGGAGACAGTGGAATTTGGGTGTGCTTATGTCTTGTTTTTGTTGTAATTCCCTTGTGGCTAAGGAGTGGAGGGGCAGAGAAGTCAGGTTTGATGGATACGAGCTAATGCTTGATAGCAATCTTTTATCACTAGAATATGTGCCGATCACTGCTCAAGACACACTGGTCTTGCAAACGCACCCTTCTGTGCTCATAATTTTCTTGTCTTGATGTTTGCTTTTGCTGGTCAAAAGGAGATGCATGTCTTTTTTCACAGCCCTGTGTTTTTGTGCCTAAAAACTACTAAACTTTTTGGATTTGTATGTACTAAAATAAAGTATTGTTTAATTTTTCATTATCATGCTTTGTTTTCCCACATGCTGCTTTTATTTTTATTTAGTTAATACGGGAGCTTCTTCAGGATTTGCATACTCTTTCTTTTTTCCCCTATTGCATCTTGCCTTGTCTGAAGGAGCAACTTTCCTTCCTTCCAGAGCATCCATTACCGCTCGTTTGGTGGGAATGTAGTGCTACATGCACAGTGCAGAAGCAGCGCAGGGGCAGCCTGTGAGCTCCCAACGGAGAGAGCTGGGCCTGGGCAGTCTACCAGTGTAATATGGAGGAAAGAATGTTGTTTAGCAAGTGAAATTTATTTCTGATACTGCTGTCATAGCAGGACCTTCTGACTTTTCCTGAAAGTTGGCAAGGAGTGTTCTTGTTTGGTTTGTTTGGCTGGACTCTGTCCTCTTTTTGAGAACTGTTTCTGTAAAGCATAGTAGCCCAATTTATCTTAGCTTCGAATATTTTACTATAAGCTAAAGAGAGTGGAAGAGATCTTCCTGAATTATCACTTAAATAGAACTGCAAATGCTGTTCACTCCTGGTGTTTCACCAACCAAAACAGATCCCACATAAGGTAATGGAAATGTGCCCTTACATTCATGCATGGAATAGAGTTTTAGTCTGCACTAACTTCTTAGCAATATGCAGGCAGCAAGCAAAGCACCCAGACTCCTCCTGGTGCTGTGCAGGACCAAGGCAGCATTCAGTACTTATGCAGGGGTTTTGAGAAGTAGTTCAGTAGCCACCAAGGCTTATGAAATCTTAAAGGCAGAAATACCCTGCTGCGAGCGTGGTGCTGGCAAAGCCAGGCATTCCAAGAAGCTGATAGAGACACACATGAACTCTAAAATGTTAGTTTTGAACCAGGTTTAACTAGTTCTTATGCATAACTTTGGGGCAGCATGGGAGTGTGTGGGAAGCTAGCTAATACCATTGAAGGGATAGCAAAAATCCTCCTCAGAGGAGGTGCTACCACTCCTCCATATTTTCTGTATGTTGATTTAGCAGAAACCCTGTTCTGGAAGTGCCTGCTTCCTGAACTAAGAGGAAGCAAAATTTGGGTAAATTTTGGACTGACAACTGGCGAGAGCAGATTAGTGTTTCCTTTGAATTTAGAAGCTGTGAAAACAATGCAGAGATTTCCTAGCATACTTTCATACAGATGTGTGAGAGGAATAGTAAGTATTAGGAAGAACCAGCATGCTGAGCAATCCCTCCCTGAGCTAGTCAGCTGGAAAAGCTGAAGCTAGTGGTACTTCTGCAATCCTATGTTTGCCAGGCTCATCTTAGAGCTGCAGGTCAGAGTTAAGTGCCTGTATGAGGTTTATATTCTTTTTTTTTTTTTTTTTTTTTTTTTTTTTTTTTTTTTTTTTTGTGCCTAAATCCTCCCTTTGGGTATAATAAGTCAGCTGTATTCTCTGAAGTGGTTTGGGAAATAGATGGTGATATTTAGTAACCTTAACTTTGTTCCATTTTGTAGAGAGGCTTAGTGGTTTTCTCCTTCTCCAGAAGGACTTCAAACCTACATCTCTGCCTTTCTGTGCCGGTGAGCAGGACTCCATCTGTGCAGGAGTAAATGCAGTGTTTTGAGGGCCAGCAGAAAGTACGCGGGGGGGTAACAGTGACAGTAGTAGAGATACTCCTACCATGCCTTTCAGACTTGGTTTCTCAGGAAAATTAGGGGCAAAAACTTCTTGAAGCTTTCAGATGTGCTGACATGTAAGAAAGTTATGAGGTGACAGAAACTCAGCTCTACCAAGGTGATGGCGGTTCTAGGTAGGCTCCGTCTCAGGGTTTTATTTGCTGTGGGAACAGTACCCAGGGGTACTCGGGGAAGTACATTGGTTTCCTGTATCTCAAGTGCTTGGGAATTAGACAAATGCTAGTGATGGCATTGGTTGGGCACCTGTGTTTTGACATGCAGTGAATTTGGGCATCAGAACACTTTATTGAGCTTTTTTTTAAATCTAAATGAAAAGAGAAACAAGTTTTATTGTTACTTTACAGTTCAGGAAGCTCAGGCACAGAGGTCATGATATGTTCAAGGCCACAAAGCCAGCCTTTGCCACAATAAGAGAGAATATGTGATTCTTCTGGACATATCCACAGGATTTACCTCCTCTCCTATGCGTCAGTATATCAGTACTGTTGCATTCTTTCTAGGGCTTCAGATTTTTCTTCGCAGGTTGTGTGCCTGCAGGTGGCTTCATGGTTTCATGCAGACAGGTGGATGTTGTCTGGGAGCTCTGCTAGGGTCACTGATGATAGTAGCATGAATCTTCCCTCTGTTGCCTCCATGCCTCGTTGTGGAGTGGCAGGAATTGAGACAGTGTTGGTGCGACTCCAACACTGGGGGAGATGGCGGGTATTTTAGGCACTAATTACCTATAGTGGAAGACAGGATAATTGCCCCCAAATCCTTAGGTGACAAACCAGTTCTAAGCAAATACAAGCACAATTTTGAGGAAGAATGTTCTGTTCAAATAAATGATTGTATGACAGCTGTTACTGATGATTGATCCTGTGCTTATGTGATGAATGATCTTGCAATTTTTTAAAAATGCATGAAAAAGTAACTTCACTCTTTCTTTTTAGTTGATGTCCATCAGTGTCTTAGGTGTTTCTGCTTGGATGAGAGACTACTTGAATAACGTTCTCACTTTAACTGCAGAAACAAGGTAAGCGTAAACCTCCTAATCCGTGTAGCTAAATGATTGTTGTATATGTAGTTAATTTTCTGTAGCATGTTTAGTAATTAAGGTTTCTGGAGCTATGATATTGTCTCCCCCTCCCCCCCCCCTTTTTTTTTAGTCAAAACGTATATTTTTACAAATTTAGTAAAATTCTTTTAACCAAAGTTTAAATTTCCCAGAAAGGAAAGGCAAACTAATTTAATCTTGTTTTATTTCTGTGACTGTTTTTCCTGACAGGGATCAATTTTTGGCCATTTGCCAACAGGTAATCATATTACTGTATAGTTTTGCATACTTTATTCAGTCCAGAGATTTAAGAATGTTGTTAGTTCTATTACTGCAATTCTTTTAGGAGCTCTAGTCATGGAACAGAGCCTCATTGTGCTGCATCCTGCAGACCTGTTGGGCAGGAGGATTTGGGCCTTTGCCCCAAAGAGATATCCATCTTTGCCTTCTGCTACCTGAAAAAAGCATTTGACTTTAAAGCCATATAGAAGTGATTTCCATGAAACGTATACAGTACAACATTAATTTACCCCTTTAATGACTAGGCTGCATTTTTTATAGTGTGTATTTTTTCTGTGTGATTATCCTTTTTTGATTCTGGTTTTGATTTGCTTCAGGGTGGAGGAGGCTCTCATTTTGACATATTTTCCTGTGGTCCATCCAGTCATGATTGCTGTTTGCTGTTTCCTTATCATAGTTGGAATGTTGGGCTACTGCGGGACAGTGAAAAGAAATCTGTTGCTGCTTATCTGGGTATGTTTCTTGACCTTTAGAAACACCTAACTTCTGTGTTACTTAGACAATGAAAAAAAACCTCGATGTGCTGGTACTGGATAAATACTGTGTTTTCCTTTGTTTTTTAAGTCTTTGTGTTATGGTTGCAAAGCATACGGTGGGAAGGAATTTATTGCCTGGAATACATTATGTTAGGACTGAAAGACAGTCAATGTCTCATTTGTGGAAAGTCTTGTTTAGTTGGTAGTTGAGGAATTGCTGAAGAAAAAAAAACTCTTAAGTCCTAATAATTATAGAAAAGTGAGTAGACACTTTTGCTGCTGTCCTGACTCTTGACTGTTTAATAGTCAGGTAACCCACACTTTGCTTTATCCATACTGTTGATTACAGATATAAAGCAGCAGCATTTGTAGCTGATGAAGACTAATCCTGAGAGTGTTAGGAAGATCTATGCTCTCTTAGTTGAATCTGGAATTTTGCAGTTGCAGTTCATTGTAAGCAAATTTAAAAATGAATCTCAAGTAGCCACCTTTCTTCTTCATTTGGAGACTGCATAACTAAGTCAAGAGCAGCTGAAGTGCAGGAGCAGCTTCTCTGACAAGGGGCTTCATGGACAGTCTGAATGTGGTGAAGCTTTGACTATACAGGGAACTTAGATACCTTTAATTTCATCTGCAACTTAATGAGTTTGGGTCTGTGCAGCACAGATTTTGTAGAAAAGTGCTTTAAAAATGACTAGACTCGTGGCAACCACAGGAATTGGGGAGTAGTGTGTACCCATATGTGTCTAAGAAATCTACCTGGTGGCCCTTTGAGGTGTTGGGCTTCAGTCTTTTTAACGTGAGGATTAGTGGGATTCCGAGGAATGTACGAGCCAGAGAGGGTGGGAGCAATCCGTGTGAAAGAGGTGCATCAGATTTATGAATACCGTAATTCCAGGAGGATAAGATGGACAGTTGAAAATCCTTTAATTCCTGAGATTATTCCGGTGGAGTCTTTTGCAGGAATAGTTGAGATCATGCTATATTTTGCCCACAATGTGTGATGGGTTCTCCCAGAAATTCTCCCATTGCATTTTACTGTGGATCTGTTCAGACCAAACTACATGAGACCTCATGAGTTTTCACTTGAGATTCTCAACTAAAGTGAGAAGCTGTCTGAGATTTTTGTAGCTCTTTTTTATCTAATAGAAATTATTCCACTTGCTTTTAGAAGAGTAAGAATAGTATATTGGGGTTTATATTAAAATAGCTTTCTTGAGCAGTCTTGACTAATTTTTATTTAAGATTCAGTTGTGGGTCTGTAGTTACAAGTATTCCCTAATTCCCTAATTCTCCTTTTCAGTATCTGTTAGCTCCTTTTGAATATTTTTTAAGCCTATTGTATGGTACAAACATTATAGTTTCAAAGTTATAAAGTTATGAAGAACTAATTTAATTGATTTAAATATGATTTTTAGGCTTAAATTGTAATATTACATTTAGCAGGAGAAAATTCTGAGATTTTACACAAAAATATGGATATTTGCATGAAACTAACAATTCCTGCAATTTCATATTATATAATTATTTAATAATGTTATTTCCATATTTTAAAAGGAAAGGACCTTGTAAATTATTTTGTATAAATAATGACTCTATTAAAAGATGTTAAAAGATATTAAGTCCTCTGTTTTTATTGAAATGTTATAAAACAAAAGCAGTATGAAAGTAATCTTATAGTGATGATAGCTTTTAAAGTGAATCAAAAGACAAAAGGAACAATATGATTTTGACCATTTTTACATATTAACTGAAAACAAATGTAAGTTATACTTTTTGGTATAAATCTTTAGAAAGAAAGATCATAACTAACTGAAATAAAGACTAAAAACGGTTAAGTGTTGTTGGCCTTCAGTTTATTTAAACTGCTAGTGAAATGAAGAAAATATGTATAGTTGTTAATGCCATCTGGAAGTAAATTTATTTTTATGTGTGTTTAAGCACTCAAGTTACCCTAAGTCAAGACAAGTCATTTCTATAGTTTAACTTGCAATATTTCATTCCTAGGAGTCTGAGAGTTTGCCCTTGCTAACTGAAGAGATAGCCAAAATCTAAATGATACCTTCCTAAGTGTGTCACTGACTTTGATTAATTGTTAAATGATTCCAGTCCTGTTATACTGCAGAAATATGCAGACATAAGTCAGTGCTTCATTCGTCAGACTAATCAGAATGTGATGGATCAACAGAATGAGCCTTTGTGAAACCAGATAAACTAAAAGAGAAATAAAGAACTTTCATGTAAAACATTAACAGCCTCCTCAATCATGATTATACTTTTCCTGTTGAAGTACAAGAACAGTTATAATGACTACATCCAAAGATATTTGGAACCAAATCTTGATGTTTCTTACAGCATGTTAATTCAGTGTTATTAATTTAACATAGATTTTTGGAAGATTTAAGAAAGCATAAGGGCCATGCATATTTTTAATACAACTGAATGCATAGATATATTAATATTGTGTAATAAAATTACAACTGGATTCAACAAAAATGGATCTCCAAAATCTGTAAAGGACCCATATGCAGCATAAGTTTCTGTGTTTGTTTGTTTGTTTTTTTTTTTGTGTGTGTGTTGCAAATGACCCAAGTCCAAGTAACTTCAAATTCAGAAAGTTTCTCCACGAACTGTTGAGAGACTTTTTCTGGTGGTTATTGCTTTTCGATTTTTTTAGTGTTGACTGCTTAAGTATTAGGATGAATCTTCTGCTGTAGGTAGGTTTGGCTCTTGTCTGTATGATAAATGACTTTTTTCATCATAATGTTTAATACTCAGAATTTCTGTAGCTTGTTGCTCCAATCCTCTAGAGCAAACCATGGAAAATTAAAAATACAATTTTTCATAATATGACTGTAATGTAAAAAAGAAAAAGATGTGAACTACATCTAGTCATTTTGTTTTACAGTATAAAATACAGCTTGTATATTTCCTACTCCCTAGGGTCTAAATGTGGCATTATTAAAGTTGTAGAACTAGCAAATTTATGAAGAGAGTGTGTGAGAGTTGTTACGTGTTGCATGTTGAGTGCGAGACTTTCACAGTTGGCTCCTGCCTTATGTTCTGCTACACAGCTAAGGCTCTATCTCATGCATTTTTATAGTGCAGCAATATGGTCTCTTTCCAGCTTCGTGACTCTGCATGCCAGACATGGGCTCTAAAAACCTTGCTAGAAAGCACATTGTGCACTTGCAAGCCTGTGCCACCACCAGTGACAGATGTCCCATTTCAGAGGAGAATACCTAAGAGGTTTCTGAAACGGAGGCAAAGCAGAAACAACATATCTGTAAACAGCCTCATTCCTGAAGAATTCAGCATGCCTTTCAGTGGATATGACTTCCAAGAAATTTCTAGCCATGTATTCATTTTATAATGTGAGCTGGCATACAGTGAGAAGCAGTTGGTTAAAGATTTAGAGCTGATTGTAACTGTATTAGAAAAGATTAAAAAAAAAAGACTGGAGTCTTTAAGTGCCCTGTTGTTTTGTCAATGTTTTGTTTATTAAATTGTGAGATGCCCTCTGATATACGTCAGTGTAACATTAATTCTCTGGTCTTTGGAGTTTATTTTGAATTAACTTATAATTCACTTTAAGATGACTTTTTCATTTCATCAGGAAAACAAATCTTCTGCTTTGTGCTGCATGAAGTGCAGAGAGGAGTCATTCAGAGGCACAGACCAAATTCAATCCCTAAATGTCTTTTGTAGCTAGAAAATTGCCTTTAAGAAGGATGTTGTTTCAGAAGTAGAGTTGTATTGCCCAAGGTTTTAGTTTACAGTAAGTTCCTTCTAAGTAGGAAGCTGCTTAACAGGCGAATTCAATGCATCTGACACAATGTAAAACTAAACCACCTTAATTCCAGTGGTTCTGTGTAAACGCTTAAAAAGCTTCGGAAAGATTATTTGTCCCAAAGACTTTTCCTTAATATTTAACTTTCAAATCATCTTTTCATAGGATTCTTGTGTGCGTGTGTGCGCCTGTAATACCAAAATCGTTCTTCTTTTCTGTTACTTAGATTGTAATCTTTCCTTAAAAGTGTTCCGATTTGCTACTAGAACTACCTGGTGACACTGGGAATGCTTTTCAGTCTAAATCCTCCTGTCGCTGATGTGGTCCTGAGGGAGCTACCAGCAGCAGCAGCTGCCAGTGAGGCTCATTGGACATTCTGCGCAGCTTGGCGCGAGGGCACCTTTGTTCTCATCCTCATGGCCACGGAGTACAGTTGCACCAGTGATTTGTTAGAAAGGCTTTATTGCTGTTTCGGGAAAGGTTGGTAAACAGAAGAGCTGTTAAGCTGTGCACTTAGCATTTGGGGTGGAAGGTGAGGAAATCTGGATTTTTCAGGAGAAAGGTGTCAGAGAATAAGATGGGATCTTGAGTCACTGTTATTTAGAGAAACTGGCAGTGATATCAGCTTAAACGGGAAGATCTGGACTCCTCCAGAGGACTCTCATAAAAGGTATAGCAGTTCAAGGAGGAGAAATGGAAGTCCGGGTTTTATGGTGTTACAATTTGTTAAACAAGATTGTTTAACTTTTCAATTTAAATAAAATCTCTGTATCTTCTCAAAACAATGAAAAAAACCCCCACCATGAATGTATTCTTTGAATAGTCACCTTAAGGGTGTGAGGATTTCTTGACATTCTCATTTCTTAAGACAAGAATAAACTCTCAGTTGCTTGACATAGAAGTTCATGAAACTCCCAGTGGAAAAGATTTTCCTGGCTGGGTTTTCATTGCAAATTCAGACATTTATAACAATGAATTTTCCATAATTACAGCGTTCACATAGCACAGATTCAAAATTGTCTGGGCAAGTTTTCCCAAAGGGGAAAAACTGTAAGAAACACTTGATAGTCTGTTGGTTAGTATTTTTTAGTGATTTTTCTTCCTTTCTTTTTTTTAATTCGCAAAGTTGGCAGAGAAATCAGTATAGTCTGGTGCTAATTGATGTTTAGACCCTGTTAGTGGGGGCAAGGAACCTTATTATAAATAGGAACTTGATAGATCAAGTTGAAACGTAACAAGATTAATAATTATTAAGCTAAACTGGTTATAGAGAAGCAAAAAAAAAAAGGTTATAAAAGAAGGGGAAATTTTTCACATTATGTGAAAAATGTAAGTTTAAGACATATGGCAAACATAACATGACTATGACTGCTTCACGTCAGTAGTTTTCACTCAGCTAGAATCACTGTTGTTGAAAGTAGTTTCTTTAAGATCCATCTCAATAGTGTTTGGGAACCGCTGACTGACATCAGTGTTTTGGGGTGGATTCTTCTAAACTCAGGCACCGTTTAAATCCGTGTGGATGCTTAGGTGCTACAAGGGATGGTTTGCGATGCTGCTAGACATCAGCTGTAGCTGCTATAGCTCCTCCTGTGAAATGCCAGCTGCAGGACACTGTCACTACAAGAGCTATTTTACAGCCACAGTCAACATGAATTAGTATGAGAGACTCTCAATAGTTAATTTTTGTCTTCTCTCCTTTTTTTTTTCCCTTTTGTGACCACAGGTATTTCTGTAATTCTGCAGGATATTCACTGTGACCCCTGTCTTACCAGAGACACAGCTGCACCATTACCTTGTGTAAACATTTGGCACTGGAACTGTGCTATTTACTGACCAGAAGTATTTCATTATTAAACTACCGACCAGTGAAAACAAAGAAATAATGGACAGGCATACTTAGTTTAAAGCCCATGCAGTTTAAAGTTAGACAGGATTTCATCATTTTCAGATCTTTTCCCTTCTCTCGATGGCTTGTGGCATGACTAAGAGGAAAAAGAGCTTGTGCAGTCCTTTGAATGGCTTTTAAATACATACTTTTTGGTTTTTTTTTTTTTTTTTTTTTTTAAAGTTAACTATTGCTACTTCTATTATTTAATGGTAAAATAGCTTTTTTTACCACTTCTTACAATAATGTGCTTTGGGTGTTTTAGATAAACAGCCCTGAAATATGCAGAATCTCATGTCACAAAATCAAATACATTGTGACTTTCGCATCTGAAAGATAATTTTAATCTCTTTTTGCTTTATCCACTAAGGCAAACCAAATCTTGGAACCTGGTGTGCTGTAATTCCATGTGGAATTCCATTTACATCTACAAATGTAAATAGACATATAGTCAAGAGTAATGGCCATCCATGAAAATTACTCAAATTCTATGAAACTTCTGTTTCTTAAGTATTCATTTACTTTACAAATTCTTCTGTTGAACGTACTTTTTACCTCTAGAAGCACACCCTTGGGGAAAAACAAATAAACACAACAACAAAACCCAACCAAACAAAAACAAACAAAAACAAAAAAGCAGCCTTGCAGCTCTCTGGAGGCACTCATGCCATGAGAGGTCTACGTCTTTCTTGGGACAAAAGCATTTGAGTAGCCTCAGAAACATTTTAGGTATCAAATCAAAATGCTATTTATTTTTTCTGAAAAAAAACACAGTATTTGCATTCTTGAGTTAATTTTAAATCCTGATTCTTGTATCTTTGATCCATGTAAGATGTATGGGGTTGTTCTTCACAATTCTTCACTGAAACTACAAAGACAATTCCCTTACATTTGTTCCTTGCAGAGTAGAATATGAGTCTTTAGTTGTCTGCTCCTCGTGTTTAGACATTGCTGGAAAAACTGCTCTGAATGAAGCCATCCAGCAGCTGGGAGGCCTTGTAGCCAACGAATGGACCACCAAGTGTACTCACCTTGTTATGGTGTCAGTAAAAGTTACTGTTAAGGTATGTTGAGCTGCTGAATATTGATTGAGTTGCGTTGCAGTTTTACTACAAAGGGGAATAGTTAAATTCTAGGCCTGCTCAAGACTGTGGGAAAGATGCATTTGACTTCTAGCTGGAAAAATTTTTCCTTTGCCAAGTAATACAAAACTATTCTTTTTTTTTTCCAAGTTTAGAAAGAGGTGTATGTTGATGAAAGGTTGGAGAGAAGAGAAAATGAATAAAGCTATTTAAATAAAGGAGAGAGTTGTGAAGGAATGGAGAAAGATAAACATGCATCTCTTGTTTCAAACAAAAATGTCAGTGCAGAGTGCAGAAATTAACAAACAATAAAAAAACCTGTTATAAGCAAAATTAAAACATTTCTCCACAGCAAAGTCAAAATTGTATTCATTTGTGAAACATTTTCCACCTTTGTGAACTTATAAAACTAATGTCAGCTGAAGCATATTCTAGATGAGCTTTTCAATGCAGTAAACTTATTTTCCATCTTTTCAGACTATATGTGCTTTGATTTGTGGTCGACCGATTATAAAGCCAGAGTATTTTGTTGAATTAATCAAAGCTATTCAGTCCAGACAATGTTTGCCAGCTCCTGAAAGGTAAGTATCATATTTTCAGGGTCACAGAATTATATTTATGGGAACTAAATTACCAAATAAGTTTACATTTATCTACTCAACTTTAACAAACAGTATGAATTGCAGTAATTTTAGTTGCAGAGGGATGCTTAATATGAAACAAATTTTAATATTCTAAAGGTTTTCTGGCTTTCATCTCTGGAGTTTATGTTTATAAACATATGTTAACATATGTTAACTCCTGATATATATATATATATATATATATGTTAACTCCTGCTATTTATTATATGTATAGAGATTCTATTACCTCTCCATTGGAATTTGTTGTCAGAGGTTGCTCTAGCAATCTGTGTGATAATATGTTTGAAACAACCTTTATACTCTTTGGAAAAGAGATACATTAAAACCATTTTTATGAAAGAATTTTTTATAAAAGAAAAGCTTATTTCAGTGTGAAAACATATATAATATAGTTTTAGGGATTAAATTAACATGAAAGGGTAATTCTTATGTTGAAGTAAATAAATATTGCAGAATAGCCCTTCTGGTCACTTTTTCCATGTAGACAAGTCTAAATAATCCTGTTATTCTATGAGAGAGTTTCACCTGAACCTGTAATGCAACCATTTTTATCATGAAGAGGGAGACTGTCTACTTTTTTTTGTATGAACACATAATTTATGCAGGTAAGAAATTCTCATAATGTATTCTTTTAGAAAACTAAATTCCACAAGTACCTGCTCTTTAATCATTTCTATTCCTTTCATGCTTTCAAAGATACTAAAAAAATAAAACTCTGAAGGCAAGTTGAAATAGTACTTGGCGTTTGGAAAATAACAGGTGTTGAGCCCTTATCTTAGCTAGTAGGGAGAATAATTTGTGAAGTCAGGTTATTTGAAATGCATTAAACCCATTAGGATTTTTCTGGATGAGTTGTTTTAACCGGATGGATACCAGACCTTTAAGGTAGGTGAAATGAATGCTAAGGAAGAATAGAACTAACTTTGGTTTTAATTCATATATGTGTGGGGATATGTGGGGATGGGGGCATGCACACACGCACTTGTATGCTTACAATTTTTTTTCATATGCGTGTGCATGTCATGACATAGAGATTTATTTAATTTTACTTAATGGATCCAGTAACAGCTGTTGGTAGAATAGTTTCAAGGAGCAGAGAAAAGGGCAGGTAAACAAACCTCAGTGGTGTCCCCAGGGTAAAGGGAGCAGTGCTGTAGAGCATTCAGGAAACCTGTAGCTGTTTGTTAGGTGTTAAATACATTTCACAGCATATAACAGTACCTTGTTGGAACAATACGGGTACCAGTCTGGAGCAAGTGGTAGGAAGTATTATTTTAGTTTCTAGGTGCTGTTTTATAATTGCAGAGGTTCATTCAGTGTATCAAACTGGTCATCTCAAAAGAGCTTTTCATCTTTAAAGCTCATTTATTTACCACTTTAGAAAATAAAGGCAGAAACTTCATAAACTGCATTCTTCCCCATCTATTTAAACTTCTGCATTATTTTTGAAACATGTGAGAAAACTAAGGAGAAACTATTGAGAGTTCTTGTCTGGACATCAGTTGTGTCTGATTGATTGTTTATGTTAACAGCCATTGAAAGCCAACCACTGGTCCTGTGATCTGAGATTAGCTTGTCTGAGCAGTACCTCCCTGTGAGGCTGCTGTTACTGTGTGTAAACTGCTTAGGTCCTTAAAAATGGGGTGTGCACTGTCTGTTCTTTAAATATTGAAGTCCTGAGAGCAGACAGGGTAATTCACCTGTCGAGTGAATCCTAGAATGGAATTTGATAGGTATGTTTCTCTAACATTTTTCTTAACTATTAAGACCCTCAGAGGAATTGAGCAGTACTCATAGTGGTGGTGCTGTATTCAGAGCTTTTGGGGAGAGTAGGAGAGTTTCAGAATCACAGGATGGAAAAGAGAATATGTACTGTCGGAGCTTCAATCGGGACTGGAGGAGAGTTTCAGAGGAAAATAAAGAAAAATTGGTTGAGGAGGAGAAAAGAGAGAGAGAGAGAGAGAGAGAGAGAGAGAGAGAGAGAGAAAAGCAAGATGATCATCTGAAGATTGCTGCTGAAATTGAGAGAGATAGATTTGAAATGTATTTCTAACAGGAAAGACAGTCTCCCCCTCGAGGACAGAGGAACCATTTTTGTTTCGAGATTGCTATTAGCTAGTAGCCAATAGCTTTTCATTAGGTGCAAAATGAGATTGCAGTCTCGTTTATCAATATTGTGTTAGTTCATATTGTACCATAGCTGCTTAAAAAAAAGCTGAACGCTTTCCTGATAGTGTGGTGCTTTTTAGCCGATGAAGTAGAAAATCTTGGTCTTGGCTTAGATATTGAGAAATGAGAGACTTGGTTGCTTTTTTCAACCTCTTGAAAACTATTTATTTAAATAGTTTCAATGGAAATGAGTACATTATTTTACCTGTAAAGCTTTTCCATTAAACAGAAAGGAGTATTAGTATTGATGTTTAAATCTGAATTTCATAGCTGATTTTCTCTTTCTGCAGCTTTTATCCACCAGTTGATGAGCCTTCCATTGGCACTGAAAAACTGGATCTATCTGAGCATCGTGAAAGGAAAAATATATTCAGTGGAAAAACTTTCATTTTTTTAACTGCCAAGCAGGTAGTTGGGCTTTTCATTCCAGAAGTATCGTAGTCTGTTGACTCATACTCATTCAGCGCATCAGTCTATAAATTTTTCCATATATTTATCTTTTTACATTTTATTTATCTTTTTGCATTCTCTTTAGCACAAGAAGCTGAGTACAGCAGTTATTCTAGGAGGAGGAGAAGCAAAATTGATGACAGAGGGAAGAAAAGAAACTTCTTTCCTGGTTGATCCTGAAGTTTGTGTTGTTGATGTTGGTCTGACAAACTCACAGATCCCAGTATCTGAGTCTGTGAGGAACTGGACTGATTCCATTCTGACCCTTCTGCACAGGTGAAGCATTGCTCTCTTTTACTGCAGTAGCATAACTTCAGATTTTTTGTCATGATTAGTCGTGATGTTTGCATCCTTACAGTGTAAGATACCTAGAAAGAAGGCATGTTAATCATTGCTTTAAGTACTTCCATAATGTAGTGATTTCTTTTTTGAACGAGAAAGAATTTCACTGTTTTCTGCTTGTTTTTTCATTTTTATTTAAGACAAGCTTAAAAGGAATATATTCTGAATCAGGAGCTAGATTATCTGTGCTGATTTTGAATGAGAGGACAGGCATCTTAAAAATACTACCTTGTATAATAATATATTATGAAAGAAACCAAAAACTCAGCTCTGTAAACCTAGTAGGTAACACTGTCTAGTTTCCCCGAATTTCCTATAAAATGTGGGATAGAGGGAAAGCCCCACTGTGCTTGTGCTGTTCTGTTGGCTATAGTGCAAGGGGGGCTGTTTGTATTGAGATCTGTTTCATAAGTAACTGAGTCTTTCATGTCACTGCTGTAGTCAAGTGTAACAGAATTAACAGAACACCATAGGTGGTTGAATGCCCACTTCTGAGACCAAGCATAGAACGATGCATCTTCCAGATTTCTGGGACTAGGCAGCAACTGCAGCAGGAAGAAACATGGAAGTTTGTATTTGTGGGCCACAAGTATGTTGGTGGAGAATTAGGCTGTCTTATGAGAAATTGTAGCATAGATTCGTGGTTTTGCATGGAGGAGGAGTGAAACCTTTTGTACTATGCCCTATTTGTGCTCATTTGTTACTTCATCTTTGAATCTCTACTGAGAAGCATTTGTTTTAGTGCTTTGTTGTAATATTATTTGTGTGTTGATAGCAAGGATCTAAGGGCTATTCCCGAGGCAGAAATCGGATTGGCAGTTATCTTCATGTCTACGGAAAGGTACTGCAACCCTCGAAAGCAGCCTGGGGACAAAGGTAATTGGAGGAAGAGAACTATAAAGTTAATAATGTGAAGAGGCAGTATTTCTACAACTGTGGTTGTTTCTTTTTTTTTTTTTTTTTCCTCAAGTCTTAAATGTAATCTATAGGGTCTGTAGTTTGTTCAGTGTAAAGTGTTAGCAAATAAGAACAAATAAGAACAAAATTTAGAAGTGTATAAATAATGGGTTATTAATGAAATCATCATAGAAACCCTCAGAATTATATAAAGGAAAAATGCATGTGGCTGAGATGAGTGGCAGTTAAAAAATACCTTATGTAGGAGTGTGTTGGGACAACTGAAACAGGCTGCCCAGAGAGGTTGTGGAGTCTCCTTCTCTGGAGATCTTCCAAACCCGCCTGTCATGTGCTGTCAGTGCCTCTGCTGGAGCAGGGGGTTGGACTAGATGATCTCCAGAGGTCCCTTCTACCCTCAACCATTCTGTGATTATGAAGTATAAAAGTAGTCCCTGTCAGTGTCCTTTGATGCAAATATGAGGTGGTTACATGAAGACCAGAAGTGTAAACACAGTATCAAAGTTGTATAGTCTCTTCCTGCTCTACAGAGCAATAATGCAACTGGCTAAAATTCCCTCACTGTGGTGATTGTGAGCAGCTTGGCTGTGAAGGGCATCTTATCTCTCTCTCTCTCATTTTAAGAAAAAAAAAATGAAATAGCGGTTCTCTGCTCTTAGGAATAATCCCAATTATAACTACCACATATTAGAGATCACTATGAAACAGTGAATGCAGATGATACTGGATCTTGTGCTCTGCTTTTTTTTTCTAATTAAGTCCATACTACTGTATAAATTCCACAGATCATTTTTAAATCAGTAAAATTCCATAACTTAATTTAGTAGATTTTTAACTAAAAATGAATCCCAGAATCCTCCCGTATAGAACCAGTTCTCTTTGATATACCTGGTTGATTTCATGACTAAGAAATAAATTGCTTGAAGACCACTTTATTAAAATTTCACTTGTTCAGTTACCAATGGTGGTAACATCAAAATACATACCAAGAAAAATGGAAAAACAAAATGGATGATAACATTTTAACTTTTTTTCTTGTGTTCATCTTACAGCTGCATCTAAAGCTGCTTCTGCATCAGCTGTCCTAGGGCCAACCATTTCCCAGAGTTTGGCTGTGGATGAAACTTTAGTGCCAGCAACTGTGCACAGCACATCCAGCACAGTATACATAGCTGATACCCAGCTGGAAGAGCAAGCATGGTGAGCACGAACAGAAATAGTTTCTAATATTTGCAAATAAAGTGAAGTGGTCACAGAGAATGATTGGCATGGGTTTGCCATGGGGAATGATGTAGAGGGTCTAAAATGACAGTAAATTGTCTACAGTGAACTAATTCCTGATTTGAGATAGGATTGATTTTGAGTAGGTATCAGAAAATATCAGACAGGTCTTCTGAGTCTTTCAGTTAAAATGGACGCTGCATATCTGACTTTCAAACCTGTGTTCACTTTTTTAAAGCCATTTAATGATTATTACAGTAATTTATCATAGTAGATATTACAGTTGATACTGTTAGTGCACTTACAAACAATATAAATCTGCCAAAAGTACAGGTACAGCTTTAAAAAAAAGATACTTTAAATCTGTGGTAACTTTTTAACTTTTTTTTTTCCGTTCTTTCCCCCTCTCTATTACAGCATGGAAACAGTGAAAACTCCGCAGATGGACAGAAAAGGAAAAATGGCTTTTCAGGATATAACCACTGTAAAGGGAAATCCTAGTATAAGTGGCAATGTAAATACAGGAACCTTGATATCTAGAAACAAAACATCTGGATTTAGCCAAAACAGTCATCCTCTCTCGCCGAGTAAATTTTCAGAAGTAGCTAAACCTAAAGACCGTGCCTCGCATCAGCAGTCCAACTCGATTACAAACTACTTCCAGGTAGCTAGAGGGAAAAGGTATGTTGAGATGCTCTGTATAGAAACTCACTAGCTCAAAGGTGTACATTTTATTAAAAACATAGACTTGACTAGTGTAGAAATAAAGTGCTTTTTTTTTTCTTTTTTAAAAAAATCAGTATCTAAATCATTTTCTCAAGGTAGTTTGTGTTCAAATTTTGCAATACAATCAATAAAACCTCAGGAAGCTACTGTTTTGCTAATGCAATTAATCATATTTAATTTTTTTTTTTGAAATTTGTTTCTTCTTTAATTACCTCTGGGCTAAGGGAAAGAAGTGAAGAAGGAGGAGAGACATCCATTCCTAAACTGGCAAAATTAGAGGAAACTTTGTCACCAGTTTGCAAGCATACTCAATCCACAGCTTCATCAGCGGGGAACATCAAAGCAGACCAGTATCAAAAGGAAAGCAACATTCTGGACCAAAAAGCAGATTTTGCACTGGAAGACACAGGTATAAAGAGGGAAACTGGTAAACTAGCAAACAGTAAAATTGACAATAACGAAAAACAAGCACCAAAGAAGAGAAAGGAGCTGGAGGATTTGTCTGAAGATACAGAGGCACTAGAGATTGTGTTTGGAAGCAAAGACCTAGACTGGAAGGATGACATGGGAGGTCATGGCCAGAAATCCCAAGGCAATATGCTAAAAAAGAGATGTTTGGAACCAAAAGGAAGCAGAACTGAAGTAAATGTAACATCAAGAGAGGAGAGTAAAATACCAGTAAGTTATTTACTGAGGCAGCCTGACCTTTGGAAGTTACAACTTCATTAGAAGGATGCAAATAACTAAACCTGCTTGTACTTTTTTTTTTTTTTTCCCCTCTCTCTCTGTCTCCTCCCCATCTCTTTGCTAAGAGTATTCCCTGGTCCAATAGTTCAAAACATTTTTAAACTATACTATTTTTTTTACTTATGTAAAATTATACTTACTTCAAGCTTCTCCTGTTGGATACTGTAGGAGTGCCTGACATCTTGCCTGTCAGAAAATTTCTGGGAGTCTCCCATAAATGTTTTGAGTTCCCTTGGGCAGGAATTTTAAGAATCTTTTATGTCCCTAAAATTGAGTTATAAGTAAACTGCACATATGAAAAGTCTGGTAAGCTTTTGTGGAAAAAAAAAAGTAGTTTTAATGCTGAACAAACAAACTAGAAAGATGGAAGGTTTCCTGTCAAATCAAAATAGGTGCAAATTATCTGAATATGAAAAAATCGTAGTAATTTAGAAATTTAGTATCTACAGAGTTCATAAGGCTGATCTGATCATTTCAACCACTATAAGTAACTTAGGAAGCACCAGCTTGGTTTTTAAACTACGGGAGGAAGGAAACTTGCAGAATACTTTCCTGTCCTAGTAAAGAAATGTCCTATTGGACATTTATGCATTTAACATATAGAATTGAAAATATTAATCTTTAAATTTGGAAGCCTTTTTAGCCTTTTTTTGGAAACTGGCAGGATTTTGAAAGTTATAGATGTGGACAAAGCTTTTGCTGCCTGTGTAAGATAAAAACATGTGAGTGAATAACTATACTTGGTAGGGAAAAAAAATACTGAACTGTACCTAAACATATATAATTTTAAAAGTATAGTGCAGTCAATTTTGTTGCTTTTTTACTATTGAAAATTTAAAAATTTATTGGTAGTAGTTGTATGTAACTAGGGTCACAGTTGAACTTAATTCTAGGTTGTTTTAACAATATTTTGTCATACAGAAAGAAGAGCAACTTCGATCAGTTCTAACTCCTGAAAAGAAAATTGATATCAAGCAAGAGTTGCCAGCCTTGGTAAGGAACACATCAGTTGTAACTTCAAATGCCTTTGAGAAATGCTGACAAATAAACATCTAAATTTATATTTTAAGATCATAATATTAGGGGATCTTATTTCAGGGTAAAGGAGAATCTAATAATTATACTCCTTTAAAATAAACCTTTGTAAATTTAAATAGGATAGTCTAACTTCTTAGCTGGCTGAGACAGAGAACTGTGGTTTATCTACACATCCACGTACTGATCCATCCACTATGGATAGTTAACTTGACTGAAACTACCTAAGTAACTACCTAATGCAATTTTCTTGCCTCTTCATTGTGGTTAATATTGGTACTGGCATTTTTGTTAAGTAACTACCTAAAGACCAGACAAGAATGGAGTGGTCTTGTCTGCTCTAAAGAGATCACAACTAGAATGGAAGAGATGGAGTGTTGGAAGAGTGTATATAATATACACACGTTAACAGCAAATAGCTGGCTGGCTGTGAGTTAGAAATGAGATGACCCAGGATGAAGAAAGGAGGGAGCTGTAGCTGGAAATGACAGGTAGAGGAAAAGGTAAGGGTGGAACAAAACTGAAATGGAAAATTGTGCAAGAGACAAGCCATGGAACAAGGGGCAGGATAGGTGTGTGTAGGGAGAGCAATCCAGCAGGGGAAATGCTGTGGTGGTTTCCAAAGTGCTGTAAATCTCTAGTCTAGAATTTTGCTGAGTATGTTCAGCCTCGTCTGCCTTGGAGTCGAGGGGAGTTCTCAGTTAAGTGAACACTTCTGATGTCACTGGTCCAAGTAGGAGGCAGGGTGTAGGGAAGGAAGAGGGAAGTAACTCTTAGATAATATTTATTTCTTTCCACATAAGAATCACACAAGTCTTCAAGATGACTCCAGCAATCTTCCTAGCAGACTCCTGCTGACTGAGTTCAGGTCACTGGTGGTCAGCCAGGCAAGACCAAACAGCCATCTCTTTGCAAACACCAGTTACGGGGGACAGAAAAATTTCAAGACCTTCAAAAAGGTTAGTGCATAGTTGAAATGGTCACAAGGTGGCACTAAGTATTTTTATAAACTACTATGTTAATATTGTAGAAATGATGAGAAGTGGGGTTTTTTTTTGTTTTTTTTTGCTTTTAATGATGGTAGCTAGTAGTGGTAGTGGGAAAAAAAAGGCAATTTAAACAGCATATTTTATGAGCCAATATTTTGCTAACTGACTAGAAAAGTATCAAACTGATAAAAGCTTGCTGCAGGTTGTCTGATACTTGTGTTCTCTTATCCCAAATAACAAACTTGGAATAAGTGTTTTGTTTTGTTTTTGTTTGTTTGTTCTTTCCTCAAGTGGTGTGTACCATAATGTCAGCTAGAATCACAGGATGGTTGGGGTTGGAAGGGACCTCTAGAGATCATCTAGTCCAACCCCCCTGCTCCAGCAGGGACACCCAGAGCACGGGACACAGGGTGGCATCCAGGTGGGGTTTGAAGATCTCCATAAACGGAGACTCCCCAGCCTCTCTGGGCAGCCTGTTCCAGGGCCCTGTCACCCTCACAGGAAAGAAGTTCTTCCTCACATGAAGATGGACCTTCCTGTGTTTTAATTTTTACCCATTTCCCCTTGTCCTGTCACCACCAGGAGTTTGGCCCCCTCGTCCTTACATTCTCCCCTCAGGTATTTGTACATGTTGTTAGATGTAAAAATAGTTGCTAAAAAAGCAAACAGAAGTCTAGGCAAGACATGAGTAAACTTGGAAGAAAGGATAGGGAGATATTTTCAAAGATTCCAAAACCTCAGGTTGCACCTCCTAAATAAAGGCCAGACCTCCAGAAGGTCACCATTTTATTTGCAGGCGACCTTCATGGAGCATTTGATGAATCAGTCTTGCATTAGATAAAATACAAGACTAATTTATCTAATTTTATCTGTTTACACTTTGTTTCTCAGTAGCACTAAAAACTGTCACTTCATGAAAATGAGATTATTGCTTGGCTTGGCTCTTGGAACTAATGTTAAGAAAATCCTTCGGTGATCAGTGTAAAAAATGTCACTTAAACTCCTATTAAGAAAAATACAGTATAGTATAAGATTACTAAAAATGTATTGGAGTGAAGAAAAATGGGAGCATGTCAAATACTGCAACTTTCGAGCTATCTGAGAGGATGCTGTCACTTTATGATGATATTTTAAGCTTCTGAGTAAACTTCTGAGTATATATTTAGCAAAGAAAAGTTGTCTTTTTTTTTCCCCTTTGGTAAAAGGAAGCAGTTAGTAGCTTGCTGAAGATGCTATTTTTCACTTCAGTCTTGTCTAAATATCTTATCTGATGAATTTAATCAAAGAAAGACTTTCATGCTAACTCAGTAGACTTTCTGAATTTATTAAAACAGACCTTTTACTTGCAGTGTGGTGCCTTGCATTGTAATTGTAAGCATTGTTGTTGAATATGGTTGAACAGGTTGCTTATCCAGGGGCAGGACAACTTCCATACATCATTGGAGGATCAGATTTGATTGCTCACCATGCTAAAAAGAATTCAGAGCTGGAAGATTGGTTAAGACAAGAAATGGAGGTAAGGAGTTCTTTCTCAAAGGTGAACAAAACATAACTTGACTCCTGTCCAGTGGTTCCACCAACCAGTGGTTTCTGAATTATGCTGGGGCGGGAGGGGGAACACTTCTGATTAAAAACTCAGAGCTTAGCAACTAAGAGATCAGTTTGTATAATAAATTTGTGGCTGCCTACAAGCAAGTGGCCAAATTTGAGTAATAAAATGTATTATCCGTCATGATAATGCGATAAATGGAGTAGTGGTGGTGGGAAAAAAGTTATTTCTAGAAGGGAAACTGTTAGTACTGGACTGTATTGCTTTTCTCTGTTGTTTCTTAGCCACCTCGTTAATGTCAAATATTGAATATTCTTATTTTGCCAGGAACAGAATCGACATGCAAGAGAAGAATCACTTGCCGATGATCTCTTTAGGTAAGAGTTTTGTTTTAGCTAGAAGTGTATATTTTACATCACATCTTTGAACAAATTCCAGTTTTATAATAGAATACCCTTTACTATTATTTTCAAAAATCCTTCTATTTCCATATCTTGCCTATACTCTGACTTTCATCTTCTGGTGAAGATAATGCCTTAAGGTTTTTGTGCCTTTTTTGCCTTAATCTTTTATGCCTTACATTTTCAGTTTCATTCAGACTTGTTCCATTTTCTAGAGAATGTTCTCAAAAAAAATGTTGTCATGTCTTGTCTCACCTGCACAAGTTTCGTTGTTCACATAAGCTGGGCAGGATTCCACGGCCAGGTTATCTTTTATCCTCGCTGAACTGCTTTCAAAGCTACAGATAATACAGCAGAGATAAAAGATATCCTGTCTGTTTTCTTTGCTAGAAATTCCTGTAATGCCTTACTGTCTTTCCAGTCTTCAAACTTGGGAAAGGTGGCATTTTTATACTCATAATGCTGAGCTTCCAGTTTGGTTTTCTCCTGTCATAGTAATACATTAAAAGTTTTCAGTCAGGTCTTAGTCATTACTTGTGTCACAGGAGTGAGAATGTTTGTTTGTTTGTTTGTTTGTTTGTTTTTTGGTAAATTCAGGTTCCCCATAGGATATTACTCTGCCATGATTCTTCACATTAGTCATCTCTAAAATATATTCCGGTTGAGCAATTTCCTTTCAATACCTCACACTTCAGTTGTACACCACTGATTTTTAACCATTCTCTAATTTAAAAAAGGTTCTAAAGTAATTAAGTATGCCCTTATATCAAGTTTTTTCTCAAAAGTACAGCATTTAAATATGACAACTATGAAAATATTTATAAAAATGTTGTGCAGCTTCATTATAGTACTGTTCTAGGATTTTAACTATTTCAGAGTACTTTCATTAGTTTTAGCCTTTCAAAACACAGCAGTGGAAACTTAAATCACACACGTTCGTGCTTAAGAAAGCTTTTTACCTCAAAGTTCATTTCAGATGTTAAAATGCACAGATCAGTGTTCAACAGATTGTAAACAAATTTTGTGCCTAATCCTGTGTAATACTCCTTGGCATAATGCTAGTTTAATGGTTGCAATTTGCCATGAAAACTGGATTTAAAGATGATGAACTCAGAAACATTTGTAAGGTGAGTTGCTGCTAACTCAGTTCATGTTATAGTGCAGGAGGATGGGAAGACCCTATCAGCCTTTCTGTTAAGTGCAAATCAGATGGATTACGCTCAAAAATAGCCCTTTGTGGTCGTCATTCCCTGTTCATAGCGAGCTCTTTTGTCTCATTGTGATTTCAGCCACAGTAATGTCATCTTTGTGCTCCTCTGCTCCATTCAGGCAAAGACCATGCACAGTTTTCTTTTTCATGTAGTGGTGTTTGATTTCTTTCTTTCTGCAAAACATCATTGAGGATTCATTTAATGAGGAGAATGGTTGATGGGTGAGATGGGCACAGGATGATATTCAGGACTGCCAGTGTCTGTGCTTGCAGATGGGTTAAAGCTGTTGGTATCTCCTGGCAGCGTTGTCTGTAGCGTTCCCTTCTCATCTGCTCATCTGACTCTCTCTTCTCCCTCCTCTCTCCATAAAAGTAAGATTTAATGTCCAGAACACTTTCTTAAATGAAAGAACTCATTTGTAGCAAAGCTTTAGCAGTAAAGTCAAGTGTTAACAGACTCAGTAGGAAGATGTTTTGGTTCGAGAAAGATTGGACTTACCTTAGTTTTTCATATGTGAAGAAACAAGCCACCATGTGACTTCCAGCCTTAGTCAAACGCAGGGGAGTTGAAAAATGTTCATTTCAATGGAATAACGTGTGTGGTGAAGAAGGATGCATTTATCAAAATCACTGTCAGAGAGACATTATACCACGTATTAAAACCTGTAAGAACCATTCGTGAAATCATAGTGCACTGGTGCGGCCTTGCTGAGAGTGCCCTGCTTCCACACATTGTGTGTTTCCCCTCTGCAAGAGGGGCAGCACAGCTACAGCAGTGGCTTCTAGTACCTGCCTGGCTAAGCACTGATATGATTTGGCTCACAAGCTATGGCCTTGTCCTGTCTAAGCAAAAAAAAAAAAAAAAAGAAAAAAAAGAAAAAGTGTGATGAATGAAATGAGAATTAGTGGAAGTGAAGCTGCCTGCTCATTCTGTTGTATGTAAGGTAGTCATGTGTGATATAAAAGCACATCAGGTTTTCTAAAGAATGACCCAGGCCTGGGGGAAAAGAGGGAATGGGAGGAGTGATGCACAAATGCAGAGAGAAGACCAAGTGATAACAATACAGATTGACACTATAAGTATGTTGTAGTAAATCAGATAAACAGCTAGTATCCAGAAAGTAGATACAATTAACTAAAAGGTATGTAAAGGAGAAGAAAGGAGAAGAAAGTGGTTTACAAAGTAGAAGGGAGCAGAAGGGTTTTCTGCGCAAGTCATGGCCAAGTCTTGTACACCACTGATTCCCTCTGTAGCCTCTTAAATGAGGAACTTACCCTGAGAATGAAAGTTTGGAGGAGTTTGCATGCATCAAGTAGATATTAAGTATCTAGTTTTGAGTTTATTGCACATGTTTGAGCTTCTGTCTGCCTCAGTCAAAGGCAGTTACTACAGTTAATCAAAGATATGCAGTCCAGGAAAGAATTGAACACCATCCAGTCCTTAATTGTAAATGCACAATAATGCATAGTAAAATGACTTGCTTCACATTCTTAACATTGAATATCATGAGGTTTTGCTTCTTTATGACAAATCTTCTTTTTCTTACAGATATGATCCTAATGTGAAAAGGAGAAGATAAATTTCACCTGAATTTACAGTATTTCTCTAGCAAAATCTGCTTTCTGCTGCTTACAAATGTTTGATGATTACAATGTGTAATATATACATATACATGATGATTTAAACTACATATTATTGTAAGACTTGTTTTTAAGTCTTGCTTTTATTAAAGGAGGAAAAAACGCAATTTGTTTCACTGTTTGGTACTTACGGATTAGGCATGATTTCAAGGCCTTAACATTCTTGCTTCAAAGTAATGGAAACTTCAGCAAAATACAATAGATATTTAAGATTTCATTTCATGTTGTTTCTTTCTAGTGTTTAGTTTTAGTTCTGTTATTTGGTGGGGAGAGGGAAGAAACTAGTATCAGTCTTCTTTCTTTTTAATTTTTAAATTCCTTTTAATTAGACTTTTTTTTTGTATCATATCACTATATTGTTCTGATGTGGAGATTTTTGAAGACTTGTAAATTACACAAAATTTTAATAAACTTGGTCTGAGAAGACAGAAAACATTAATGATACTGTAGACTGTTCAGACAAGTCAAGCACTCTTACACGTTCAGAAACAAAGATACTGTGCCTCCATAAGAGTTGCAGCAGTAACAGTTTAATTTTGGGTTCCTGGGAAGAGCGAGGTGGGTGCAATTTCATTCTTTGAATATTTTCTTTCCTGTGCAACTAGAATAGGGTTTGAAAATGATTGTTTAAGAATAAAAAGTCCAAGGGAAGCCTAGAAACTAAAACCATCAGGTTTTTATATTATTTATGTGCTACCCCTACAGCTACCCCTGTACCTCAGAAATGAGAATTCTGATAGAGCTGTGTCTTACATCCTGTAACTAGTTTGTAGTTGTAACAGGACTCAAGGTAGAAGGCAGGAAGATTGCTGGAAGTATTTGATCATTACCAGGAGCCAAATTACCAGAATAAAGCAATAGTTAAAGATGCTCTGAAAGTAAAGTGTACTTTTTGGCCGCTGGGGCACATACGCCAGGGTCGGGTGACAACTCCTGCCTTCAGAGATGAAGCTGCAGCCTCCTCGACCGCTCTCCCTTCCTCGCTAAGTGAAACGTTTTTCTTTGCAGTTCAATGAATCTTGAACTGAAAATAGGGATGCTTCAGGTGTACAACCATCTTCAACTTGTCCTGGCAATAACTATTACTTACTTTCAATAAGGAAGTAGAACATTCAGCTTTCTAAAATTTACCTTATATTCCTCTGTGGGTAGGAAATGCCTGTGCAAATATTTCTGCTAAAGACTTGTCTTGGGCTTTTTGGGGGAGGTGGTTGGGTTTTTTAGGTTTTTTTTTTTTGTTTTTGTTGGGGTTTTTTTAGGCTTAAAAGAGGACCATTCTTTCCCCCTTTAAACCATCTCTTCGGGGAAAACAAGAAAAGTTTCCTCTGAAAAGGAAATAAAGATTAGCTGGAATTTCAGAATGGGGAATGGCAGGTGAACCATGAGAAGGAAATAATGTGCATTACCAGCGCTGAAGACTTGGGCAAGGGAGGTGCAGAGGAGCCTTCCTCAGAATAGGGGAGGAGGAGTTACCTGAGCTGCCTTTGCGCATTTTCAGAGTACTGCCTTAAGGAAAGGGAGCCCGGGGAGAAACATGCGGATCTTGGAGCTGAGGGGGGAGGAGGAGTCTCATGTTTGAGCTCATTTGAATTTGCAGCTTTAAATCACTTCGAAGACCCATTTGTTTAAAAGTACCTAGAGTCCAGAGACAAAGTCTTCATGACACGTAGCTTTCCACGTGTATTAGATTGTACTGACATCTCCTCTTACCCAGATCTATTTATGTTTTTTTGAGTGATTTAAGATTTGTAATAAACATAAGTAAGTAGTTAAAGCTTTTTGTATTAGTGGTGCTTATGATATTTTAGAGGCATTTTTGTAGTGATTTACCTCTGCATTTCTCAACTGCACAGAGATAGACGTCCTCATGACACAAGAGGAGCAGGAGCGAGGGCAGCGTTGCTGTGGTGCAGGCGACGTGTTCCTCCAAGTCGCATTCCCGTGCGCTGCGAGCTGCGGCCCCCCGGGACTTGTCCCTCCCTCGCTTCAGAGCAGCGATGAAGCAAACGACACTGCTGCGCTCCAGGGTGGCTGCTGCGGCGCCCTGGGGGATCTCACCATCCCCCCGGGTTTTTCTCTGGGAGGTCTATTTAAAAAGATGGTAACAAACATAATAATCTAAGCACTTCCCTCATCTACTTCGAACCACGACCTGCAGGCCTTCCCCGCCTCTTTCTTTGACAAAATCGTGCTCGCTATCTAAAAATACCAAGCAATGACTTATCTTCTTCATCCCTCCCTGTCTGTCTGCGTAACCAGAAGCTTGTCTGTGGCTGCGGGGGGCAGGAGAACTGCCTTTCTTCACTCGCACAGGAAGGAGATGCACACACTGCACAGACTAAATATACTCTTTATTAGCAAGGCTTTTAAAGCGCAGTCTCGCATGCGGCAGCTCAGCTGAGTGCAGAGGAAAGCGGCGGCGCTGGAGTTGCTTCACGCGCCACCTCACGAGAGGACGGGTGCCACATCTGTGCAGCAACAACACTGTTTAGCTCACACCCACCACTGCCCCCAGCACTGCCTGTTTTGGGAAAGGCTAACAAGTTCTCTTTCCTTTTCACTCTTGAAATTCTTCTGCCCCTGCCACGTGGGATCGTGTCCTTGCTCCCCTCTTCTCAGGGGGAGCAGTGGTGGGAGGGCTGGGCTCTCCCCTCCCAGCACCCCCATCTCCAACCCTGGAAGCGAGGTCTTGGCTGGTCCAGCTTCCTCCGCGGCTCTAAGTCCATGGAGCTGCCGTGTCCCAGGGGCTCCATTCCAGGTCTGCCTCCACCTCAGCGCGGGGCTGACACTCCAGCTGAAGAGCCAGGTCATCCTACTGGAGGACTTGCACAGCCCACTTGTTTTCCCAGAGGATTTGTCAGGCTACCTGCTTACCATGTCTTTTTCTTACCACTTTGCGTCCCAGTGAAATTCCCCCCCCCCCCTTTTTTTTTTTTCCCCTTCTCTCTGAATCCATCTATTGTCACCTTTGGCCACTTGTGTGGAGGCCCAAACTCACAGTTTCTGACCATATTTCTAGTTGATCTCAAAATCTTAAGGCAGAGATGGCAAGAGGTTCCCTCCCTCTCCTCACTGTTCCTCTTTTACCATTTTTCTGACCCCCTCTCACCACATTTCCAGGCCACTAGGTCTCATTTCCGTAGCATTTTCATACTCCCTCCACTAACAACTTTGGCAGCTGCTTTAGCAGTCCCCATGTACCATTTGGCTTCAGGTTTCGCTATCAGAACCACCTCAAGCACAAGCTATGGCACCAGATCCATCTAAAACACTCTGTCAGGTTTTCATTTTCTTTCCCTACACCTCTGCACATCTCTCCGGCACCCCCATGGAACTTCCCTCTGCTTTAAAAGGCTTCTCCAAACCGTAATACTGGACTTCTAGATGAAACCACTTAAGTTTTATTCCTGTTGCCTTTCATTTCAGTCCCTGGTTTTCACACAAGAAAACACTCACGAGCTCAGCCTGCAAGCCTTGGTTGGGGTTATCATCTCATCAAAGCTGAGGTTTTGCTCATGAGTCACTTGTAGCTCAGGAGGAAGATGCGGTTCAGATGTTCTCTGAAGTCATGTTTACACTGCTCGCGTCTACAGAAGGGCACATGACCCATAGGGATTTCATGGAGTCACAGAATCACAGAATGGTTAAGGTTGGAGTGGACCTCTAGAGACCATCTAGTCCAACCCCCCCTGCTCCAGCTGGGACACCTAAAGCACGGGGCACAGGGTGGCATCCAGGCAGGATTGAAGATTTCCAGAGAAGGAGACTCCACAGCCTCTCTGGGCAGCCTGTGCCAGGGCTCTGTCACCCTCACAGGGCAGAAGTTCTTTCTCACATGGAGATGGAACTTCCTGTGTTTTAATTTATACCCATTAGCTTTTGTCCTGTCACTGCCACCACGGAGAAGAGTTCAGCCCCCTCCTCCCTACATTCACCCCTCAGGTACTTGTACATGTTGATCAGATCCCTTCTCAATCTTCTTTTCTTCTCCATGCTAAACAGGCCCAGCTCACTTAGTCTTTCCTCATATGACAAATGCTCCAGTCCCTTAATCATCTTTGTGGCTCTGCGCTGGACCCTGTCAAGAAGCTCCACATCCCTCTTGCCCTGGGGAGCCCAGAACTGCACCCAATACTCCAGGTGCGGCCTCACCAGAGCTGAGCAGAGGGGCAGGATCCCCTCCCTCCACCTGCTGGCAACGCTCCTCCTGATGCAGTCAGGATCCCATTGGCCTTCTTGGCCATGAGGGCACACTGCTGCCTCATGGTTAACCTGTTGTCAACCAGGACTCCCAAATCCCTCTCTGCAGAGGAAGCAGAAATGCTGAGGCACAAAGAACAGAAGTTGGGTTTGCCCATAGCTCTGGCTCCAGGCAGGGCATTTCAGAGCATCTTCCACCCCCAGGCACAAACCTTTACCTCATTTAAAACTCCAGTTCCACAACTGGAAATAGGATCTGTAGAAATCACACATTTATACCAACACAAAATGAAGCATCTCAGCGCATGTGTATTCCCAATATAGTAATTGCAATGAATTTTCATGATCATGTCATACTCAAAATTATTACGTATCACAGGTTTAGGTTACTTATGTTTCTGCTTAAAAAGGCAAATTATTTTCTTCGTAAGTGCAGTGAGATGCTGTAAGTCTAGAGTTCAGCATAATCAAATATCATAAACTATAAAAATGAGCATCTTAACTATATTGACAATGCATGGTTGAATTCAAACAATGTGAGCAATGCAGAAATTAATATAAAAATCACCTAATTTATGTTTATCTGTATGCAAATAAGCTGGCTCTAAACTAAGATTTATTACAAGGATTTTTATCATTTTAAACTTGACCAAGAAAGGAAGGCTTTGGACTTCTACTGATAACGATGTCATTTTCGCTTTTCACCTTTATGTCCACACAATCCTGTGTACCTTACTTACTGATATGCTTAGAGGCCTCTAGTATGTGCAGAGAAAAGACACTTATAGCATCAAGATATCTCAACAAATTATAGAAGTCAAACAGCTGAGACCCCACTAGCAATTTCACAAAGTCTAAGCCCAAACCTAATTTCCTCTTTCTAATCTGCTCAAGTTCTAATACAGAGATTTTACTCATGCAAATACAATACCTTAATCTAACATGACATTCTTCAACACACACACACACAAAAGCACCCACAGCAGGGAATTTAAGTGGATCATCTATTAAGGGAACATCTATTCTATCACACTGGGCCTGACTTAAAACGTTTGGAATGGATCAATGAAAACCAAGCACGTGGGCATGGAGAATTCAAAAGATAATCTAACCATTTTCTAACCAGTGGTTGCTTACCTCACTACAGAGAATAATCCCTGAGTTTCAAAAACTGCAGACTAAACTAGTTTTAATGTTATATGCTGCTCCACAAACAAACAAACAAACAATAGAAATAACCAAAGCTTGGTCAAATGGAAAATGAGAGTATCTATAGTTCATCAGTCAAGTGATCTCCTTCAGCCTTCCTGAATTTTGTGCTGAGGAAACTTCTCATACTTTTTTTTTTCTGTATTTGTCTTTCCAACATTTTTTTTTCAGTAGAACATTAGATACTCAGCATATTGACACTGTAATAAGAGCACTTACATCAGCACTTTATTGTTTGCGTTAATCATACCACTGCAGGGGAACACATCTCAGGTTGTCTCTCTCTCTTCTGCCCCAACTCTAGGCATACCACTGAGAAAACATTACTGGATTGACATATCATGCACTAAAGGGGAAAGCTTATTCCTTTATTCCAATTCTCTAGTAGGATAATTTATAACTGTTGAGCAATATGCCTCTGCTTACAGAAATCCATCCCTTAGTAAAGGCCATTTCACTAAGTGCTCAGAGTATTTCTGTGTTACTGCGGCAAATAAATAAAATCCTTGTTTCAAACAGAAGGCTCCAAACTTGCTTTGGGACCAAGAATCACTTTATACTATGAGAGCTTTCTGCTTTTAGAAGTTAGCTGAATTTCAGACTAAGAATATTTTGTGGACTTTGACACTAAAATGCAAAGCCATGGTGGCAGGCTTGTTTTTCCCAGAGGAATTCTGCTCTTTGAGCTCAGCAAGAGATGACAGGCAGGTCACTATAAGTTAGTCTCGTTTTCTGTTTATCTGGGAGCTATTCCAGTCGAGTAGGGATCAGTTGTAATAGCAGACCAATTGCTGTATTTTGAAAAGATGAAGCATTGTAGTAACAGCATCCTTTACTGAGCAATACAAGTGCAGGTTACTTGTACACAACAAAAATGTGACTGCTAATGACTTCTGTTGTGAGGCTGTTAGACTCCATCTGTAATTCCATCTGTGACAGTTCCTAATGTTTCCCCTATGGCACCCCATCACCCCCTCCATCCCTGCTTTCAATCAGTTCATGCTTCTTCTTTTGTCTTATTGCTAAGCATCGTGTAATGCCCAATGCGCCTCCTTTTAAAAATCGTACAAAATTGTCTCCAACCAGAGGACCTAAAGCAAAGAGGTTGGCTTCTTTAGTGCACTCATAAGTATATGGGTCGATCTCGATGGGGTTCCCCTTGCACGTGATGGGCTGATTGGTGTGATGCCCTATGCTATGTCCTTGGTCCTTCAGAAAGAAAAGATTTGGGTGAGACCCTATCAGAACTAAGGCTACAAAGAACTTCAAAATTTTCTTCAGTCCAGAGGCACTCTGAAGAACACATTTCATTTCAGGCTTGAAGGAAAGTACATTATGTTCAGGGAAACTGGTGTAAGCAGGATGCAGATTGGAATCTACAGAATGTGACTGAGTGCACATCATGTGATACACTTTGTGGTACTCAGGATAAAGCGTTTTGGGTAACTGCTTGAAAATCAGACTGGTGTCAGTAACTCTTCTGCGAAACACGTGGATCACAGGGATGTTGTTGTTGTAGGCACACAGGACCGCGTCAGCCGCCGTGAGCCCAGCGCCCACGATCAGCACAGGGTCTGCCTTGCCACGCAGCTTCCCTTTGCTTATGGCAGCTCCAAAGTCAGACATGGAATGAAGCACAAAAGGAAAGTCCTCTCCCTCCACCTGCAGTCGGCCGGGGGAATCAAAGGTCCCAGTCGCAAGGGCCACGTTCTCAGCAAAGAGGCAGAATGGCACGTGGGAACCATCTGCTGCTCTCTGATAGCCTCTGACTTCCCAGTTTCTCTTAATCAGTGACTTCTGTCCCTCTTCCATTTCCATTTGTAAACACTGGGTTGAATTTAGTTGACTTCCATCTTCATCATCTGTTCCTCGATAAAGTCTGGATACTGATGTTATGTAAGCATTGTCTCTGAAGTTCTTTTGAAGGCCCATGACTTTGACATAGTGCTTATAATAACAAGCTATTTCCTCCGGCATTACTCGGTCACTCTTTATATTTCTAAAACAAAATTGAAAGGTTCTAGTTAATATTTAGGCTGTACCGGTAGTAACATCACACTGACAAACTACCTGACTGTCCAGTTTCAGAGGGTTGATACTCAGTGCAACTAACACGGAGTTCAGTATCTTCAAACTCATTCAAGATGCTTTATTTATCGATTCCTGATGTACAAGACAAGATTTACAGCACTAAGAAACAAAAATCTGAAAGTACTAAAGTAACAAGCAAAAGCAGCATAAAAACATTCTAACAGTATCAGAGCAGGATAGCAATTCTCTATGGAAGGGTTTTACAAAGCCAGTTTAACCTCATTGCAGTCAGGAACAGTACTGGCAAAAACTGTGCACAGGGAGAACAGCCTTACTTGGGATAAAGGAGTACCTCTTAAGTGTCACCTTTGAAACTCTTAAGTTCACTAATATTGTTTGCCAAGTACAATAAAGAATACTTCACTCACATCCCTAGAGTTCAGCTAAATTCAGCAAGTATCAAGTAGTTTCATATCACAGAACTTCAAGTCCCACAGGAATTAAAAGAGCAACTATTATAGAGAATGTTAAAGTGAATATATAAATAGGATTTTGATGTTTGAATATCTAATTGAAAAAAAATATTTCACTGAGATCCTGATATTACCTCTATGTCTTTCTCATTATGTTTGCTGCCTTATCATTTATTAAAAAAAGCTGAAAAAAATACTTATTTTCAGCAATCACATTAATTTGGCTGCTGCTCTTTTAAATAGAATTCTAGGAGACAGACAAATGAAAAATTAGTACTGACCATCAGGGCTTACACGGAATTATGCTTAAAAGTATATTTACAAGAGGTCAGGCTACTTACAGATTACCAGTATATGTAATTGTAAATGTTCAGGTTATTACTCTGTAAAGCCCTGTGAGATACTTACGGAGACGGTCATGATGTCTTACAAGTAAACTCAAAAAAAATGTTTTACGTGACTAAAAGTTTTCACGTGCAATTAATACTTTTAAATATATTTTGTTTAACTGTAGCAAAACAGGTCAGCATTTTTTAGTATTGTTCTAATTTAAAATATAAACAAATTAGCTTCAGATAATAACGATCTTATAGGATCTAAGCTACTAAGGAGGTAAGATTACTGCGGTTATCTAAGAACACGATTAAAGAACAAAGGTACCATTTCTTTACTATGAATGTTGTCCTAAAATGAGGAGCTACCTGCTCTTAAAGGCTGCTTTAATTCCATTCCTTTAATTCTAACCAGACAGAGCAGAAGAAAATTTTCCTTTCATTTTACTTAGAACAAAGCTAGGAAGATTCAGACTATAGAAGTTCACCTAAAGAGCCCAAGTTTATGTTTTAACACAAAGGCTTTTGTAAACTAATTGTATATCTGATGAGCTCGTATAAGATAGTCATCTTATAATTTCTATTTTTATAGTCTCTGAGGTTGTACAAGATACTATTTTTTTTCTTTAAAATTTGTTCAGGGAACTTACTACTGTAAAAAAACACTGAGAAATACTTAATTATTCTTTTAAAATTAAAACTCACATATAACTTTCAGATGTTGCACCACTTTTTTAGAAAGCAAATACTGAAATAAATTTTCCTGAATTAAAAAAAAAGCTACCAGGTACAACGACTTAAAAAAGAGGAACTCACAGTAGCTCTACAGATTTTAAACTCCTCTCTCAATTCCCATGAGAACTGTTTATAGTAACAGCACTCCTCTGCGCAGCTCAGCACAGTTCTCTGTGCAACTTCAACAGCTGCTTGCAAACTGGCAATAACTGCTTTATGTATGTTTTCAATGCATTCCAAATCCATTACTTTGACCAACCACTGCCAATCTTTTTCCACCAGAGTACACGGGATTTCCACTGTCATGAGGCAATTTATTAAAAAAGGAAAAAAAAAACACTCTGTAAGCAGTGAGGCTGTTTTGCAGTTCTTAAAACAAGGCTATCTGGATTCTCATAGCAGCTACGTATCTTTCACATATGTCAAGTGATATTTTTACCTGCGTTTGTTAGCTGCCCACTCTTTAAATGCGAGTCCAGGCAATTCCATCCAGTCTCCAAAACTGATTGTTAACATAGAGCCTTCCATAGACTGCAGTGAAAAATAAAATATGTAACCAGATAAATTTCAAATTAACATATTTATGTAGAACATAGAGAAACTCTCATTGTACTCACGGCAGTAAAATGCTAGAATATAAGAATATGAAGTGATGAGGAAATAGGTTTTCATACTACAGTTAGACACTCTTGTATGATCCAATAAAGTTATGAGAGAAAAGCAGAAAGTGGAGAGAGAAAAAAAGAATGAAAGTGAGTTATTGAAAACCACAAACAGATATACAAAAAGGTTGAAACCAGTGGGATAGGAACACAACAATTCAAGACAGAAATACAGCACAGAATCACAGAATGGTTAAGGTTGGTAGGGACCTCTAGGGATAATATAGTCCAACCCGTGGAAATAATGCAAAGATAGAAGAAAAGTCTCAGAAAATATATTTCATTATAAATCTAAGCTAACAGGGAAAAAGAAAAAACACAGACACAAGACTACATTCATGTTCACAAATCCCCTTAATGGGTAACTTTCCCTTCCTCTTTTTGTATCTCTAACATATTTGTGCTTTGGTAAGCTAAACAGTTAGAACTGCAACAGCTATTAGTATCTAAAAAACAAGTTTAGCGAGCAAGAAACCACCAAAACTGCAAAATTATAAAGTTATCCTGCAAGTGACACAAAGAATTTACTCACATGCCAGGCCCCACCAGGTGGTCCTTTACCAAGCACTACATGGGGAATATAGTGATGTTGCTCCAACTTCCAGTGCAGCATGGGTGGGTAATCATATCCAAAGTCGGCGTCGGGATGGAGCAGCGTATCGAAAAGCACCGCCACGGGGTTAGGGGAGCGCCCCTCAAGGCCTTCCGACAAGTACTCGAGATCCTACAGCACAAGAGAAAGTTCTCCATGTAGCTTTTACCACACATGGTATCATTCTGAGATACAGAAATTTAATTTCAACAAAAAACAGAGAGTTTAAACTGGAGTTTGAGCACAGAGAAATATTTAATGCAGAGATGCACTCACAACTTTTTTTTTTTAATAAGCAAGATTCAGTATTTCTAAAGTAACACAATAAGAAATATTTGAAGGGAATATGGAAGCTACGAGGCCAAGTTTTGCTGACAAAAGATAGTTTAGCCTCCCAAACTGGGAAAAAGATCAAGAGGGAGAGGAGATAAGAAGAACAGGGAGTGTCTGTAGCCAAAAACTAAGGCATTTTACTGTCCTGCCAAAAAAATAAACCTTGATACTTAAGGTCAACATCCTGTGAGAACAGTGTGGTATTAAAACAAACAGAAACACACAGCCAAAAGACTCTTACTCTTCCACTAGAAATCTGCATGCATGCTTCTAGTCCAAACAAATCATAGATCATAAAGACGATGTAGTTCATAATAGCTATATCAGTAACCGAGAGTGGAGCGAGTAGAAGATAGCAATGTGGCAAACAAATTGTGGAAGTGTGCAGAAGAATAACATACAGGAGAAAAACAGTGGAGATTTAACCATACAGGAAAGACAGAAAAATCAAATAACTACATAGATAACGAGCACAAGAGTCACTGTGACCAGAACAGAAATAGTGAAAGATGTGTACTGTTCGGAAAAAAAAAACATGTTCATCTCTCATGTTACTGAAAACTGAGTCTAGGAAGAACTGTGTTATTTAGGAATATTTTAGACTTGAAAGCTGTGTACTTCAAGTACATTGGTAGCAGGAGTCCCTCAGTCCTTAATGATGCTGCCCAAAAATTCCAGCATGTGAATTCCTTCATGAGCTACTCATTGAAAGACCAAGTGCTGCTTTACACAGTTTTTGGCAAATAACAAGGACATGACAAGCAGCTTTTTGGTGTAACAGTAACTTGATTCCATTTAAATTAAGCTGCTTATTAAATTATCAGGAGAACAAAATAACTTGTTAATGCATTAGAAATATAACTAGGTAAGTATACTAGCTTTCCACAATAAAACATGCATAATTTGGGGGATAAATAGTTCTTAAAATGCACTGCTTTTCACCTGAAACATACATAAATTTGTTAACAGCTACTGAGGAAAGTATATACTGTCCTTTATTTTGCAGGTAAGAAAAATGAAGACAATAGATAAAGCCAACTGCTTGAGGCCACACAGCTGCTGAGCTTTATTGTGCCGTTAATTCTTTGCATCTTAAGAAAGTGAAGTCTTTTTTGTGCATGACACTACTTTTATCAAAACTGCAAAAGTATTTTAAACGGGATCATAAAAGAAAGCTTACTGTTTTATAACACATTTTGTAGGAGGAAAAGATCTGGGTAAGATGACAACAAAAGCTTACTTGATCAACGATGGAAAGATGCCGAGCTTCTTCTAGCTTCGTGTGCAGCACAGGGTTTGGGTGTACAGCCTCAGGAGACAAGTACGGCCTGTATCCAGACAGCAGGTAAGAAAGACAGATTCCTGAAGGTCCATTTCCTATTGAAGGAAGAAGACAATAAAAATACAAACACAAGTTTACATGTCACCAAACAAGCAGAAGCAAAATTATGCATTCCATTATACATGTAAATATAGTGTAGTGCCATCCTTATTCAAAGAAGTTTATAATGTTCGCAGTAAAATAAAATCTGCTTGGAACTTCCTCCAAACAGATTCAGTAAAATTTTTTTCAGGTAATAAGAAATTAGCTTGAAATTACAAATATGGTATTTAAACCAATCTTTTAAATTTTTGATTACAATGAAATGCAACACATGGAAACAAATTTGCATGTATGTCTGTTTATGTCTGTTTACATTATGCAACAAAATTAGAATTTAAATTTAGTATGCAAATCCACCAGCGCTAGTATAAGCATGTTAAAATTTGGTCTACCCATCAGTCACTCATATCTGAATAGTTTTACCATCTTACAACTCTGTGTTACACTTAGAGTAGTACCGGGTACTGTAGAATACAGAACAGAAAGACAACCACGGGATGTGCTATTTAGGTGTGACCACTAGAGAGGAAGAAATAAACCACAAAAACAAAGCTGAAAATGGTCCCAGTCTGAATGAGACACTACAAACCCACCGCAACAGACATATAAAAGCCGAGTGAGTGCAAATACTTACAGTAGAAAAGTGCTGAAGTACAAGAAATTCATTTAGGACCATGCTCATCCTTAACCACAACAGCAACCATATCCTACCTCTTTCTACATCCTTATTTGTTTTATGCTATTTTATAATTTATTTGAATGAATTACTGCAATTTTAATATCCTATTTTTCAAATATCCCAAATAGACAGGGCAATTACATAAGTTAACACAAATATCAGGTAAATATTTCTATTTCTTTGATCAACACCAAAGATCATATTTGTAACATGCAAATGCTCCAGGTCTTGAAGTAATGTTCACATAACAAAGTCAAAAAGCAAGATTTAGGAACTACTAAGTCAGAAAAAAGTACATGATATGATACCTAACATAAGGGTCTGACTATGTACTGTAGTTTCTATAGCTCATGAGCTGAATGAGAAACACAGCGTTATCCTGATAAGACACTACTCAACATTTTGTCTTTGTTTTCGAGCTGAAGTGGCATACACAGTGCTCACTATGCTATTCACATTCTGCTTTTACACAGCTTCATGGTTTGTATGTTAGTTCTCACTTCCTGCCCTTTCAACCCTTCTTTTGATCTCCTTTCAGTGCCCTCCTTATCTCCTCCCCCGCTGCTTCCGTCACTTCTCCAGTGCCTCCTTTCTCCAGTTTCCCAGACCTGCATTCCCCATCAGTTTTGTCAAGTCCTATGTTCTGATCCTCCTACTCACTCTCACTCTCTCACAAATTGACCTCTAATCAGTAAGTTTTTCCAGAGATCTCTAAAGGCCTAGAACCCAACATGTACATGGGGCTGCACAACAGTTCCTTGAAATGTCTCCTATTGAATACATACCTTTTGCACCAATATATTGGGGCAGAAGCATTACAGTTACATTACTTGCCAGAAAACTGTATACTGTTAGGAGCATTAACTACCAGGAGATTACCTAGGAAAAATCTACATTTCCAGCACTGAGAACAAAAACCTGTAAGGAACGGTTTAAATATTTGTGATCCTGCCTATGTGTTTTCCAGACCACCTTCAACCCTGTTCTTCCATTTACAAAGAAGGAGAGCTCAAAGGGTCTTTCAGACAGTAAAACTTCCTTCTCAAACCCTCCTACCCTCCCACAAACAGATGTCAGCAAGAGACAGCAGATAAGACTTCAGTCTAAAGCTCAGGATGGATGTAAGCCTCTCTCAACATCTACTTGTCATGTCAGATGTGAGAGAGAGTCTTAACGATGCACTGAAGTCACCTATAATAAAAATGAGATGAACTATAGACATGATCACAGTGTTTTCACAGTTTCAAGAGTACTCCCAAGATTGAATTATACAAGTGAATTACAGGTGAATTACAAGTGAAAAACATAGAAATTTAAACCTGAAGAGTTTGCTCTTTATTCACACACAATACTTCCCATAATGTTTCCAATTGTGTCTGAGAGATCAGATACTATTATATAAATTTCAGGTTTATAGTGAATATATTCCCAATATTCGTAGTCCTATTTAATTTTGCCCACATTTTGAAGAAACTTCAGATCAACAGTAACCTACAGCAGAATTATCTTTGCTTTATGTGCCTAAATTTAAAGTAAATCACCAAAGACTTGTTATTTGGGTGAAAATTTAAGACCATATTGTGTTTACTTTGTAACGATCCAAGCTTGTGCAGGAGATGAAAATGTTTAGCACAGAGCATCCTCTGGATTTCGAGCTCCTGCAAGAAATTTTACACTTCCAACTCATCCAAATGGAATTTGTTTCTTCATAATTTCTTGGGTGAAAACAGACATAGCAGTACAGTACAGAAGTTACTTAAGATTATCACCTGTAACACTGTACACTATGCAAACAATTTATCCAAGTAAGAATCAAATCATAAATTCGACCTCATACAGTAAGAAATGGAATGGTGAAACTAAAGGAAGGACAATATAAATTAACATTCAACCATGAAGTCAATTGTTTGGACACATGTGCCATCTCTGATTATTAGAATGATGCTATGAGAAAGTAGCACTGGGAAATTAAATATGAACTTTTTAATATAATGAAGTACAGGAAACTGCAGATCACCAAGAAGTACAGGAAACTGCAGATCACCAAGATATTCCAAAAATGAAAGAATAGCATGCAAAAGATCAAAACAGTAGTACAGGGAGCTAAAGTGGGGAGAGAACCTACTTTTGTGTTCTGCTATAGCTTTATATCATTTTAGATCCTCTCTAAGGATTCTTCAGACATCCATGAATTAGAGATAATAGGTTGTCAATGAAGAAAATCAACTTGAGATTTTTTTCCCCAATATATCCGAGAAAAAAAAAAAAATCAGGCAATTTCGATAACGTATTTGTTTGCCACTTGAGACAGTCAAGGTAGCTGTGGCTGGTGTGAGCATGTAGAAAGGAGTTTAGACAAAGCGAGTACTGAGCACAGGTATTTGCATAATGTATATTTAGAAAATCAAACAGTGAAAAGTGAGTCATTAATCATATGGCAAACCTATACCAAGGTTGAGCAAACACCAGGAAACTGCTGCTGCTCAGCTACGATGCGGATTTCACCGAGTGATTCATGTCTGCCACATGCACATTAATGTATTACACGAGCACTACTTTGAGCTATCACTGACTAGAGCTTTGAGAACAAGCATTGCACAAACACTGCTATTTCAGAGCAGCGTAGGTTTACTGTGAATGTATTACACGAAAACATCACTCTCTGAGTATCTCTCTGCTTGCTTGCTGTTGGCTTGCAGCAGCCCAAATAACTCACCGGAGGCCTCCTTTACCCGAGGCCTTTCCCTTATCCTTTCACTAAGTCATGGCAACGCAGAGTTGGTGACCTCTGTGCAGAGAAATCCTGGCCAAAAACAAACCATCCTGGCACTCTCACCATAAGCACCTAAGGAACATGTTCCTTCTTTTGTCCCTATCCTTGGCAAGGCTTTACAACAACAAAGCATGAACTATTTAATCAAGAGTACAGTTTAATAATTTGAACTTGCTGATTTGACATGGATTCATTTTGGTAGAGAGAAACAATATTTACATAGCAGCAGTGGATGCAACAGAAAGAAAGAGGCCATTAATGAGGGAGTCTTGCACCCAAGCAGTATACAACACGCTTTACTGTATGCGCTCATCTGTCCCAACTGATCACCCAAATTTCTACCAGTGCAGCACCAGCAGCTTCTGTGTGACCTGATGCAAATGTAACAGTGAATCCAGTCCTGTATGATCAATGCTACAACCAAAACCGTTAGTACTCATTATTTGAGTTAGTACTCATTATATGCAGTTCAACTTCATCAAAACACAACCTTATTCCAAATACACTTCAATAGCAAGCCTTCTAACAAAATTTAATGGTACTGCTGTTAACCACAAGAGCTCTATTAGTCTGAAAGTTATTTGCTGTGCCAATTATTTAAATATCTTTGTACAGTAGGTCTGCAGAGACGATCACAGTCCCAGAGAACCAAAAAAAAATAAAAAAAAAAACACAACAGGATAAAACAAACCTTACCTATTATTACTACAGGCAGAGTGAGCAGAGGGTCCCCAGGCAGGACGGTTTCTTCTATTAAAGGCATTCTTTTAATCTTGCTCCCAAGGCTGTCACCAAAATACTGGGCAAAGGAATTCAAAAGCTGTCCTTCAGTTTCAGGGCTACTGTAGTTTCTAGTGCAAAAAAAACAGAGGGGATATGGTTGAATTATGATCAGAATAGCTCCTTCAAAAATAAAGTTGCTTTTGACATTTTAAGAGCTACGGAATTTACAAAAACAAGGGTAGAACACATACTCCTCCTCCAACACGGAGTATTACTATTCAGTACAGTTTTTTTAAGAGCAACTGAAAACAAAAAATTGCTTCCTCAAGAAAGCCTACAGAAAGATAACACATGGACAGATGGCTCCACAGAGATGCAGGTCCCTCCAATTTTGGTGTATACAAAGCCAGAAAAATACAACCAACAATAAATATTATTCTGCTCAGCAACAGAGGGGAATTTGTTTCTCAATGGCCTGATCAGAACAGGAGAGACGGAGCGTGGCCAAATACTGAGAGCAGCCGAAGGAGGTCTGAGCAGCTAAGGCACAAACGGAGCCACCCACGTCCCTTCCTACCCAGCCCTGGAGCCACCAACCTCTGTGCAGGCTGGGACAGGCAGTTGGCTGTGGCAGCACTGGGAGGGTGGAGGAAAGTCTGATCCCTACAAAAACTGGGTGTGACCTGTTCTGTCTCTGATAGACATCTAGAAAAGGAGCTGCCATCCACGCTCGGGTCAGCTACTGCACAACAGCCCGTTGTGACAAGCAGGAGACCGCGCAGGTCCGTCACCCTGCTCTGGAGCCCTTCCAGGGCTTCCACTCCCTGTGCAGCTAAAGAGGCAGCATGGAGTTTAAAAAGGTGTCATTGGCACTTACTTTAGGTGCATCTCTGAAATAAAGACTTAATAATAACTTTTGGAAGAGCAATACTACAATGATGCATCTTTTTCTGTAAAAAGAGAGCACGCATTATTTCCTAAGAATCTACAAGCTTTAAAGCTGTTCTAATATTTCAAAAAATGTTTTCTCCATGAGATCTAAAAGCATGAGCTACATCCTGTTCCTGTCGCCTTCAAGCATGGCCTGAACCCCAACCAGGCTCACGGATCTGCTACAAACTTCACAAACCCAAACAAACAAAAAACCTTTCCTCGGTTCTAAACCAAAGGTAAAATTAGACACGGCTGCATGGCAGCAACACCGCTGGCACCTGCTGTGACACAATCCTACTGGGATCATTATTCCGTTGCTAAAAAAGTTGGGAAAAACGCTCTTCCTCAGGCATTAGTAAATTCAGAAAGCGCAGGCTGGACTTTTATAGCAGTGCAGGAAATACAGAAACAAAATTTGCAAGTTATGACCTTGCTGATGGACTGCGCTACAGCCGCACACCAGCTCCTGGCGTCGATGGAAACGCTCGAGAGGCGGCGGGGCTGCGTGGGGGCAGGCGGCACGGGCAGCGCCGCTGCCCACGGGCACCGCTGCGGCCCCGGCCTCAGCCCGCACACGCAGGAGGGATCCCCGGCTGGCCTGGCTGCGAGCGAGCGAGCCGCCCCACGCTGCTCCACGCCGGCCGCCCCACGCTGCTCCACGCCGGCTGCCCCACGCTCGCCGGCAACACGCGCTCTGCAGCTTTTACTATCGCTGCGAAACGGAAGTGTCGGAAATAATTCTTTCATGGGGTACGCGGACAGGTTACGGACGAGCCAAGCCATAAAAGCGGCTTCGGCAGCGTGCGGCCGACCAGCGGTCGAGCTCCAAACCCAAACTGTGCAGGGCACCGTCCCGCCGGCGCCCGCCGCACGCCTTGGCGAGGGCATCACCCCCGGCGGGCTCGCACCCCGACGGTCCCCGAGGAGGCTGCCCCGGGCTTCACGGAGAGGGAGGCGGCGCCGCGAGAAGGGCCAGGGCCCGGGTGAGCCCGTCACCACGCGGCCTCCGCTCACCTGTCACTACTCCCCATCACTACTTCTGCGTTCTAATGATTTCAATTAATTATTTTTAACTAGCTTAAAAAAAAAAGTGTAGAGCACATACAGAAATGACCCCTTTAGAGGCAAAGAATAATCCTTTCCTTATAATCCTTATACCTCCCAAATGGCTTACTTAGATAAGTAAGCAAATTTTCTTTTCACTAGGTAGCTCTAAGACATCCTGGCAGATTTTTTTGCATACTTTTCCCTAAATAAATAAATAAATGAAAATTAAACAGACTCTACCGGGTACTTAACAGAAAACTCATTATATAAAAGACACGCTGCTCATTTAACTCTGAAGCTTGCACTTTGCGCAGCAAAATTCAACATCCCCAGAACATTAAATAATAATAATAACAACAGCAGCAGCAGCAATAACAACAGCGGCGG
>JAWLRI010000212.1:420090-443180 GCA_034781795.1 Crypturellus tataupa
GGCTGCCGGGGAACGGGAAGCCGCCCCCAGCGTCTGTGTTTGTTTTGTTTTGTTTATTATTTTTATATTTTATTTTTACGTTATTGTTACTGGGAAGGGAAGCACCTCATTGTCACTCATGGGAATCACCCAGCGTTGCCAATGTGAGCATGTTTCCCACTGGGAAACGCTCATTTTGCTCTGTAAAATCCACAGAATGGGGAATCCATGGGGCAGAAGGCAAACTGAACCAAGAGATTTACAGGAGCCATTTGACTAATATGTACTTCCAGAGGAATTACATATTTTGTTGGCTGTTCCAAATGGTACTTTGATATTAAACATTGCGCAGGTGTGCTTGTTTCAGAGAAGCCGCTTGCAGCCTCTCCGCAGTGGTGGGAGGGCTCAGGGCCCCTCTGGGGACGCTGCCGGCGGGGTTGGCTGCAGGGCTGCATCCCTGCAGGTCTCCGAGGGTGGAGACGTCCAGCCCCTCCGGCCACCCTGGTCCAGGGCTGGAGCACTGTCATGGTAAGAACGTTCCTCCTACGTTAAACAGACTGTGTCTAAAGTGCCTGGCAGTGCAGCCCAGTTCACCTGTAGGTTGTTCATTCAACAGCCATGACTGTAGTGAACGAGTGAGTCCTCCCTGATGGCGTGGGTCCGGTTTCCATTAGAAAGGGCAAAAAGAACACAGAAGTTGGGATGTCACACTGATAAAGTATAGGGCCTCGATACAAGAAAAATCATTTAGAAAGTACAGAACCTGAAGGTTTAAGGTTTTGTTCTTCCACTGTACAGTGTTGGGTACAACAGGTTTTTGCACAAAACTAACCATCTGAAGTTGCCTTCAACTTGCTCTTTTATCACTTCAGAAAACTGAAAAGGGAGGCTCTAAGTTGTAACATTTCCAGAAAAGTGCTGGGATAATGTGTACATTGACAGATAACTCATCCTATATGAATGTACACTTTATAATCTCTAATTTTGTTGGCTCATATAAAGCGTCTCTGTTTCACTAACACACATTATAAAATTTTAGGTAATAAAATCATTTTTAAAAAATCAATTGAACTTAAGAAATTGTTCTACCTAAAACATCCAATAAATCTAAATCTCAGGTAATAATGCATGTTGTTGGAAAATAAGTGAAACCAGAAAAAGGAACTTTGACCACTAGGTTTTTTTTAACATAATCTTTCTCTGAAGAAACCAATTGATAACTAAATATCTTTAGTACTAGCTAGAAGAGGCAGAACTCCTGACAATTCTATAGACGAATAGAGTAGGGGACTGTTGTCTCAAGCGCTGAGAAGGGGTCCTTGGCTTCATCCTGTTCAGTAGAGAAAACCGCAAGTCTGAGCGCAACGCACCAAGGGCTGAGGAAAGGCTAACGGAGATCAGGAAGGCTTGAGGTCACTCTCTCATACTGTTAAGCAAGAAGGCAAGTAGAAAAATCTAATTGTAAGACTGCTAGTTAAAGGAAGAAGGATGATAAAAACAAGGGAATTTTTATTGGGAATTTCTGCTGCAGGTATAACAGATCCTGTGGAAAGGTGAGGGTACTCGCCAAGAGAACAAAGACAAGACACCTAGAGAGCAGGCTTAGAGGAGCGGATCTGTCATGTTGAGAAGTTCTGAGATCTCATAATTATCTGATGAATATAAGTGTTTTAAATGCTTTTTTTTTTTTTTTTTTTTAAACCAATTTAAAGGAGCAGGTCTGTCACGTTCAGAAGTCCCTGGAATCTGCTGATTTCCTGTTGAAAAGGAGTCTTTCGCTTGGTTCTCTCCAGAAGTTTCAAGTGGTAGTAAGAGAGTGCTTGCTGAGAGAATAAAGACACAGCAATTACTGTACCAAAGAGTGACTTTAACAAAGGATTGACAGTGACTTTTTCCACTTCAGGGAGATGTATCTGAGTATTTCAGAAGGGGTCTATGTAGTGTTCAGGGATTGTAGGATATAAGAAGAGTTATGGTGCAAGGTCAAAAACCCCAGACAGGGGTAAATACATAGATGTTACAACATCATTAGCACATGGAAGGAACTGATATTTGTCAACACTACACTGGGCTGCTTTTGACAGATGGATAAAATTAGATTGAGAAAGAGGGGTGATTATGACATGACTAAGGTTAGAGGCATAAATAATCTGTGGAAAAGGTACACGAGAAGAGATTAACCACTTGGAGTCTGCTGATGGTGTCGGTCCTCTGGACATTTAAGATGACTGTTTGCACACCTGACCCTACTGGCAGCAGTTTCTTTTCTCTATTAATGGAACAAGTCAATAATTGTCTTCTGCAAGGCAGGGAAGAGAATTATGTATGAAGTGCTGGTTGTAATGTAATTGCGGGGGGAATTGTGCTACCAAAATTTAGCAGTAGGAGTGATTCTGACCCTCTCTGTGCTGTTTGACAGTATAGGGAGGTTGGGGACATCAGTTTCCTAAAAGTTGTTGCCTCTTACGTAATAATGATAAGCATAATAGAGATAAATGATGCAAATGCTGTTTCAGATATCTAATATGGAAACTCTGTTTACTTTTGCAACCACATTTCTCTAATGTAACCTTTGGTCTTTCAACACTATCTGCATGAGTAAAAATAACATAAGCATTTCCATTTCTGAAAAATACTCTGGAAAGTATGTGAAAGTTATATTAAATTGCTCTACAAAAAACAGTGTCAGTTTATAATACTATCATCTACTTTATTTATTTGACCAAAGCAACTGCACACTCTGAATCTATGATATAATAAATTTTCATTTCACACAAAATTCTCCACTCTTACAAGCATGAACTTTGTTTTGTCTTCTTTATTTATGAAAGTTACTTATGCTTCTAATAATTCTACTATCAAAACAGGCCTAGTTGGCTGCAAAAGAAGAAATATCACAGAAATATTATAGCAAATATTCAATATGTGGATTATTCTACTGATGCAAGTATGGTATTGCTTTCCAGGCAGCCAGGCAGCCTTGAATCTCTCCTGGATGTAGCTGTAACTTACTGCCTGTGGTAACAAGCAGAAGACACCACTGCTTGCTCTCTATTGCTGTGTATGTAAGCTCATGTCAGTGCTTACATACACAGATAACATCTGTCCTTGCAATTCTGGGTCGTTTTTGCATTATCACAAGGAAAAAAATAGCAATAACAAAACATTCTGCACAGTGACATGAAAAACATTGTGTCTGATCTGAAATACAAAATACAGGACAAGAGCAGATCCCAAAAGAGCAGAGCAAAGAGACTGTGGCTGTTATTTAAAACTTGGAGCAGTGACTTGCTTTTGATCCATTTGCTATCAAATGATTTGTGGAATGTGGAACTTCACAATTGCAGAATTGTGAAGTCTCTAGATCACGGAAGCATGGTGAAACTGGCCTCTTATTGTATGATCTCCCAAAGAAATCTACAGTAGAATTCTTTAAGTAGATACAATACATGGAATATATATTTACTTCTCATTCAATAGTCTTCATTTCTGTATTTTTGCACAATATGCTCTATATTCTAAAAACAACATGCTACCGAGAGGCTATTCTCTAAAAGATAGATGCTCTATCAGAAAACAAAATATTTAATATCAACCTGATCCTCTGTCTTGTAAACTGTCCTAGGGATAGACAGAGCTCAGTACTTGGTTTAAAGAAAATGTGCAGTGTAATTCTTGTAAGGATGACTCTATCTTGTCCACATACCACTAATATTCATATCTTTTTTATTTTTAAAAATTTTACTCTGTAAATAATCCCATCCAAGTTAGTATTAATATTAGTTTTAACAACTACCAATGCTACTTTATATCATATATAATTAACCAAATGTAGATTCATTTGGGGGTAGCAGGGAAGCAATTATTTGATTTTTAATTAGAAAAAGCTTCCAGTTACTTGTCTTACCAGTATAAAGACTTTAGGTTATTTACAAAAAAGTGTTTTTTAAAGAGCAGAACCCCTGCCCACTAGTACTGCCAAGTACTGCTTATTGTTTACCCAAAGTCTAATACCTGGAGACAAAAGATTATATTGGTTTTCAAGTATAAACTAGGCTGTGTCTAATCCTCTTTCCTGAGAAATCAGGAAAATGTGACTCAATAATCCTCCTGATGTACAAAAACTTAGTCAAAGGTAACTGCTTAAAAAGAGTGAGTTCCAACTCCATGTTTTGTAACTTCTTCAATACTGGGCATTTGCTATCCTGTGTTGTTTTAGCGTCCTTTGAAGGTAGTGCTGTGATACAAACAGTGCTTTTACATTAATACAACAATAAATGACTTGTACCTGAGCTTCATGCTGCCTTGTTATGGTCACTAACACACCCTGTGTTCCGAGTATTGAGGCTCAGGATAGAAAGAGTTGCGAAAAGAACTGCATATAAGTCGAAAGATGTTGAAATTTTAATTAATTTTACCACAAACTTAATGTTTCACAACTCTTACAAAACAGACATTATTCTGAGTCCTAGTTATATTATTCCTGAACCTGACTCCTCTCAAAGTCAGGTTACACCTTTTGGACAGTGACAAATATCCAGGGTCGCTTTGCGTCCCAGCCCTGATGTTCTGAAGGGCAGGAAGCAGGAGTGTGGGGGAAGCCGAACTGTCAAGGCAGGCAGGTAAGATGCCACAAAGGGTATGGAAAATAATATAAAGAAAGAGGTCAGCAGTTTTCAAAACAAGTATAAAAATCCACTATTTATTACAGCTGAGAATCTTCAGTTCCAATAGTTTGCAGATTAGTATAATGTGGGTTGCAGCCTATTTTTTTTCTAATGACTCCTGGATTCCTCCGTCCTGCAATCCATTCAAAATACAGCTCGTATAGTCATCCTAATGCTTTTTCTATTTCACGCTTTTCTTTGAATCACACTTTTTGTGTGTGTGTGAGCGTGTTACCCAAATGGGAATGAAGGAGGGGGTGGGAGAGAAGCATCACAGCAATGGTATTTAGTAGTTAAAGATCCAACATCCAGGAATAGCCCTTAAAAGGTATTAAGCTAAGGAAAACAAATGTGTTCAGTCATTGAACTGGATAATGTAATTACTCAGTGGGTCTTATTAGAAAAACCATTGTTCTTTGCTGTTTTTCCTCATGTTTGCCCTACTTATTTGTAGCATTTTATTTAAGATTATATCTGACAGGAGCCATGCCAGACTGTGAGCTTGTGTGGTAGAAACCATCCTGGATCCTGAATTCTCATTCAGTTCGATTATCCATGCTGTGAACCAAATTCAGTAACTCAAAATCAAAAAAAAAAAAAAAAAAAAAAAAAAGCATATCTGATCAAAATATATGGGGGAAAAGTGCAGTTACAGACAATGTGGCGTTTTACTAATCCTTGTAACCACTTAAATAGCATCAAATCCCACATTTAGTATAGCTGAGCGCTTGTTTTCTTTGATTCTGTTGCAAGATGATCTCTATTCCTTTTTCTTTTATTTTTTTAAACCTATCACTCCAGCTTCTTAAGATGGCCAATAAGAATCAAAGTGGCAAAATAAGTGTGTGTGCTTGTTTTTCTTCTGTTGCTTGTGACAGAGCAAAGAAGGGGAGGTACAGCTGAGTTTGGCAAAGTTATTTCCTAATGTCCAAAAGCCATTACATATTCATTGCAAACCTCCTGACTTTTCCTCATATAGACATCAAAAGAAACCAAAAGAAAAGCTGCACTAAAGGTTTTATCCCTTTAAATACTAGATTTCTAAATTTTAAGAGTAACAGTCTCTGCTGACAGACTGGTTACAGCTACACCTCCTTAGCAACTGCTGTATAATGTTATCCAAATTTGGCAGTTATCTATGAAAATGCATATTATTATTTTGATGGTCAAATATATCAATTGCTTCATATCTTTAAAAGATGAAAGACTACAAGGATCAAGAATTTTAAATAATGAAACAATATTTATGATCAATAAATAATAGAGTACAAGGGTGGAAAGAGGTTGCAGGTTGTGGTAGGAAAGGAAAGGAAAGGAAAGGAAAGGAAAGGAAAGGAAAGGAAAGGAAAGGAAAGGAAAGGAAAGGAAAGGAAAGGAAAAAGGAAAGGAAAGGAAAAAGGAAAGGAAAGGGAAGGGAATTCAGGTTATTTGTGTGCCCTTGTTTGTGGTTTAACAACACACAAGTGTTCAAAGAAACAACAAAAACGTGCATTTGGGAGAAGAATGGAATTTGAATTAGATGGTGACCTGGCAAATTTTTGAAAGTATTTGCCGATAATAACTATATCTGTAGCTTTTTTTTAATACATTACTTAATATAATACATTAATTTAATACATTATTTAATACATTGGATGGGCATTTTTAAAGACCAGTTTGAGAAAACATGTAGCTAAAAGCACATAAATAATTAAGTATTTTGTATATGTTTTCCTATCTAAGGATAACTAGATTACTCCACAATCTACTGAGGTAAAGTTAATATTTATTTCTATTTTATTTTATTTTTAATCTGTGTTGTGTTTGATTTGCCCACACAGGTGGTAGAGGATTGTTTGTTTGAATGTATGATTATTCCTGGCTGTTTGTTGTGACTGGAATGTGCTTGATGGATTGCAGTGCGATTGTTCCTCTACTTCACACTAGAGACAAAATGAGATGCCCCATGACTTGAAGAATAAATTTTGAGAATTTATTCTCAAAATAAATAAATTATTTCCCTGTGAAATGCTAGGGCCTCCTTTTTTGCTTTAAAGCCTTTACATTTTGAGGAAGCATCATACAGCCTGTTAAAACCAGACTCTGAAACTACCTGATCACTGCATCAGGCCAGTATGGCACAAGGACATTCATTTCATGAAGTGCAATCTATCTTACTTATCATATTGTTTCACCACTGAAAAATCTGATTTTTTTTCAGCAGGTTGTAGATCAAAATTAAACATTTGGCTACTCATGTTTTGTGACTGCAACATGTGATTTCCATTATGTATTTTTTCTATCTTAAGGAGTCTGTAACTGTGGATGTACAAAAAAACTTCAGAAGTGGAAGAGACATTGGAACCTCCTCCCTTCTGAACAGGCTATATGATTTTTGCATTATATCTGCATGGACAACCCAGCAATGGTGAAACTATGTAAGAAAATCAAAACTGGCAAACTGAACTATGAAGCATTACCTCCCACCAGCATTAAGACTTCTTTCACGTTAAGGAAGTGAAGCTGATGTCCAAAATAAATAAATAAATAAATAAAATAAAATAATAAAATAGACCTTAGTCTGTATTGTAATCCCAGGGAATACACGGAATACATCATATTTATAATGATACTTTAAATGAGTAAGGAGCACTCAGTACCAGACAATAGTCACAAAGGGTTTGCTCATGATCACATGTACTGGATTGCATCTTCCAGCAGTATTTTGGGATAAGGGCATGAGGAAAATACAGTCACTAGGCTCCCCAATGGGACTGCAAGCAAGTGCGTAGGGCTAAGTTAATGTAAATGATTGGCCTCCAAGTGGACATGAACCTTAATTTTTATGTTCTTAGTTTTTCCAGTACAGTTTTGTTTTGGACTGGATAATATGTATAGGTCTCTATGCTCAGTTAAAGAAACCCCATGTTTTACTACTGGAACAGCAGTCGGAAAAACTTGTCACTTGATAATGGCTTTATTCAACCTTGCTGAAAACGTTAAATCCAGTAACAATAAAGGCTTAACTGTTCTCCTGCCAACCACCGGCTCTCTGCATGTCACAGCGAACAATTGGAAGCTTTTAGCCTTTCAATCCATGGAAGACAGAGCTACTCAGGAATGCGGGCACGGAGCTCGCGCCCAGCGCATGCCCTGCGCCTCCTGCGCAAGGCCAGAAATGCCCCTCTTGTAGGGAATATTAGCCTAGAAAAAAAAAAAGGCAAGATTTTGTCTTTTAGGATCTAATGTGGGGATTTTTCTTTCTGCACTGAAGTGACAAATTGTGATTAAGACTATTCACCTTGCTAATTCTTAGCAGGAAAAGCAGCTTTTTGTTATGTTTAATTGATAGAGTATAGATGCTTGTAATTTTGTTGTGTATTTCATCTGGTCTCATTTATTGCTGCTCTTTTCCTGCTATGTTCCTTATAAAAATAGTTTCCCCACAACATTAGCTATTCATGACTTGGATTTAAATACTTGAAGATACACTGTTTTAGACATCATACAGTGTTAAAAACTTGTATTATCTATTCAGTCCCTTTTTCTAACCCTTTTATCTCAACAAGTCAGTATATGAACATCAGTGTTCAGGTTACTTATTTTAAATTTTTACATCTCATGTAGGTTTTCTGTTTTTCTCTGTCGTTAATGGTAATACCTCTCATTTATTTGTTATTATTCGTTGTAATCCGTGTAATACATATGGTTTAGAAACACTTCAGCTGAAAACAAAAGATCTTCATCGGGTTAACAAATTATCTATTAATTTTAGCAAATTGTTAACAGCAGCAATCAAAATCTACTGGATTTTCTCATTTTCTTCTTAGACTGTTACTCAAAAGTTTAAAAATAATCCTTTAAGCTCCACCAGCCAAAATTTTGCCTATTCTGCTGTGACCAACTGCAGCAGCGGGTTTTCATGCTGCACGTGGAAGAACACTATAAAGGTCTTTTTACAGATATTGACAGGCAATGATAGAGCACCATAGGTTTCAGTTTTTGAGTGAGAGAGCACCATAAGTTTCAGTACAGAAAGCACAATGTATTTCCATAATGTTCTTCTTGGAAGTTGATGAGCTCTCATCTAGCTATGCTGTTCTGATGCTCACTTGTACAATCTTCATAAACTGTGTGTGGGATGACGACCTTAGGATCTGACCTGTTCTTGTTTCCCTAGTGCCTGACTCTGGCCCCTGGTCAATGAGTGGTGCACACAGCACTTCCGAGGTGTTCAGAAGTGCTGAACTTACTAAATTAATTCTGAAATTACTAAAATAAGTTTAATAAGTGGTACTGGGGTGCTTTATGCCAGCAAGGAGTTTGTGTGGTTGCTTCTAGAAGAATTTTTGAACATCTGGTAACAATCTTGTTTTGGAACATGCTCTTTTTTCTTTGAGTTATACAGATTTGGCGCTGCATATTTGGGGAGTTAGTTTAGGGTCTTTGGATTTTTTTTTCTGTTTTTGATGGAATAAAACCAATGAGGCTCTCATTACATCTTGTGTTGCATCCTGATCAAAAGTTGTGCATTCCATCAGAGAAAAAAAATAGTACTGCAGATGCCCAGGCTAGACTCATCTAATCTCCTAGGAAAAATCTTTCCATAGCTGTATCCAGAAGAGAAAAAATGCTTTGTTGAGGCCAAAATCACATACTCGATGCTGCCAATGTGCAACTCCCAGGCAAACTGAAATGTTTCATAGCAGCCTTGAGACTCTACAATGCTTGGGGCAATGAGGCATTAGGCCAGTGCTAGAATTGCTCTTTGTGTTAGAATAACAGCATATCCCCTTGGGAGGATTATGGCAATATTTTCAAAGATGTTCACATTGGTAATTTGATTTCTTTTTAAAAAAATGCTGTAGACTGCAAAAATACATCCACGGATAGTATTCCCTTCGTGTCTGGGTTATGATCCTGAAGGGCTTGACCATCTTGTCATGTGCAGAGCCGGGAAGGTATTTGGACATCATTTAGCCTCTGGCCTTTAACCTTCACTCTCAATAAGCAGAAAACCAAACATTCTGCACAAAACACTGAGAACACAGAGCCTGTGACTGCATCATTCCCAAACGAATTGCTATCCCTACAGAGGATTTGTTTCCCTGCTTTAAACAAGAGATGCTTTTATTTATGACTAGCAAGAACAAGGCTAAAAGAACAACTGCTCTTTGTACAGAGATGCTTTGTTTAGTTTGTTAGTAGATTGATCCCTTCAAAATAACTAATTAGCTGAATTGTGATTAATATGACTCAAATAACTAAAAAAGTCTCATAGTCTTGTGATCGCAGGGCTTTACAGCTGAGTGTTCCACCAGGACCACTTACTCAGCTGGTAAGTAAAAAGGGATTTGGCCCAGAAAGAAAAACAAAAACAGAAGTGCACATTGTTCAAATTGATAACAAAGGGAGTGTTCTCAGTATAACATTTTAATATCTTCCATGGTTGTAAATATTCCATTAGTAGTTTCTTTGGAAAAAATACACCTGTTACAAAATTAATAGACTATTTTAAAGCAGAAGAGACTCTTTTCAGTCCTGAGTTACCCAGCACATTCTCAAGTCTATTACTTGTGATAAAAGACCTGATACACCTCCACATGTGCTTACCACACATATGTTTTGTATCGGGTCTTTTATCACAAGTATTCCTGTTTATACCCATTCACTTTGTATACCTGTTATTTTTGTATACCTTTTATTTCACAACTAAGTAAAACTTACTTACCTGGTACTTTGTATACCTGTTATTTTAGAAGTAAGTCATACAATTACGTGGTATCAGTCAGCACAGCTTTATTTTCAGTGTATTATCACAACATTACAGATTGTTCATGATCATTTAGATATAGAGTAACATATTTTGCTCCACTTACTATATGTCTATATGTCAAATCTTGTTTTTCCTTCCAGAGACTTGTGCTCTTCCCTTCCCACAAAACAGACCATTGACCCTACTTCATTGTTAAACTGGCCAGCCGGGGACCAGTGAATTGCTGGACATCTCTCTTACCAATCCGCCCATTTGTCATTTCATATGAGCCAGCTGAGTTCAGCCTAAATTACTCAAGTTGTAACTGGAAGTAAATGGGATTTAGCAGACACATTTTTCCTTAAAGCTGTTAGTCCAGACCCTCTTTAGGTAAAAAAAAAAAAAAATGATTTTTTTTCTAGAACCACTACCCACTGGGAAGAGCTATTAGACGGAAGTAGAATGCAGTAGGAAAAAATACAAGAACATACAAGTAAAGTGTATTTCCTGAGAGGTAAATTATAACTTCATAAAGAGACCATCTACCTCTAGGCTATCACTTACCGGTTTAATTCAATCAGTTGACAACAGAGCACATGCCTAAGGGGAAAAGTCACCTTTACTAGACAGATCATATGAACAATTCTGCCAAGACCATGTAGGTTATTTGCATAGAGCTGAGGGATGCTATGTCCATATCAGATTTGCTGGTTTATGCAGCAACATTTCTGTAAGGATTCTCAGTTTTACCAACCTCATCAGCCTCTGATTCTTTCATTTTTATCACTCTTACAAAAAAAAAGTGCTATTTTCAAGGTTACTGCAGGATTTATTCACTGATTCTCATTTCCAGTGCTGTGCCAGAATCTACCTGGAATCTACTGACATGTGACATAAGGCAACTTCTGTCATTGCAGGTAAATAAAATGATGCTTACGCAGAGAAGTATGTGAGTGTTTGCTCTGCTGGTAGTCCAGAGTTAGGGCAGCTCTCTGAAAGCAGGACAGCTGTATAAGCGAAATGCTTATGTGTCTAAGAAATAGTATGCCCCTCAAAGGACCTCACTAGCAGAACAACATTACTATAATCTACAAGTTTACAAAGTGATGAACTGTCTATGCCCATCAACAAGCCCAATTGTATTTTAAATAAGAAATATGGCCTAAGTGATGGATATGTTGTTACACAATCTGCTCATAGTCAGAAATAGGAATGAGACTATACCTGTCCAAATGCCAGTAAATAAAATGCTGTCAGTACAAAAACTTCCAGTCCACAAGTCTTAAACAAGTTCATACTGATAGGAGAGCCGTTGAACTGAAGGCAGCAAGACATTTAAGACAGCAGTCTGTTGTACAAGTATCGCTAATAATTCATTTTGGGATGAGGAAATGACACTTTGAGGCAATACCCCAACACAGGCCACGTTCTCACCCTAGCTGCAGTGGGTGTTTGCTTAGATCTCAAACCTTGTCTAATGCTTCTTTCACAATATGCCACATTATGGCAGGACAGTTTAAATGGACGGTGCTTGCGAAAACCAAAAACCCTTGATGGTCGAAATGCAAGGAAAGTTTGTTGATGGGACGTGGTGACCTGGGGGGAAGCAGGGCAGCTGCCGTATGATAGAGGTGCCTTGCAATGAGCAAGTTAATAATTGCTTGAATGCTTGTCAGTCAAGAAAGAGCTAGTCTGCAAGCAGATTTTAGATAATGAGTGAATGGCTATGTATTGGGAGAGCTAAATATTATCCTGCTCCTTACACAGCCAGTTAGGTTGTGTTTCACATTTTAAAGATAAAAGTGATGATAAAAATGGTGCACAGTAAAACTAGTTATTATATGGAACAAACTATGAAAATTTATATTTTCTGTATATATTAAATTACTAGACTTTTCAACTTGTGGATATAAGAAATTAAGGGTGAAATATTAAATGGCAAAAATATTGATATTTTGTTAGTTTCTTGATCTTTTTTTTCCAAAGAGTTTTTATAATCCTCTGTATAATAATCTGTACCCACAGCTCTCAGAGTTTTAATGCAAAATTTACCAAAAGAGGTAATTTTACACAGATACCACATATTTGCAATTAAACTTGGACACAAGAGTTTTGAATTTTAATTCATTATTTGAAAATTTGGTTGCTAAATGAACAAATTTCAGATTACAAATGAACTCAGTTTGCACCTCATTCTTGAGAGGGAAAGTTGTTTCCCAAATAACTCATTAGTGTGATTACATGAACACAGAAAGGAAAACATGAGCAGAAAATCCAGCAGGAATTTTTACCACAAAACCCTTTTGCATTTGCCAGAGGTCAAATCTGATGCCTGCAGAGTGGCCCAAGCCTTATTGAATCATCATTCCTTTCTTTAAAAATAACACAAAACAGAAAATTCCAGAGCTTCCAAAAATGTTCCTGACCATTCTATGTTCTTAAAGATGGTGAAATAAAATCATCGGTTGATTTGCTGCTGCATTCCTTAGGCCAGCAGAGACCCTACTAAAGTCTGTTGTATTTTTGTCCAATATAGATATCATATGGACACGAATATGAGCTACTCAGGAACTGAAAACCAGATTAAAACAGGAGTCTGTCTTAAGGACAGCTTGTCTGATGCTTTGTAAGGACAATATAGAGTTGCTTTGTGTTTTAACTTTTCAGAGACATATCAGATCTTCAGAACAATGAAATTTTTGAGTTTCTTTGAATTCTGGAATTTAGAGTACAGAAGTTATTCGCTATTAAAAAGGATTTAGAATGGAGCTTTCAGAAGCATCTGAACGACTCTTCTGCTTCATGCCCTTCTTTTGCTCAGGTGTGTTCCCGAGGACACCACACGTAGCCTGCAGGACGTTCATGCTTTGTTGTGGCACTGGGCAGCGTTGTGAGGGAATGAGCTGTGGGTGTGCATGTTCGTATGGTACGGCCCTCCAAAACAGCCCTGGTGAAACTACTTACAAGTGGCCCAAATCCACAGTATATATAAGATGTAACAGCAGAGAACCAGACCATGAAACAAGATATTGCAGTGTTATTTTAAGAAAGGAGAAATGTTCCTATAAAATGCTAGTATCTTTAGCTATTGTTGATCCTCTCAAGAAAATGCTGTGTTTTATATTGACGTAGCTAGCTCAGGATATGTGCAAGTTGCTACTATGCAGTGAAAGAATGACAGTACATGCATGAGGGTTTCAACAGGTTCTCCCTTGATGATGATCCATACCCTGGAAAAATAAAAACCGGGCTTACAAGCCATGGAAATAGACAAGTCTGAAACAAGCCTATGGCTGAAGTTCATGGTTTTATGCTAACAAAAATACTTAAAAATCTCAAATCCCCAAAGGTCAGTTTTGGGGGGACTCTTTGGCTATAGGTTTGGAGCAAGGTAGATGTTTCAAGTGCATGTAGGTGCTGGATTTAGAATTGTCACATCAAAGTTGAAGTATTCTATATAGTTTTTTATGCTATATTTTTTACAGGATGTCTGTAATACTGAAAAAAAGTAGATGAAATGATAATAGTTAGCAAGCATGGGTGGGGTTGAGTGTATGAAGACTTTGAAATATAAATGAGAAATGGTGGGGTTGAGTGTATGAAGTCTTTGAAATATAAATGAGAAATGGAAAAAAGGTTCTTACTGTTCACTGTAATGTATGCAAAGGAGCAAGATCAAAGACAAAAGTGGTTGTACCTGAAACAGAGGGGAAAAAAAGTCAATGGGGAGTTGGTGGGAGCTATTTTGCAAAGGAAAACTAAGGTACAGAACATGTGAGGTTTCTCGCTGTTTGGTTCTGTGCCCTGTTCAGAACATGCTGCCTCGCTACAGCTCACATTGTGTTGGGAGCTTAGAGTTGTGTTCGGAGCTTAGAGTCTCAAATACGGGAAGAGAATGAAATCTTCTTTTAAATACAATAGGTAATGCCCCCTTCCAAAGTCTTTTTTTTTAAACTCCATGGTTCTATGCCTTTTAGCATTGATACAGGCGTACTTGATCTACTAGGCTAATGCAGAAGATGATACTTGACACAGATGCACACTCATGCTGGAATTGAACTGTCTGCTTTTTATGAATCTCTTTTAAAGCAAGCTGAAGAAAGAATGTGTGAATAAAGCTTTGACGGATCCAAGTTGAATGCGTGTGAATATCACTTCATATATCTCTCTAAAGTGGCAGCTTTTTTAGGAAAATAAACTCTTGGTGAACAGATCTCCGTTACTCATTTAAAGTAATACAGTAGCCAATGAAAGAAGTTTAATGTGACACAATTTGCTTTAATTTTAGCAGATCAGCAATTTAATAAAGCAAACTAATCAGAGTATGTGAAGTAGTCATCAGGTTCAGAAACAACTCGGGTTTGTAACACCCATTTAAGCATCTGAATGTAAATGAGATGAAATTTTAACCTCTTATAAATTATGTGAAACCAGTGGTTAAAGCTCAACTTTCTTAAATTTGTGTTATTGATCCATAATTAGTTAAGTTCTTTCTATTTTGTGTTTTGTTTTGCTGCCTGATCTTGGGTGGAGGTACAATGCTGCTACACAAACCTGCTTCCTCTCTTGACCTCAAACCACATGACATTCCTCTCCGTCTCCTGCATCAGCTTCTTTTGATCTATAGCAGGTTCATCGAGTGCACCAGCTTTTGTCTTTATTATCTTCTAGTGAAAATATTTGAATGTCTTCTTTACTTTTCTTCCTATTCCCCTCCTCTGCTGTATATGTTCATTCATCCACTTCTTTCGACTTCTTTTGTTTATGTTCTTCTTCACTTGTATTTTGCCTCCCACCCACCCACCCCCCTGCCCTTTTTTGGAATAGGATTTTCTTCTCTTATTACAACTGATCTTTTTCTCTTCCGTGTTTCTTCTCAAGAAGTCATTCTTGCCAGATGTTAGCCCTAAAAAGCAGAAGAAAAAAAAAGAAAAAGCCTGGAAGCCCAAGTATTCAGCCTTTTATTCTCTGCATTCTTAAATGTAATATTAAATTTAACTCAACATTATAGTGAGCTTTCCACAACTAATTCTAACTTAATCCAAGAGGGTTTCTTGACGTTCAGATGTCATTGTTTGGGTATGTTTCTCTGCTCTTACCGTACTCTGTTTCTGAATTTAACTATTTTAAATTCAGTTGCTTGGGTATGCTTTCTGAAACCACCACTCGCCCTGCCCTCTCCCCTGTCCTCTCACCCCTCCATGATTTCTACCGATTGAAGTACTATTGGGAGGGCCATCCCATCCTGTCTCTGAGCCTTCTATCCTCTGGGCCCAGTCATTGGTTTATTCTAATATTGTGTATCACATAAAGAAAGAAAAAAACAGTACAGTACTTACTGACTATATCACATGGAGAGTAATGATGAGGGTGCTGTAGTTATGACAGCTTAAAGACACGTCCAAATAGAGTTTGTTTGTAGAGGTAATATCTTTTATTAGATCAACTGCTGTCACTGGAAAAAAATGACAAGTTTCTGGGCATGGAAGTCATTCTTAAGACCTGAAATAGAAGCAACAGACTTCAAAGCTATATATAAATGGAGAAGACTGTCTTGTAGTTTTTACACTGGCTATGTCTGTGACCATCTCAAAGAAAAAGTAGTTGATATCTTGGAAGGACAGTGATACTAAGGAGGGAACAGGAAGAGGAAAGGGAACCTGAGGAAGAGCAGTATCAGGAGAGGATTGAGATTTTAATCTGCAGGGAGAGGACTCGGGCAGGCTGGTGGCTCTATTTTAAGTTCTATTTGCTGTGCTGGCAGACTAGAGATATTGGTTACATTTATTCCTCAAACAAGGCCTAAATTCATGCACTTTTGGCCATGGGCAGCTTTTTCTGGATAATGAACTTGGTGATGGTGGGGCCTGGGCCAGGAGAAGAAGGGCTCTAGAGGACATGATTTCAACACAGGAATTTCTTCTAATAAATTGTTATCTTTCAACGAGTGCTCCTATGTAGGTACTTATATATGAAATTGTGACTGAAAGTGTAAGAGTTTGAGGATATTCCGCTACCACGAACAAGAAGAATGTGCTGTGCTTTTCAAAGAACAGATACTAGAGGCAAGATGAGAGGATAAATTATGCCACCATATGCCTTTTTGGTAGCTGTTGTGACCAGTCCACATGCTTGGAGTGTCTGGGAGCTGTGCAGTACTGTGTGTGCACAGCCACAGAGTCATCGATGCTCAAAGTCTGTCCAGCCTATCTTTATAGCTCTCATATTTTCCTGCTTTATACACTCAGTTTATATTTGCTGGCACACCAAAACCCTTGATTTTTTATGCTGCTTTCCATGCCCTGCTCATTCCTCCAGGACTTGTCTGACTGAAACGTGAAGCCATGGCCTTCACAGGGCTGCCCAGTAGTGACATAACCGATCTTTCAACCTTGCTGTTGCTATTAAATGGTTAAGCCTAGAAATATACATAACACAAGCAAATATAAATAGTGCATACACAGTTGCCAACTCTTAAAGTTTTATCACAGTCACAGCTTTTTTTTTTTTTAAGATATCTCTGAAGTAGAAAGTCAGATGCAATAAAAAGCCTTGAAGAAAAAATGCCCAAGTATGACCCATCAGTTCAGCAAAATAGAAGTAATAGAAAAGGATGCAAACCTTTTTATTTTAATTCTGTTTCCTGGATTTTGGGAAGCTTGATTCATAATTCTGCAGTGTTGGGGGATGACGGTGCCTTATAATGGAACTTTCCTAAAGCTGCAGGTTTCCATAATGCAGCATGAGAGAAAAGAGCCCACAGTCATTGCACAAGACGCAGTGAAACCAGCCTTGCCCTGTGCCATCCAGAAGCTGCTGATTCACGAGCCTAGAAATTTCCAGCGTGTCCATAAGTACAGGCCGCACTTTTCTGAGGAGTGATGAGTTAAAAAATTCAAGTGTTAAGAAGGGGTGAAGGTTGGATAGGCCATGGATTTGGGAAGTTGGATAAATAATTTATTTGCTGGAAAATAAAAAGGAAAGTTAGTGAAAGAAAGAGAGAAGGAAAGAAAGTCATACTGTGGGAGTTGTAGCAGTTCCTAATCTTAAGTATTTCCTGGCCTTGAAACTGTATCACTCTGTTTCTTACCACCATTTCTCCAAATCAATTCAGACCGTGGAACTTTCTTATCTGGGGCTGGGACAATATGTTCTCTGAAATGCCTTTCCTTTTTCCCATCTCACAATAACATGAAAAACATGAAAAATCCTGAGGAATTTAACGCTGATACTGAAGTGTACAAGTGTTCTCTTTTCTCAGCACTTCATTAAAGCTTATTTAATTAAGAGTAACTCAGGGTTGGGCCAGGCTGAAATTTTTTATTTTCTTCTTTCCAAGGGGAGAAAAAAAATTAGTAAAGATATTGAGGTATATTTAATGCAGCTTGTAACATGACATCTCAAGGTGCTCTCCTGGAGGAAAAGCAGTCCCTGGAGAGCAGTTTGTAGCTGGAGAGGCTCTCACAGAGGAAGCGGCGCTGGAGACGGTGCGTCCCTGCAGGCAGCTCCCAGGTCCTGTGCCCAAACCCCAGGAGCCCAAGGCAACCGCTGCCCTGCGCTGGGATGGGCCCAGAGGAGGCGTTTCTACAGCAGGCTACAGGCACAGGCTTGATCTCGAATGGCTATAATGAGGCAGGCAGTTTGGTTACAGCAGTCAGGCACCCAGCCTCTGCCAGCCCCGGCTGCAGCAGCTGAGCTGATGGCTGTTGCCTGTGGGGTGCAGATATACAGAAACTCTGCATTTTTAATGCTGTCGTACAGCTTTTTACAGTTAATTTCAACACTTAGAAATGTTGAAATATTATATAAATAAATGCAAGCACCTCACTAAGGAAATACTTTAATTCTTTTGCAAATTAATCATGTAGTATATAAATAAAAAGTATAATTCATCACTTAGCTGAGTGGTGAAGTCTGCAGTCCTTTCATTTAGGGCTTTTTTTCCCCCTCCCTGATTGGTATTTCTCTTTCAGCCTGGACTGACTTATTGTATCTTTCGTGTGATTAGAAAAAAAGTCCAAATTTCCCAGATAGAGTTATAAAGTATTTGAATTTGTAATCTGCAAAAGAGCTTTTGCTCCATGTTAAAAAAACACAACAACAAAACAGCCCAAACCTGATGATTTATATTTTTTTCTATTAGCTGAGTACTATACAGTTCTCCTCTGGTAAAGCAATGGCTAAAAAGCTATTAACTATATAAGTGTAATTTACACTAGCACTTTCCCCTTATCAAAATGGTAAATTGGTAGTAATGACTACCAATTGGTAGTACCATGGTACCAGTGACTACCAGACAAAGAAGCAGTAGTGAGGAGATGACATGGAATATATAAATATATAAATATTTATAAATATTTATACACTATATAAACATTAAAGAAAATACAGAGCCTTCTTCACTACGCTGTTATTCAAGTCTGCAGCTGTGGACTTGTGAATATGTGTCATATATTTGACACATATTCAAATATGGATTGGAGAGGCAGACCAGCTGCCGAGTATCCCTGGTGATGAAACACGAAAACAAGGTTTTCACTTCAGAAACAAAATCATCAACCAGTTTTAGACCCAGTTTAAATTTGGAGAACCAATGGAAAGGAGGTGAAAGGCATAAGCTCTAAAACCATGTAAATAGCCACATTCAACTGATTTAATGGAGATCAGCTGTTTCAGTCAGCATGTAATTTGTTTTATTTGCTAAAGTAAACTCTTCTTTTTTCACATTCCTTAGATCTGTAGTGAGTGCTTAAAAATAGTTATAACAAAAGTATACCTGGAATGACAAGTCCAACATTAAAAATGATCTGAGTTTAAAGCACTAATAAAAACTACTTTGAAAATATCTAGCTGGAAAAAGAAAGGAGGTAGGGGGTAGCTTTCAGCTCAGAAGGAGCCTTTTTGTTACAGGAATTGCCATTCAAAGGTTAGTTTATTCCTTTTCCAGCTGTCAGTTGCAAACAGTGGAGTCTCAGAGAGAAATTTTGATCCAAGTTGATTGAATAAATACTTATTTTTCCAAAATAAGAATCTTAATACTCAATATGCTTTGCTCAGAAAACAATCCTGTTAAAAATAGAAATCTTAAAAAGACAGGCAGAAACAGTGTAAAGTAATTACCTGGAGAAAAAAAAAGGTGTGTTAAAACCTTTAAAAACATGTTTAACCGAGGGAAAATTATTTGATCCATGCACTTTAGGTGTAGCTTTAGCAATTGACTTTTAACAATATTAATGCTACATGTCTTATACACAAGTGTGCAAGTCCTCCCAGTGGCTTTTCTTCAGCAAGTCTATGTTGCCTATACACAACAGCGCTCTTGCTAGATACCTCACAAATAGGCTTTAAAAGAGCTTTTATGACTTGTGCATGTACAGCTTGAAATCTATTGCAATGTAAAGTCTTCTGGATTCTTATCCAGTAACCCCACAAATGCTCACAGATTGTTCAAGCAGAGCAGTGTCAGGGCTAAATAAATAAATCTAATACCCTTTTCTCTGGCACCGTATTTTTCAAATTTTAGTAAAATAGCTTCTGCATTTCTGTCAAGCATGAAATTCTTATCTCCCATTACAATGTGGAAAAGAAAGTCATGTGGATTAAGTCATTTGTCAAGGTCGCCACAGAAGACAGCGAGATAGCTCAAATAGTTATTTTCTGCAGCAGAGTCCCTGCGCTTTAACCCTGGGATTATACAAATGAACGCAGACAGACGCCTGACCTGAAAATAGCAGATTTCCAGTTAAGATCACTAATGAGAATTTTAATTAGTTGAGTAAGCCAGAGTCAATATGATCAGTAAACCAAACTCAATGACCTAGCAGCCTACTTCTTTCTGAAGGAAACTGTACTCTAGACATACGAATATCAGATTTTTTCTCAGCCTTTTTTTGACACTTATTAACACAAATCTTTCATCACTGATGTGTTCTTAATTCATTTTAAGCAATGTTGCCATTCTGAGGCCATAGACCATTTCTGAGCACTACTGTCCAGACTAATGGACTACGGCTGGAAGGGTGATGTGCTGGTGGCTCCCCCAGCTCCGATCCCATCCCATGCTGGTGGATTTGCTGGTTCAGAGTCTCTCGTGCTTCGCTCTTGATTAGCAGCTCAGTTTTTCCTAGCCAGACCTCTGCAGCCTGCAGCATTTGCTTTTCATCCTGTCCCACCAATGAATCCCTCTGGGCTGCAAAGGGAACTTCCGGCACTTTGCCAGCTCTTTTCCCCAGAATCGCATGAGCTTTTCTGTTCACAGGACCGGCTACCACTTAGGTAACACCCACCAAAATAAATTTGTCCGCAGGCCTCACATCCCAGTCTCTAAATCTTAATATTTTAGCCCACTGTCCATTGCGAAAGGTTTGGCAATGATGATACTGTTACAGCTTTATATTTATCCAGACCATGTAGATACATCCTGTGATGCAACAGAGTTTCTCTACTCCTTAAAGAGCAATCAAGGATGCACGTTTATGAATGTATGTAACAAACAAATACAAATGGTCTTGCTTGACTCTGTGTGTTGCAGCTACCACTGGTGAGCAGCAGTGTGACAGGTTACGTGCAGGAGACGTCCCTGTCCGGGGAGCGTGCGGACAGGAGGGTGCGAGGGAGCAGGAAGGCTGCAATGTGCTAGCCCAGGGAACAGTGGGATAGCTGGCAATCCTCCGGACAGCAGCAAGCAGGAATGAGCACAGCAGGAAGGGAACAGAAAGAAAACCTTGCCTGAGCTCAGAGTGACTGAAAGAGTCTTAATTCCTCACCAATTAAACTTTAACCGAGTTTTGGGAAGATTACTAGATTACCTGCCATGTCTAAAACTTTCTGCAGTAACATGAGTCTTTTCTGCAAAAGAAGTGCCACATTTTAATGGCATTTGTGAAGCAGCCTTGCAGGGTCAAAGGGCTTGTGTACATATCCAGAATTTATGCACTTTTCCAGACAGAATCCACAAACTTTTTGAGCCTATTTTTTCTGTTCTAGAGCCTCCTTTCACTTTGTTATTCCACCCTTTCTCCTAAAGCAATCTCAGTTCAGTTGGTTTTTAATTATATCTGTACTGAGGAAAGGTCTTACTAAGTCTTTGGTTCTTAAATAGCTCTCTACAAGGAAGTTAAGTTAGTATAAGAAAAGCTATAACACTCATCACTAATCCTTTCAGTAAAGAAGACTAGATTAATTAATGCAGGGGAAAATCTTAAAAACAACTTTGTCTAAAGACATCAGCTCAGATTTTCTGCTAGAATAACTTACTCTGGATCCACAAACATTAGACTGAGTTCTCTCAGCCTGTCTTATGAGTTTTGCTCCACTTACACTCTGAAAAGCACTGGATTTGTTTCAAAACATAGTCTGATCCTTAACGACTCATCCAGATATCAATCAATAGCTTCTCTTTTTAAAAGTTATATGAAAGATTATGTGCAAGTAATACTCATTTGGGAAGGAAAAATCATTCTTCAGGTGGCCTATTAGGACTGTGGATCTAATTTATTCCTAAAATAGAACTGGCTTAGCTTCCTTGGTAGTTAAAGTGATAATGAAAACTGAAAGGGAGTTAGCAAGTACCAATTAAAATGATCAGTCTACATGGGCACCAAACCTGCAGTTATAATTTACAGGTTAAGTGATCATGGCACAGGAAGTCTACGCGCTTAATAAAAAAAAATAAAAAAGTGTTCAGGGTTAATTAGGATGTGTCATTACAGAAATTGTGAGGAGAAGGAGGAAGGGAAAGAAGCAGCAAAGAAAATAAATTGTTACCCTTATTATCATTGTGTAAAATAAAATCAATCTGTCCGGAGTGTATCTAACCATGGTAGTGAATAATTAGAAGGAAATATTAGAAAAAATGCAGTGAAGTAAAAAGCTGAAAAGAATAAGTAAGCTGCTGGAGAAAAAACAATGGATTATGGCTTTCTTACTCCCCGTGTATGTTCTGCTGTTCTGTTGCTGCAGGAAGGCTGGTGCTGTCCTTGCACGCCCACTGCCCTTATTCCATTCTTGGTTCCCCAGCAGCTACGTCACTGCTGCCTCTCAGAGCACTTCTGTGAGGAGGGTTGAAAGGACTTTAATGAAGCAGGTGAAGGACAGTGTTGAGAAGATACGGCCAGGAATGACACATCAGCCAGACTTGGAAAGTGCAGAACAATTACAGCTCCCTCCTTGTTGCCCTCCTTCTTGACTATCAAAACTAATGTAATTGTTAAAAGCTTGTAATTTTGTGTCTGACTTCAAACTATTTCATGCCTTTTTTTTTTTTTTTTTTTTTGGTTAAATACTCATTTGCATCTTTCAATTCAATGATAATCTCTCATCTCAAAAATAAAACCCAACAAATAATAGAACAATATCCTGTGCATTCAACAGATTGGATTTCCCCTTTTTTGCTCCCCCACAAGAGGGCTGTGCTGCCCTCCAAAGGGACCGGGGCAGACTGGATAACTGGGCTGTGAAAAATCTTATGAAATTCAACAAGGCCAAGCGCACGATCCTGCACGTAGGGAGGAATAATCCCAGGCACCAGTACAGGCTGGGGATTGACCTACTGGAGAGCAGCTCTGCAGAGAGAGACCTGGGCGTCATGGTGGACGACAGGTCGACCATGAGGCAGCAGTGTGCCCTCATGGACAAGAAGGCCAATGGGATCCTGGGGTGCATTAAGAGGAGCGTCTCCAGCAGGTCGAGGGAGGTGATTCTACCCCTCT
>JAWLRI010000212.1:453070-479478 GCA_034781795.1 Crypturellus tataupa
GGGGTTGGACTAGATGACCTCTAGAGGTCCCTTCCAACCTTAGGCATTCTATGATTCTATGATTCTATGATTCTAATCTAAACCCAGAGCTTTATTAATCCCTGAGCACACCAGTCCAGGTATGTTGGCTGAAACAAAAACAGACGTCTAAAATTCTGACTTGTTGACATAGACCCAACTAACACTTCATGAAAGAGAGCTGTAAAAGCAGCTGGAAAATATTTTCTAGGGATCTGCAGCAACAATCTCTTGCTTTGCCCTATGAAGAAGGCCTCATTTGAATGTTGCAATGTAAAACTGTTTTCATGGCTACTTAACAGAATACTGCAATTAAGCTTATATGAATGGTCTAGAAGCAGGTGCTGCTAGACCTGCCAAAGAGCTATGTCTTGTACTTGCACTTTCAAGTAGATGCCTGATGCTCTAAGAGCACTGGAATCTGCTCGCGGCAGTCAGCTACCCCGACCTTCCTGACTTTCCATTCTCAGAGAAATGCCTTTACAGTGTAACTGGAAAGATCAAAGGCAGGATTACTGTAGAAATCACTGTGAAATTAAAAGGGATAGGAATCAGCCATTTGTGTAGCATATTCTTTTCAAGTCTCTGCATAGACTTGCCAATTGTGGTTCTCTTTTCTCAGTTAGATGTTAATCTGCACCACTTTTATCTTAGGATCCCTGCCCAGGTTTCTAAAGTGATTTGTGGTCATTTGAGATCTTCCTTCATTTCTGTCACTTGTTCCTGGGAGGAAGAGTGACTCTGATGGGTAATGTCTAGCTGTTTATAGACTGTCTCGGTGTTATGTCTCCTGTGGTTATACAGAGGAGGCAGCATACAGTCTATTTACTTTGTTTCTAGACCACCCATCTCTCAGGCTGAGTTATTTGCTAAGGACTTGTTATTAAGAATTTTCTTCTGATTTACTTTCAATGATTTTTTTTCCAAGTGCATGTGCAAGTGCATCTTTTCCAGCCCTTTCTCATGTTGTATGTCCTGGGTCCCTCAAGATTTAGTTTGACATGACTGAGTGGGAATGGGATTTCTGATGGGATGTTTGTATACCCCCAAGGACTCAGGTTTCCTTCTATGACATTCAGAATATGGAGTGAGAGTGGGGGTTCAGGGCGTGCTTGTATCCTGCCTGTTTACAGAACATCATAATTTTTCAGTTTATACAAACTACCAGACAATGAACTGGAGCTGAGATGCAGGCACACACCTTGGTCTAACTCTACAGGCATGGTAGCAAGTCTGGAAAAAAGGCAGGGCGGACCACAGGGATGGCAGCTGAGAGTATGGTCACAACTGCCGCTGCAAAAGCTGTTGAGGGAGAAGGATCACCTTCAGACAAGAAATTTGATTTAATTCTCACATTGTTTCCACATCTGTGTAATCCTCTCACCTCCTGTGACTGTGCCCAAGAGAACAGAAACCTTCTCTCGTCTGGCTTGTGCTTCTCAAGCTGTGAACAACTCCTGAATGAATGTACCTGTTACCTTTCTGTGCAAGGCAAACCAAAATAACTGATATATGGGCTCTAAAAAAATGCATTTTGTTACTGAGCCCTGTGGTGTGCATGGTAAGAAGCAATGCCTGAGTGACACGTGCCCAGCAGACAAATCTCATCATTTGGATCAACTGTAGTGTGTGCCTCTGTATCAAGGCATCTCATGCCAAGTGAGACCTGTTGAGGGAATGGAATTTATTTATACAATGAATTCTTGCTAAAATGGCAGTAATAGCAAAGCTTGTATTCAATATCTAATTAATTATTTTTCTGATACAGAACATCCATTTATATAACATGTGACGCCTGACTTTGTTCTCCTGGGAGCAGGCCAGTAAAGAATTGCATTACAAATATTTATTTACTTCTCTTGTCCCTCACTGGCTTTATTTTAATGGGTGTGCAAAACTGCATGAAAGCTCCACAAGAGAAAAAGCCCCCTGGGAAACCCTTTGTATCTGGATGAATTGGAAAAACAAACTCTGGGGTGCTCATTTGCCATGAATCACTTTTCACATCACGTGCAGAAAATGAATGAGGCGTCTGTGAATCTAATTCCCTTTGTCCCAGTTGTAAAGCAGATCAGCACAATAGGGGCGGCACAAGGCCAGCAAAGCAGCAGTGCTGGGAAGCAGGCACCATTCAGTGAATTCATTTTCAGTCATTCCGGTGCTGCTTGCTCTTTTTCTTTTCTACTGATTTAAAGAACAAACAAACCCTACTGTCTCTGGGAAATGCCTTTGGTAAGTGCTGCTGCTGAAGTCTCACTAAGCATGGTGGCAACGTCTAAGAACACGATTCCTTCCTACTGTCATACCAGGTCCCTGTCACTAAGTGGGAGGACAGAAAACACATCACCATGGCCTAAGCTTACATTATGAAAACAGCAGATCAGTGCATTGAAGATTCAGTGTCACCGCAGGGTTAAAAAGGTAAAGATTCAGGGTCTATCCATTTTTTTTGCTTGTTTGTTTTTCATTTTATTGCTTTTTGTTGTTGTTGTTGTTAACCTAGCTTAAGATACAAATCCTAATTCTCTCTTTCAATAGCTGAATTGGAGCTATTTTTGACAGTTGTTATTAATCTAAATTTGATTACATTATTTCCTCTCTCTTATTTTTTAACTAAATACAGTCAGATTTCTGTGTGTGAATCAACCAAACCATCTATACTTAGAAGACTGAAAATATTCTAACAACAAAACTCAGTACTTGCTTAGAAGTATAGCCCTTCCAGAGGGCATTCCAAAAAATGCCTTTTCTGTAAGCTTCTTTCACTGTGTTGGAACCACACTGTTGCCCAGATAGAAAGAAAAGGAATTTTAAAAGTCTCACCACAGCTTTTGTAATATATTTCCAAGTTGCTGTCTTTGCAGACTGTATGCGTAGGCCATTCTGTGCTGACATTGATGCAGAGCAGGACTAAGATGAGCTCGAGGATATTGGATGCCTTCATGGTGGTGACGGTAGTTTGCAGAATTACTTCTTTCCGTCTCTCACTCAGCCTCTGTGGAGGGAGGTGTTCTGTTCCTTTTTCTCCAAGGGGTGCAGGAGTTACTGCATTCACTCCTGTAGAAGGCTTAAGGGAGTAAATGCAGCCTGCCGCTTACCACAACGTGGTATAAACAAGAAGCTAATCAGAATTGGAGGGTGCTACTTCCGTGTGCCCAGACTTCTGCTTTCTGTTTCTTCCTGGCTTCAACTAATGACAAATGAGCTAATCACACCTACTCGCTGCACTGCATAGCACAGTCTTGGTGCCTGCTGGAACCAAACTTCAGTTTTTCTCTTGTTTTGTGTTTCTTCTCTTGGAAGTCAAAGTATTTAGGTCAAAGCTTCAGATAATCTTAATTGCCCCCTCTGTCTGCAAAACACTGGGAAACAAATTGGCCCTTCTTAATTACAGTTAGTACCATTTTTTGCAAGGTGGCCAGTTAGGTTTCTGTATTCCTTTTGGCAAATCTCTCCATTAGAAGAAAGGGAGATTTGTTCACAGAGTCACAGAATGCTTAAGGTTGGGAAGGGACCTCCAGGGATCATCTAGTCCACCCGCCCTGCTCCAGCAGGGGCACCTACAGCAGGTGGCACAGGGTGGCATCCAGGCGGGTTTGGAAGATCTCCAGAGAAGACTCCACAGCCTCTCTGGGCAGCCTGTTCCAGGGCTCTGTCACCCTCATCTTAAAGAAGGGTGACATATGGAGGACTCATATGGAGGTGGAACTTCCTGTGGTTCAATTTGCACCCATTACCCCTCATCCTGTCAGCGGCCACCATGGAGAAGAGCCTGGCCCCATCCTCCCTGCAATCTCCCCTCAGGCACTTGAACATGTTGATCAAATCTCCTCTCAGCCTTCTCTTCTCCAGACTAATCGGGCCCAGCTCGCTTAGTCTTTCCTCAAACAACGAATGCTCCAGTCCCTTAATCATCTCTGTGCCTCTCTGCTGCACCCTCCCTAGAAGCTCCATGTCCCTCTTGCCCTGGGCAGCCCAGAACTGCACTCAATACTCCAGGTGCGGCCGCACCAGAGCTGAGCAGAGGGGCAGGATCCCCTCCCTTGACCTGCTGGCAATGCTCCTCCTCATGCAGCCAGGATCCCATTGGCCTTCTTGGCCACGAGGGCACACTGCTGCCTCATGGTTAACTTGTTGTCAATCAGGACTCCCAAATCCCCTGCTGTGGAGCTCCTTTCCAGCAGGTCAGCCCCTAATCTGTACTGGTGCCTGGGGTTATTCTTCCCTCGCTGCAGGACCCTGTACTTGTCCTTGTTGAAACTCAGGAGGTTCCTCTCTGCCCAACTGTCCATCCTGTCTAGGTCTCTCTGAATGGCAGCACAGCCCTGGGGAGTGTCGGTCACTCCTCCCAGTTTGGTGTCATCTGCAAACTTGCTGAGGGTGCACTCTGTCCCCTGGCCCAAGTCATTGATGAACAAGTTGAAGAGCACTGGGCCCAGTACTGACCCGTGGGGGACATCAGTGGCCACAGGCCTCCAACTAAACTTGGCCCCATTTATCACCACCCTTTGGGCTCTGACATCCAGCCAGTAAAGGAAAAAGAATTTTAAGAAAAACATATTTTTTCTATCATCTGATCAAATATCAAAAAGACTTTGATACACTAAGACAAGATTATATTGCTTACCAGAGAGCCACTGTAGACATTTAGGTCTTTTTTCAATTGGCAGATAGACTCCCAAGTAATAAGCAGGAATGCCTGAGAGGGCAATACCAACCCCAATAAGGGAATTAACTGTGTCAGTGTAGAGAGGGACTATGACCAGGAAAAGGGAACATAGGCAGTACACTATAGGGAAAATGAGGTTAAGCTGTGGAAACAAACAAGCAATCAAAGATCAGTATTTATCAAAAGAAGCAGTGATATATTCTATGTGAAAACTGACAATAAAAGTAAAAGTGATAATAAAAGTAACTACTGACCATTTAACTATTACCTACTAGTCTTACGAGTGGTCACAGTCAGTAGAACTGTATAGAACTCTCTTATACTTTGATATCTGACCACCTGGTTGTTTTCAGCTCTGTAAAAACTGAGTTCCTTTCCACAATAGTTAGAGATCAATCTTTGAAAGAAGAAATTTAACAGTATTTTTTCCCTCCAACTTCAATTGCATTTGTAATTGAAATCTGACTAGGAACGAACTCTGCTAGACTTTCAAGTAATAGCTTAATCTTACAGAACTAATGGACTGCTTTAAAACCATTTTGTTTGAAAAAAAGAGAAAGTGTATGCAAAGCAAAGTATAGCTAAGTTGGCAAATGGTCATAGGAAATGAACAATCAATACCTCTTATCTATTATGACTGCAACCTTTATTCTAGTAGAGTCAATAGTAAAAATGCTATTTGAATGTAAGAATTCCAAGCACTTGTTTATTCCTTATGTATTTTGAAATAAACAGGGTTTTGAAGCTGAGTGACAGCAAAACAAAAAACCCACACAATTCATTTCAACCTTATAGCAAAAATACCAGAAAATATGTTTTTGTGAAAACTCAAATACATTTTACTCCTTCATTTCTTATCTTGGATATTAAAAGGATTTTTTATAGTTGGAAGGAAATAGCATATAGCATAACTAATAACGTATCCCTAGTTACATGTGCATAAACATGTGCATTATCTGAGTATTATGGCTTGTTTCCTTTGTTCTTTTACTTACTTTAATAGGTCGTGGTCTATGAGGTTGAGTATATCTCAAATATATTAGTCCTGCAATAGACAGACCCACAAAGAGCCAGTAGTTGAAGCAGTAGTAATTAATGAGAAGGAAAACATCTTCCACAAGGAGATAAAGCAAAGTCGTTAAGCCCTAGAGAAAATAATGGGATTTTTTTAATGGGAAAATAAGTACTTGTCTAATAAAATAAGGAGGTAATAAAGTTATGTTAAGGGCATGTTTCACAGATATTTGATGGGACTTGGAACACCATGTTCTTGAAGAAGCAAATATTTAAAACCTCTAAGAAATACCCAAATAAATTGGTACAAAACCCACTGGTATCTATTCCTCGAATATACTAGTGGCAACTCTATTCTCGGCTGAATGTAGCTAAGGTTTGTGAAGCTGTTCTCCCGCTAGCAGAAAATGCCCTTGAGAAAGCCAGATGTGGTGGCCCCAGCCTCTGCTCCCTACAGACAAGACTGCTGAGGAGCATCCTGTAGACAGCAGCTTACTTGGCACTTTTGACTGGCTTCAAATGGAAAAATTATTATTTTTAAAATTTAATTTCACTTTTTGAAATTCTCACAGTACATTGGTACTTTGTACCATTACCTTGGTACCATTACAGTAAATTCTGTAGTTTGCTACACTGTCTGCAAGGAAAAGGTGAAACTAGACCTAAAATACCCGGAATGTAAGGGCTGCTCTGTGAAATAGGACAAACAGAAGAATATAGTATTTTGATGAACAGAAGATAATCTACTATGATAAATGGAAATTATGGTGTGTAAAGGAGTAGCTCATCTTAGTGGTGCAAATAGAATTACCCTAAGAAGACTATTCATAATTAAATAATAACTATAATTAAACTATTACATATTAAGCGGGATTATTAAGCTCACCTACTTGTACACAGGTCAAGAGGAGACACCAAATACAAAACATGTTCAGAAGAGTATCAGTGTAATGCTTTTGAATGACTTTTTCTTTATTTGTGCATAATCTCCCCCTTATTTTAATCCACTAGATTTAGGGTTTATCTGTTAAAGGCATTAAAGTTAGCTGCACTAATTTTGTACCTCGTGGCTTCTTGCTCTTGTATCCTAAGGTTCATTTCTGCAGCAACAGCAGGACAAAGTAAATATGGCTATGAGAGTCCAACTGTAGGAACTTAATTTTAAATGCTTTAGGACTCATGTTCTGACTACAGAGTTCTAGAAAATCGGCCTAGAGGACCGTCTGAGGTCTCTTCTTGTCACATGCTTCCCAGTGGATATGCAGAACTCATAGAAAAACTTAAAAATGACTCCTGCCTATACTGTTACATATTTGCTATTTTTCAATTTATTTTATCATTCTTAATACTGACTAATCTTTATTTATCTTGAATAAATATGGGTCAGGCCAATCTCTGGGCACTGAACCTCCCCCTATCTCTCCTACACAAAAAAAAAAACCCCAACACCTCCCTTCCTCCCAAATCTCAACTATTTTTACAATTTTAGCCATGTGAAGATTTCTCCAGGGCAGGTGAGGCCAAGGATAAATCTGGGGAGAGGCCAAGGGAGGCTGAGTGCTCTCAGGGTTTGAATCCCAGGCTGCCCAGGCTGAGCACCAGGTCAAGCTGCCACTTACATTGAAGAGAAGAGCAGGCACTGGCGTAAAACACTTGACATGAATCAAGCTCAGACTTTTAGGGAGGTGTCCTTCTCTGGCTCCAACATAAAAAAGCCTAGTAAAAAAAAAAAAAAAAAGGCCTAGTTAATTGTAATAAATAAATAAATATATATATATAGGTATAAGCTTTAATTTATCAGGTGATGTTGATCTTTGATGGCTGGCACTGGAAGATGTTTCAGATCATAGCAATTCTTCCATGATAAATGAACATAAACGAAAGAAAGGTGTTACTATTAGAGTACATGTTAATATTAAATGATTTCTTTTCAGTTACTTTAAATAAATCTTATGTTTCATACCTAGAAGCTGCAATTATTGATGAGTTTAGTCCACTATAGCAAGACATGGCCACTGCTATTGGAATAATCCACTTAGCATAACTAAGGGTTTCATTGCCAAATGTCTGCAACAGAAAAAGAAATACAGTGAGGGTCATTATATTAAATATATGGACTATCCTGAGAAACTCACATCCAAATATCGTGTTATAGCTCATGCCTTCTTATGACATAATGAAATCAGAATTTGGAAAAGTTGATCAATATCAAAGTCAATATTAAAAATGACAGTTGTATTTTTTTTCTTATTTTTGTTTAAGCTGACATCAAGAAGAGAGCAGATAACATGCACTGGCTTTAATGTGTTTTTACAAATCTTGACTGTAGCATGGCATGCATTATTGTATAAAATATTGAAGGATTAAAAAAAATCACTGCATATCTTTGTTTTGAAAATATTACTGGCAGTCTGCAGCATTAAAAACCTGGTATGCTGTACATATGAATGCTGTACAAATCAGTGACAGCCAAAGAGTGTTTCTTAAACCAGCTGCTGGTTTCTATAGCTCTGTCTCTGTTTGCCCTTAATGAAAGCATCCTCTGCTGGGGAGGGATTCTTGTAGTATATAGGAGAATTTAACAAGAACAGATGTTCCTTGTATAATACATGTTCCTTGTATTATACTGGAACTGTTACACAAAAACAAAACAAGGTTTAAAACAAAGTAAAAGCTTTCAGCATGGAAATATATCAATTGGTTTGCCAAGGAATGTGCCTTTTGAGATTCTTCCACAATGATACATACGGTACCTTTTGATTTAATCGTTTATGTAACTTACCACAGCTACTGCATCACTCGTGAGAAGGTCGGACATGTCCAGCACTACATAGTATGCTACATTAGTCAGCAAGTAAATAACAGTCACAATAGGCATCGAAATTGCAATAGAAATAGGAAGATTCCTACAAAATGAAAGGGGCAAAATTATTTCATATTGTTTAAACAAAAAATACCTACATGGGAGAGTGTTGCCAAATTCAAACATTTGTAAATGGATGTCTCCACAACCTCCTGTTCCATGATTTTGTAATCATGGAGTTATAACATAAGATCTGAGATTCCTAAGAAGCTTTGTTGGCTGTCACAAGTTTTCGAGAAAAACTGTGCATTTGTACCTGTAAATTTTATATGTTGTCTTTTATAGGAATCAAATGAAAGAGAATACATCAACAATGAGATTTAAAAGCAGACTTAAATATTTTCTTGATCACAGCTTTTCTTCTGACTCCTGCTGCATGCATGTCCCAAGACAAAGTGCGCCGTGTCATTTTGAACAGGTGAGGCCAACCTTCTGCAGGAACTGTACATCCCATCAGTGAGGAGATGGTATTTCCAGTGCTACTGTGGACTTGTTTTATTTTTTTTAATTTCTCAGTTTTTCATGCTTAGCAAAATGAAACATCTTGCCCACAAAAAGTAAGGCTGAAGATTACAAGACAGAAGGGTCATAACCTTAATGCAATCTTACTTGACTGGTGACAAAACGATTTCTGAAAATATAACAACTATTCTGTCTGAGTGAAAGTAAGTGGGCAGTTTAGAGGGCTACATGCACCTATGCTTTCCTTTCTTTCAGAAAGGGCTTGTTCTTTCATTAAAATTTCTGGTCTGAAGTGTAGGGTGTAAAATATATGTATAGAGAGCAGTGATATTTTAATGTGATACCACCAGTGAGTGAGTGGAAAATAATTAGAACAGTTCTCATATATAACATTTCTTTTGAAAAGAGAGGGTTTTTTAAATAAATAGAATAGTTTGGCTAATTACCAATCAGAAGCAAACCCCGAGGAGCTTGCTCTACCACTAGCTGCCTTTCCAGAGCAGTTTTCACAGCCTTGAAAACAAAACATGCGTTTACCTCTGGGGATTCTGCATTTCCTCAGTGACGTAATTCAGCGTGTCCCATCCCGAGTAGGAGAAGAGGGCGGAATACAGAGCCAACGCGATCATCCCGGGGTTTGTTGCTGAACCTTCAAATGGAGCTCTAAGGTTTTCTGTTTTTCCTGTATAAATGGCAGGTATCAACTGTCATTATTTGAAGAGTGTAATGGAGAAGCCCACTACATCAAAATTTCAGCTATGCAAAAAGAAGCAAGACCTATGGCATCCAAGTTACACTGCAATACTCAGAATGTGTACAGGTTATATTTTCACTTAGCTAATATGAAGGGTTCAGAGAACAGATATTCAGACAGGAACATTCAGGCAAGGACAGAACACATTTTTTCCAGGTTAGTTGTTTGAATATGATGTGTAATTTTACCAGAATTCACAGGTTTTCTGCTGGCATCTTTGCCTAGCCTGCTGAAGGAGAGTGCTGTGCTCAGGTCATGCTGCGCCCCGACCGCCAGGAAGAGGGAGCTGAGGCACCCAAACCTATTCCCTAACCTGTCCTTCCTTTCTTAATTTTCACCAGATGAATTAGCACTCAATGAGGGGAGAACTCCTAGAGACACTGTTCTCAGTCTCAACATTCTCTTTTAGGATAGTTCAGTCAATTGAGATGATCATCTGAAGAATTCCGCAAAATGTAAGAAATGTTAGTGAAACTACAAATCTTCACTACTGTGCTGGAGACAGGAAGAAGCCCTGACTAAATTTGCAGAAGAAAAGTAAACTAATATAAATGGAAGTGAGTTTAAGTATTCAGGCTGATGTAAACATATCAAAACCTCTACTACAAAGATCTTTGTTACAAAATTAGGCAACTTCACCGTGTGTGTTAAACTGAGGAATTTATGGATACCCCCCACAGCAATTCAGTCCTGGAAGAGTAACCTAGAATCTGTCCCTACCATTCTTTCTCATTCATAATAAAGTTACTATTCCAGGAGACTGTTAGAATAGAGGAAGGTGAAGCTGAGACCTACAAAGGCTCTGGGGACATGGCTGAAGAAAACTGCAAGCAGAAAAGAAAAAAAAAAAAAAAAGGAAAAAGGAAAGATCAGATACATTCACAGTGTTTTAAAATAGGATTCATATCTCAGCATACCGAAAGAAACTGTGTCATAACCATTCTTTTCATTAAAACAGTTGCTGAGTTTGAGTGCATTGACCTGATCACAACTTCTTCCAGAAGTCTAGTGGTTCCTCCTTAGTCATTCCTCCTCCCAGTCCTTTGTTCTTTCCTTAAGTGCTCAGTATTTTTCAAAAAGATGAGACTTAGACACTGTTCAAAGCCTTTTTCATTTTTCACTCATAATAATAACACTTCCTCTCCACCTCTTTCCTCCTGACCACATGCAAAAATGTAAAGGAACCGACCTGGGTTACAGAGACGCATGAGCAGAGGAAATGCTCCCCGTGCCAAGCTGTGCCACAGCAGCTGCACACAAATGAACAAGTCAGGAATTTCAAAGGTAGCAGTTTGAAAGCACAGATTAATTTGTGACAGTAGGGATAGGGCAAAGCTGCTATGAGAATGCCATCACGGATTCATACCATTTCAAAACTACAGTAGTTTAATTTACCAGGAAAAATTAATCATTCACATCTCCTGCAACTTCTCATTCCTTTCTTTAGGGTTGGGTGCAGTTCGGTTTTATTGAGACTTTGAAAAAAAATCAGTTACAACTGACATATGCTGACAATGGCTAAATGGAAATTCTCTATAAATCTGCTGTGACTTCTTCAATATGTTGATGCATTACTAGAGCTGCAGCCAAAGAAGGAGGCCAGCAAACATGGAAATGCAATCACTTCTATTAGGTTTTATAATATAGTTTTAGCAGGACAAAGAGATAATTCCATTATTGAATAGGGAAGATATTCTTTATTTTAATGAAAGATGCATTTTTTTTTTAAGGATTTTACAGGAAAAGAAAATGAAAGAGAAACCTTGGGAACTAAGTAACACAGCTAGAGATGGAAGACTAATGTAGCTTATTATGTACCAGAGGCCCAAATTAATAAATACTGCATCGCCTCTTGCATGCAAGGATCAGCGGTAGCTCTGGAATAAACTCATCTCTAGCGCTCCAGGGTGCTCAGCAGCGCTGCTGCTGCGGACACCAGGTGCCTCATCTGTCCTGCGGTGTCTTGTGATGTTCACAGCCATGCAGGGGATTAGACAGTACCGCCCACCAGCAGGCGCTGTTCTCCCTTGTTTGGGACAATAGATGCATCCATCCTCTCAGCAAAAACCACTGGCTTCTGCACGTAGCTGAAGAACAATTTCCTCCTTGCCGGGTTTCCCTCGGCTCGTAGAGCATTACTGCTGCCCACTGTGTGCCCCTTCATAGCAACACTGTCCTTATTCATATAAGGATGAGTCATGTTTAAACCAGTTAACACTAAACTGATATCAATTTGGCTGGTATCTGCTATTTAGTGGGAGCAATGGACAACTTAGTGTGTCTTGGCTTGCCATACTCTCAGCGTACCCTAAAACTTCTCTCTTCTTTCTCAGATACCTTTTTTGATGAATAAATAACATTTCATATGTAAGTATTTTGGAGTTTGATTTGCCTGCACAGATTTTGAACCACATATAGGGTTCAGGTTTTTTTAGGAATTTAAGTAAATAAAATATAATCTTACCTTGACCCATTTTATAAAGACCAACAGCTATCACCAAGATAAGAGCCATAACTTTTGCATATGTGAAGATATCTTGTACCCGGGTTCCCCATTTCACATTAACACAATTAATAAATGTTAGGGAACCTGTTGAGAAAAAGAATCTGCATTAGAGGAGAACTATATCTTTTACATGACATAAAGTGCATTTCAAAAATCCCCTTCCAGATACCATCCCCCGTTTCAAGAAAAAAAAAAAAAAAGAGATTTAAATTTGAACAGCTCAACACCATCTTTTTTTTTTTGTTTTTTTTTTTTTTTTGAGATTAATGAAATTCCTGATTTAAAAGATACATGACATTTTTTCCTAAGGGAAAAAAAAGACACTTATTTGATTGAGAGTGCTATTTTCCATCAATAAGTGGGAAGAAAACACATCAGATTTTGAATTTTAGAACTACTCCCACTCCTTTAAATCTTTAAATCTTAACAAAGTCAGAAGAGTTGCTCATATGCAGAAGGTGATTTTTTTTTATATCCCTACATTGAAGTTTTTCCTAAAAAAATGGTGCAAATTCAAACTTTACTCTCTGTACAGAGTAAGTTTCCACATCAAAATGCTTGGATGCCATTTTCAGGAAGCTGATGGAGCCAGGTCAGCACGCTGTTACCTGGCACCCAGAGACAGGAACGGTGTCATTCACACTCTGATCCCAAGTTTGAAGATTATAAAAGTACTCACAAGTTCTCTCAAGCCTCCATTCCAGCAGAATCTATCGGGAAACAAAATTAAGCCCTTTGGCAGCAGAGATTCTATTCCGCCAACTCCTCCTCCAATCCCTCCTTCTCCCTATTTGCATTTGAATCCCTGACAAGCTGATAACACACACATACACATACATAATGCCCTGGGAAACTTACCTCCTTTACATCCCTATGATTCAGAATAGGGATATTTTTACCAAGTACAGCTCCTGATGGCTGGAGCAGACATGAGGCCAGATGTGGTATGGGCAATGTGTGCTCTGAAGCACATATCAGAATGGGCTATTTTTTCTCTGTCAAACAACTTCTTGAATATTACATCTCTTTCTTTGCTCTGTCTATAACCTAGACTTCAGTTTTAATGGAAATAAAAAGGTTTTTGTAAGTGCTTAAAATGAAAACCATCCAAAAGCCTTTCTTTACAGTAATGAAATTAGAATCCAACTGCAGATGCTCAGAGAGCTTCTTGCCTTCATTACCACTAGTCAACTCTGCACTTTTTAGCTGACAGTGTAGTCAGCTGTCAAGTTAATGATGCACTTACTTAACTATTTTCAGAATTTGGACCTGATTTCCTCCCACTATTTCCTATTAATATACCAATATAGTGCAGCGAGGATAGTTTTTTATATAAACTTTCAGACAATATATTGAATTGTTCCTGTTTAGTGTTAGGCTAACAAATAATTTGGAACTCTTTCTAAATAAAGGATTGCTGTAAATCTTGATGTTGTGTATGTGGCATACATATTGAATAAGATTTTACACTATATAATTTAAAAAGTCTCCTTAGAATATTTACAATATAGCTCATCCTTAGAAGTACTGTAGTATAAAACAGCAACCGTTAAATAAATGACTATTTCTTAAAAACAATGAAATAAAGAAAGTGTTAAAGACTTCAGTCAACACTTGAGCATTTCAGTCATCAGATGATGTATAGAACTGCTACTAAAAACACTGTGGAGGATAAGTTTCCTGCACGTTGTCATGATTGTGCTGCAGAGTGTCATTAAATTCAAAGCAATGAGATCTTGACATGGAAATGCCAGTAAATTCTACTAAATATTTGCCCCATATAGGTTCTAACAAGTTCTCTCTACTACAGTGGTGAAGTGACAATTAGATCTGCTGCTCATGAGCCCTTGCAAAAATGGTTGACAATAGTAATGATTTTGCTGACACTCCTACATTGCCTATCACAGTTAATATAATAAACTGTAATTTTACCAGTAATGTGGACTACTACTCAAGATGTTAGTTATACCCGCGGTCGGGGTGGTGCACAGATCTGTGGCATGTGAAACCAGACAGCAGCTGCCAGCCACACGTGGGGCTTCAGCACCCGGAGAACAGAGGGGCTAGAGGACAGAGCTGCTGGTCCACAAGGAGGATGCAGTCAAACAGCTGTGAAAAGGAAGGCTAAAGAAATCTATGAAGACCGCTTCTATTCAATGGATTTCATGAGATGCCATTAAAACACTGTATATTAGGCCTACGATCCAAAGAGACTATATATTTTTAATGAGCAAATACAGTTTTCCTCAGCCAAATTGTTGGAATCCTCTTCCCTCTTCTAATATCTCAGTACCAAATAAAATCCATTTGAAGAAAAGCATCTGAACATGTTCTTCAGAGGCTCTGATTATTATCACAGCAGGTTAAGGAATAAGATCTCAGAAAAATCTCCCTGGGCACCTCCAAATATAATCATTAATTTCTAGTAGTCATAAATTTACTCACAAATACAAGCAGCTGCAATCAACCTGACTGCGACATATGGTGGCTCACAGTGTGGAAAAATTGGTTGAACAATATAGTTAGCAAATGTGATGGCTATCACTGCCTGAGTTGTTGGTTCGATAATCAGCAAGGAAGACCACAGTCTGATGAAGGCCACAAAGGCACCAAAGGCTTCCAGGATATAGGCATAACTGGCTCCAGATTTAACAATGGATGTTCCCAATTCAGCATAACATAAAGCTCCAAAGAGTGAAAAGATCCCACCGAGAGCCCAGATGACTAGAGAGAGTCCATAGGAAGTGCTATACATTAAAACACCTCTAGGGGACACAAATATTCCAGAGCCAATCATGTTCCCTACAATTAAAGAAATTCCATTTAGTAAAGTAATTTCTTTTTTCATCTGCATTTTTTCTTTCGAGTCTGCCATATCGTCCATTTCAGTTTCTCCCTTCCTGGGTATGGATTTTTTATTGCAGCATATTCGCCAGGGGGCTGTCATCCTCAATTACCATTACCTGAAAGCAAGGGGAAAGAACATCTTTTGTAATGCATGTAGTATCAGAAACATGAATAAGACATTTAGCATGCAAGCATGGATAGTACAAAGAGCAATCACCTTCCTGCTTTTGCCGTGTAGTCTAGGAAACACTAGTGAATCCAATTACCTTTCACTGTAGCTTTTTTTATGGATAAATATGTGAAGCCATTGTAAATTATGTTAGGAAAGAAAGGCACAGTATCTCTGGAGACACCCTGTTTCAGCTGGAGAACCACACACAATCTTGCTCCCATCCCAGAAAGAACTTTTTTCTGCTATTCAATCAAACCACATCCATCTAAAATTAGGTACTGAGGAACACAAGAGAAAAATACTCGATGGAGGGATAGAGAAAAGTATTCAGAAGCTCTAGATTCCGAATGTAAATGTGAAGATGAATAAAAATCCACAATCTGAGAGCTTCAGATACTCCCAGAGGTAAGAGTACTGCTGTAGTGAATAATGCACCTTGTATAGTTATTAACCTTGCTTGACTTCTGGGCAAAAGCCACTGACATGCGTAAGATTGAGTTTTGGACACTTTGTTCTTGGAACGCTTTTTTTTATCGGTAAAGGCTTCTGACTCCAGTGCACACAGGGCAAGATCCAAGCGTGCTGGTGGCTGGAAAACTACGTAAACGCCATCACATATATTAGTCGTGGATGCGTCACATCCATCTGGTGCTGGCGTGGTGAAAGATGGGCAAGATGAAACAGCCTGCGTTGTGTCCTCTGAATACACTCACTCCTGCCACAAGGTCACACGCGCTCATAACGCTTTCTTGGAACAGTGACTTTTCTTGTGTCTGACTCTGGAGCAATACATTTCCACTTCTCTTGCTCCATCCTCCAACCCAGACATGGCAGGAGAAGACCTCATCCAAATGAGCTACGGCAGTTTTTCGAGCAAAACAAAAGTTATTCCAGCAGATACTCATCAAAAGCATCTGATCACAAATTTATGTTGTTATGTGGTTAATGGCCACTTTAAAACCAAAAATAAACCCCAAACTTCCCAAAAGGTCCATTTTCCTTTGTAAAGTATATCTCTTTTAGCAGTCCTGATGAATTTATATGCTTTCTTTTCCAATTTTTGGTGGGACTCAGTTTTCTAGTTGATCAAGTAACTAATGAACCCAGATGAGGTTTAAACATTAAAAGGTGCCAAACTCTTTTTAAAAATTAAATGCTTTGCTCATCCCAAAATTATCCTCTAACTGCAGAAGCACTATGGGAGCGATGAAGTAAGGTTAAATATTATTTTTTCTATAGATGTTTAAGCATGACTGCTAAATGGCGCAGCACACACAAGTGAATCCTCTTATTTTTCATTTTGTCCCTCTCAGAACCAGAATCTATCTTGGGCTGGGCAAAGAATATCAGACATCCAGTATACCAGCCATTTACCTTCCTTACAATTCTTCTTGCACCTTTCATTTTTATTGTGGCTGACTCTATAGCTAGAAGGGATTCGAGCAGTTCCATTGCCAATACTATTTAAGTCCCACCCAACATTTACAATCTGCAGCTTTTATGAGAGCTGGTAGGTACAGGTTAGCACAGCTTTTTCAGTAAAACTTTGTTCTTCAGATTTTGCTTCTTTTCACTTTTGCTAGTGAAGTGTTCCTTCAGATCTCTAAAAAATGTATAACCAGAGTTGTGTAGGAAAACGTTTGTGTATAAATAAGTGGGTGTGAATAAAATAATTCTGAAAAGAAAAAAATGATCAAGAAATAGTTCAAACTTCTGCACTTTGAGAGATGCCACTTTACCAAAACTTATAACCAAACACTCAATTAAATGCATGAACGGGCATAACCTGTTATCTGAGAGTCAAAGGATAAGGATAAGTCAAAGGATTCAGTTTCCTGGTAAGAAATGTTCACTGATTTCCCTGACTGGAGCTGAGTTATCCAAATCATATTAACTGAAAATCTGCAAGAAAGCAGCTCTTTGAGGACAAGAGCCTTTCAGCAGTTTCTGTTGCTTCTAAAGTAAACAGCAATGTTTCCACTAACAGTATACAGTGAAATGATTTCACTCAGTGAGGTCGCAGTCCTGAAGCTGTTACTCATTTCTTTATTTGGGACTATCTCTTCCTTAAATAAAAGAGGTGTTCCTGAATCAGGATCAGGTCATCTCCACTTGGAAAATCCTCAATTATAGCAGTGAATCCTTACATCCTTACAGTGAATCCCGTAGCAGAGAGGATGTCAGAACAGCTTCCTGAGCATGGGAGAATTAACTCATGTGGCAGTTTAAGAAAAAGGAGGTTCTTCACATTCTGGTATTCTTTCCTTATTAGAATGGATAAGAGTATCCCTATAGCAATAAGAAAATTTTATGGCATCAAAAATATATGTACAGGTACTTTAGTACTTTTAGCAATTGTGTATAAAACTTGAAGAACTAGACAAAAAAGCTTCCTGACATTCCCCACGGCATAGGTCCCCATATACTATTATGAGCAAAAAGAACTGCTGCTCTCTGAGGGCCAAAGGTTCAGACAGGCTTGAACATCCTGATGTGCCTCTGGGGCTTCAGAAGAGTGAATGAGCTGTGGACCCCTGCCTGTGCCTTGATTTCCTCCACAGAACTGCAGTATCCTCTTATCATACAGGTCCCACTCTTTTCTTAGGCGCTCCCTAGCAAAAGGAAGAAAATTTTCCTTTCAGAGAAAAAGCAGAATGCACTGAGTAAACTGATGGGCATAATGTCCCCAAGTTATTTGCAGTCTCTTATTTAATTCACAGCTATATATACAAAAAGCAACAGAAAGCAGGGAAAATGCTTGGGAAGTGTAAGACAGCTAGCTCTGTATACAGATGTTTCTCAAAATATTCTTTTAGTTAAGTCACTACTGCCGATCATACGCAAAAGTGAAGGAAGAAGTGCCAGTTTACCAGTAGCTGAAAACCAAAACTGAAACCAAAGCTAGTTCCTCAATATGTTCATGCACTTCTCATCCTTCAGGTATCTACGGCCTGATGAGTGATTGCCTCCTCGAGGAGTTAATTAGCCTTTGCCAAATGATTAAGTAAGGCTGGGTCAGGAATTATGGAATGATGACTTGAGAGCCGTTCGCACGCAGACCGCCTCTTTTCATTAGGCTGTGTGAAATTCCCAGCTTTTAATAATAAATAAATAAATATTCTTTCTCGGGAATCAAATATATTTTGTTTCAAGGGATTCCCTTGGAAATTGAGGACACTTAGACAGTTGGGCTGTACAAAAGATGTCAGAATAAGCTGGACATCAAATTTACACCTGCATTTAATGCTATTTCAAGTAACTTCACAAGATTTTACTGAGGTGACTGTTACCATATAGCTTCTTAATCATGTAATTTAATTTCTCAATCACTAAATTCTGCTACACCATCAAACACAAATCAGACAATAAAACTTATTTAAAAAACAGCTTCTATTTTCAGTTAGAAAATGTGTGATGTCAAAGAAAACACATTCTAAATATTTCAATTATGTTTACAGTAGAGACATATATATTTGTATGTAGAAAGCTATTTTAAAAGCTGTGAGCAAACTCAGTAACTTTTCAAACTAGGCACTGGTTAATTTTTCTGTGTGTAGTAGACAATGTTCCAAAATAAAACAATAAAAATGAAAAAATACATGATTTCAACACGACCAAAGCGATGTACATTGAACTTCAAAACAGTGTTGCTGCATATGAGCTTCAGCAGATCCTCAAGGGAGTATTTATGGCAGCTTACACCACTGAACACTTTCCAGCGTGAGAAGAGATCACGCAAACAAAACAAGATTATGCATTATGAAGGAACAGCAAAATGTTTTGCCAGAAAACTTGCCACTCCTGCCAGAAAAAGAAAGAACAAACAAAAAGTTTGATCTCCACTAAAAAAGTGTAGATCCCACTCAGGAGAAAACAATTGGCTTTCGCTGGTGGTGTTTCTTGGGTTTTCTCAGTTCTATATTCAGTGAAACAACGCTGCTCATAATGCCATAACGTTGCTGCCCTCAGGGGCTGGTTTTCTCATATGAAGGACTTGCTCCACCCCCGAGTGCTCCATTCCCACCCAAAGCAAGTCATGGAAGTTATTTTAAAGAGGAGCTACTCTATTCCAAGCCTAAGAAAAGCATTAAAAGGAGAACGTAGATGCTTACCAGTGGGTAGTTGATACGTCTTGATGCTTTAGCAGAAAGGCCGCTCTAACTGAGCAGTGACCCCTAGATGAGGCTCTAAATAACTACACATCTGCCTCCCCCAGAGGGCTAGGTTACACTAGCATGAATAGCCTCTTCTCTCACTCGCTGCTTAGCATTGCTATTTTTATTACACCAGCAGTAATACTAAAATCAAGGAGGGCTTTCAAGAACGAATATCCCAGACTCTTCTGGAATGTGGTTTCTCCAAACAACCTTAACTGAGGTCATTAGCCTGCAGACACGGGCTCAAAAACCACCTGATGCACTGCCGAAAGCGGTGACAGAAATGAGAAGGACAAAAGGAGGGCTTAAAGAAATCCATATTCCTTCATGTTATATCACAGAAATCAACAACATTTTCCTGGACATTAACTTGGAATGAATGCAGTCCAATTCCTTCTTGTTAATTTAAAAAGACACAGTGAGACTTTTCATTAATCCTGTACACACAGAACACATTTATTCTCACAGCGTGACTGGGCCAAGAAGAAAATGTCTGAGAGTGGAATGACTGTGAGTTATTTCCTGTGGAAACTAGCAAAGAAAGCAGCTAAATGAAAAATACAGACATCATTTCATCTCAAGCATCTTAGTATTTATCTCCTTATTTTTTTCATATGTTTTCTTTTCAGTGTAATCTGTTTTTTACCAAATAATTATCAATTCAGTTGTTGTTCTTAATCAGAAAATTCTCTATATGACTGATCTGGTAAAAAGATCTATTAAATAAGGTTTTCTAAAACATAACATAAAAAAAGAAATAACAAAGAAAAGTCTTACCCAAAATACTCAGCTTTGTCTTCTGCAATAATATAGGGTCCTCCCTATGAAGTACTTTTGGAAAACGCAGGCCGGTACTGTGGTATACAGCAGGATATCTAGCCAAACAGGCAAACATCCAGAAAATAAAGACTTGCGGGCAGATCACAAAGTTAATGAGTGCAAGAGCACTAACCTGGAATTTTTGTTTTCCATAAAGCATGAGGCCAATAGGCAGGCAAAAATCTGTACTCACGTGTCAAAGGGCATCTGGAAGGAGCTGATCCAGCAGACCAAGGCTCCTCAATGACTGGACAGAGTTGAGGCGGTAGATAACAAGATTCAGATGAAAAGCACTAATCCTTATAGGAAAATGAAATGATTCAATTAAAGTGCAGATGTCTCCTGCCTTTCAGCCCCAGTTATCCAAGGGAAAAGCAGGAGAGTTGCATCATGTTGCATGATCCATACTGTAACCCATAGTGACGCAAAGGAAGAATAAAAACAACCCCAAACTTTCTGTTAGATCCATGCTCCTCCTATTTTTGCCTTTTAAAGTAACATCTTGTGAGAACACGCTTTCTTGGAGGCAGGTTTATACTTCATATTTACATGAAGACCTGTGTTTTTAAAAACACTCTTAGAAGCAGGCATGAGACAAGTATTTTAAATAAAAATAAAATATCTCAGAAGCTGTTTTTCTACAAAGAAGAGTTTTTTTATCCCTGAAAACACACTTAAGTCTGCCCAAAAGGATTGCACAATTTCAGCTGCCTGCATGTCTGTGGTTACGTACACTACAATATATCAAGCAACGTTTTGGCAAGGGAATTGTTTTGCAGGCACGTTAGTCTCTGCTAGAAGAGCACAGAGGCTGCGTCCCACATTCTTTAGGCAGTGACTCTGCTGCCTTAAGATTTTTTTTTCTTCTGTTAAGGCAGTATTAATAGACTATAGACTGACAAACAGGTTTGTGATCTTATTTTCAAGCCTGCATAATTACTTAAAAAAATTGAACTGTGTAGAATTTGTCACGTTTAAGATCACAAAGGCTGTTGTTTTGACTGTGTACTCTGCCCTATGCGGAGCCAGCCTGTTCCTGGACCTCTCCCCCCTCTTAGGGCTCGAGGGCACCTTGCTGTTGCCTCTGCCATGTACATCTTGCAGCAGCTCCGCTCCGTTGTTTGAACTGTGCAGAGGCTGCGTATTGGAGCACGAAACAAACCTTTTCTTCATTAACACTTCCCACATACCATTGGTCTGACTCTGTGGGTTTTGTAGTACTTTCCATTTCCCACGGCTTTACTGTAATAGCACATAAATCAGCATTACACAATCATGTGGCAGGCAGCATGTATGAAAAAAGAAATATATATATATTCTTCCTTTAACATTTCTTCTGTGAGGACAAAAGCTAGTTCCAGCTCATCTGCAAAGGATGATTAGCCCTGTCTTGCTTATTAAATAAGCAGGATGGATATATGTAAATTAGATAATGTGACTTTATATTTTTCTCATTTTTATAATCTTACAGAAATTGAGCAGTACTTCTGCAATAATTAATCTCCTGTGCCAACTGTCTGCTCATAGCAATTCCAGCGTGTGTTATAGCTGCAGGTAGGCACATTTGCTTTTGGAGTAAAGGGAAGTGTGCCTGCCTGGTAAGTCTGCAACATTATTTTGCCGTAAGCTGATGCAGGACATACTTCGGGGCACAGAACATGTCAAGAAAGCCGCACCAAACAGGCTAGCTCAGGCACGACAGCATTGGCAAGGGGCTGTGCCAGGGGCACAGAACTCAGTTCTTGGTCAGTGCGCCAACGTGGCAACAGCAGCAGCAACGAGCTGTGGCTGCTCCTTCTCTGCACTCCACGGGCACACCAGTTTAGGCTGGCACTAGCACAGAGTATTTTATAGCATGTTCCTTTTGAAGAATAGTAGCCTATCACCAATACCAGATGGCTTTCAGCTTCTGTAGAGGAGCACAGGTATAGTGAAGGAGGTAAATAATAATAATCCGACAAGATATTCAGTGAAATTAAAATTATAGCTGTTTGCAAATACAAAAATTGTAGTACTAAGTTATTGAGATCTAGAATGCTTTATGAAATCCAGTGGCAGCAAGTCACATATTTTTATTTACCTCAATGTATATGCAAAAACCTTCTCAGTGAGGTATTACAGCTCAGAGACGAGTTCCTGCTGTCGGCCAAGACAATGCTCTGAAGCAGCAGCAGCTGTCTTCCCTAGGAGTGAAATAGGTGAAAACCTGGAAGTGAAGAAGTGTGGAGTGCAGAAAACACAGCTGTGTGTTGGAAGAAGTGGGGCACATCGCTCACCTTTCCCAACAGTCTTCTCTAGCACTATCAACCTCATGTGTCCTCATGGACCAGGGTCCCATGTCGCACAGATCCAGAGGAGCAAACCTGGCAGATGTGGAGTTCCCAGCTACCAGGCTGCATATGAACTGCATGACTGTCCTGCCCCAGGCAGAAGCTGGTGCTGAAGGCTGCAGCTGCACAGAGAATCTCTTCCTCTTTCACACTACTGGAATTAAGGAACAAAAGCATCAGAGATGGACTTTTACTTATTAACTTGTGTCAGTAACCACCTCCACAAACTGTCCTCCTCCACTCCCAGTGGCTCAAAACACGCAGCCTCCATTCTCCTTTCCTCATGGCTACCTTGAAGATTTCTCCTATCTCCTCTTTTTTTCCAAGACATAAACGGGGCTCTCTTCCCCTTCATTTCCTTCCTGACAGAATTTTTGCATGCTGGCCTGTGGGAGAGGGCAGGTTTATGCTGCTACTTCCTCATCGCAGACAGGTTCAGGATCCAGAGAACAACGTGAGATAAGACACCAAAATCTTCTACTGACGGCCCTCAGGGTTTCCTTGGCTGCTGGTTTTCGGTCAGATCACAACATTCATCTGTACAGGTGTACATTCCTTGGCAGTGAGGACAGCGGTGCTCCTGCAGTTGTGGCATCTCTAGGGGATGGTGCATGGAGAGGGGTTGCCTGCAGTGATTACAACAACTGTGGTAGCATCATGCCTGGATCTGTCTGTGCAAGCTCCAGGGATAGTTCATGCAACTGCTAAAGCCACGGCCCCCGTGGAGCTTCCTGCAGCGCTAGGAATGCACATCCGGCAATGACCTGCAGAAAACTGCCCGCAGCGACTACCTGCAGGGAGATGATTTGGCCGACTCCAAACCAGTTCTCTGAGGATGGGCAGAAGTGGGGAAAATCCAGAGAGCAGCAGCACCTTTTCCTCCATCAGCAGCGTGCCCTGGAAGACCGTCTGCCCCCTGGTCTGCAGGCTCCACCTCCCTGCAGACACGGGGAAGCTGCAGCCTCACACACGTAGAGGCTCCGCGCTCGTCGCTGCTCATTTCAGGAGCACTATGTGGTCCTGCCAGTTGATGCTCATCTTTTATGCCCAATGTTTCCTTTCCATATGACAAGACTGGAAGGTGACAACTAACCTAACAGCTCTGCAAGCACCGGGAACAGCACCAGGATCCTTCCCATCTGCTCCCGGGGTCCTCCCATCGGTGACACCTCTGGCGAGGTGGCAGCAGCCCTGCCGGCAGGCACAGCACGCGCCAAAGGTGGGCAAGGAGAGGCACAGGAGCAGCATCAGGGACACTCAACAGCATGAAACACAAACAGGTGTCACTTCTTTTCTTTCTCTCTCTAAAATTGCAGAGGAACCTTTACCTTCTTCAACATAATTTAAAATGAAAGGATACGAAGAACTACAAGAACAGGGTATCATCTTTTAAAGAGATACCCAAAAAGAAGCTTCTGTTTTTTTCCAGCAACCACAACGCAGGGAAACTCTTAATGCATGGCTAATTTTAGAAAACACCTAAGAAAAGAGATTTTGCAAAATTATAGTTTGACTGTAAATATTTATAAATTGTAAAAAGAAACCTTTACTAGAGAGACTGCTTGAAACGGAACTAAATGATACTCCATCAAATTTACATACCTCTGGGGATACTAGAGCTTCCTCATTGCTCTTTTTTCTCCTGAATTCCTTACTAGAGATACTACATTCTCCTTCTGGAAAGGAGACCAGAGTAGCATATGTTTGAGAAAAAAAATCCCAACTCATTAATTTCAATGGTAAACCAGATAAGAAAGAAGAAATTGCAAGATTTTGCATTAGAATTTGCCAGTACTTGGCTTGCTGTTCAATTTTAAGCTCTGTCAAAGTTTCCTTCCTTCATCTGAAAAGTATGAAAGGCAGAAATATGTTATAGACCACCAAGCAAAGCAGTCTGCACTTTTTTTTGAAAGTTTCTGTAATATTCTATGTTGACAAAAGGGAAATTCCAGGAGGCTCTTTTTTTTCCTAATCTTACTGTGAAAATCACTTTCTAATATATTTAAGAAGATCCATCAGTGTATTTTAAGAAAGTCAAGGAAATCTGAATCAGCATCTCAAGAAGCAAGAGTTAAATTCCAGGAAAAAAAAATACCTTGAAAAAAGGAAAATAATTAGAGAAGAGAGAATACAAAGAACACTGGCATGTAGTAAACACTTGATTAACGTTCACTGCTTTTCCCTCATTGTTGTTCCAACATCCTTAATTACTTAATAACCTTCAGCAATCGAAAAATTTCAGCATTTGCAAGTGCCTTTTCATGTTTGCAACTACCAGTTTTCTAGACAGTGGCACTGTTCATTCAGGTTAAGGTTACACCTAGGTACCCAGACCTGCTAGTTTTACCTGGGATACCACCTTGCATGACACAGATCATTCTTCAGCCATGCCAGTTCCTAACAATAAGCAAAACACATCTTGGAGGTTACAAGTGCTCTGTAATGAAATGCAGAGACAGGTCTGAATCAAGCTCCCTATTGGCCATCTGAAGTCTGTTCTACCGAAACCAAACCCATCCTTTGCACTACTGCCCTGTCCTTGGCTACCTGCATTCCGGGTAGAATTCTGCAGCTAAAAGGGAGATGGAAACACAGAACCAGGGTAAAATGCTAATTCCCAGTTTACTGCAAGAATGTATTTTAAAAAATCTACCAAGGACCCCTTTCATCCAAAATTATACATCACATCAGTTCGCAAAATAAGTTATGACAAATATTGAAAAAAAAATGCAAACACAAAGGTAAGCTCTTGGTAACCATTACTGCACATACTGAACATTGACTCATATTGAAATGGGCCACTCCACTGGTTTCCAGATAGCCTTCCTTTGGGACTTCTCATTTATACATTTCTTTTTGTAAAACAGTTTAAGCAGATAGTAGCTTTCTTGTGCCAAGTTTTAGAATTTTCCCAAATATTAGCTAATGTTAACAGAATTTGTAATTATTTATTAATGCAAGTCATTTGCACGTACTCTGTTCTAGCAAATTAAAAAGAGTAGCTGTTTATTGTGTTTAAGGACACCCAAATCAGATTTTTAAAGCTTTCTGAAACGAGCAAAAAAGAACACTTTTTTTTTTTTTTTTTACTGTCAGATAGACCCATTTGACACTAAATATTTTACCACCACCCTTTAGATGGAAAAGGATCGCGGTGACTATGGTACAAAGACAATTAAGGCAGGTCAAGACACTGAGCTTTCCTCTCAGAAGGAAACATTATCTCTGCCACCTCCGCGCGGTGCCCGACACGTGAGAAGGCCCCACGTACGAGACTACTAACCTGGCAGGGCAGAGCACCAAAGTGTAACCTTTGCACTGCAGACCCAAACTGTGGCTCATTGTAAATACTAGCGACAACAACAACAAATAAACACATATATATAGCTTGATAAAGCAAAATGAGATATGAAGTACTTACATGAGACACAAAGGTAAGAGGCATTAAATGAGAGCTCCCTTATACATTACAAGCTGTATATTGATCTAATCATACTTTATTTGCAAGAACAATTTAAGGAGATATAATCAAATCAGGCTCTACTCTTTCTAATGTGTCAGGTTTTAGCACAACAGTGACAATCAATCAGCACAGTGTCCTTCTTGATTTGTGTATTCCTCCTCTGACTCGCACTTCTTGTGCAGTGAAGTGCTTGCCCCATTAACAAAATGGTGAAAACAAAATCACAGAATCACAGGATGGGTGAGGTTGGAAGGGATCTCTAGAGATCATCTAGTCCAACCCCCCTGCTCCAGCAGGGACACCTAGAGCACGGGGCACAGGGTGGCATCCAGGG
>JAWLRI010000212.1:479578-496907 GCA_034781795.1 Crypturellus tataupa
AACGCTCCTCCTCATGCAGCCAGGATCCCATTGGCCTTCTTGGCCACGAGGGCACATTGCTGCCTCATGGTTAACTTACCAACTTAATAAACTTTATTAATAAACTTAATAAAAATCCTATAAAATCAACATATGCTTCTTCCCCTCTACAACTGTTCTCAGATGTCTTGGGAGGAGTGCTCGCTATGTCTAAAACAAAGCAAGCCATTGTAAAACAGCACACCGGCCCCTATAAATAGAATTTTTAGATCTCATTCTCCAAAGAAAAGACCAGAGGGAGGAGAATCATCAATTCCAAATGGTGGTGGTTGCTGTAGATGTGCTAAATGGGAAATAAGCTTTTGTGAAAGGTTTTTTAATGATGTCAGTAGAAAAGAAAGGCTATGGTAAAACTGAAGAAAAAAGTAAAACAGGGAATATTTAATGCTTTTTCTTTGTTATGCAGCAAATGTTTGGCTTTATGGCTGCCTTCCAATTGACTAAGTGGCAATTCACCAAATGCAGTCTAGATGGACCCAGTTTCTCTCCTGAGACCATACAAAGGCATAGTAAAGACAGAGCAGCACAGATATAAAACTACCATAGAGAAACAAGAATCCTTCTTGTAAGAAATATTCACACCGCTTCATATAGAAGCAATAAATTCAAAGATGCAGTCTTAAAGAAGTAGATACAATGTCTGGATAAGGTTGAAGTCCTAACTGCTTGTTATCTTTCAACTTTTGTATTATAATTCTGGCAAATTCTTCTCCTTGGCTATCTGAGGTATCAAGAAGTTGTCGGACTTTTGATGTCCTTGTAGGCTTGGTACTTATAAGTTCATAGTCTTCTTTCATGAGTAAAAATCTTGATAGAAGGGCATCTAATGACTGATTTAAACATGCTTCAGTCATCTGATCAATAATTTCTTCTCTTTTACTTTGGATCCATTGATGAGCTACATTAGGCTGCATGGCTTCCAAAACAAAATCTGAGGTTGGAGAAGATTTAAAAATAATAATAATTAGTAATTAGCACTGTAACCATCTGTTAATTAAGAGCGATAACAAACAATACTAACAAACAAAAAAACAAGATGCTGAAAATTTGGGTTTTTTTGGTGATAAATACCCAGCTTGGTAGTAAAAAGAAACAAATTAGTAATTTCAGTAAAAATCCCACTGGAAAGAGTTTACTGAAAGTGTCTCTGTAAGTTCCTCTATACCCTTTTCAAGCAGAGGACTCATACATTGAAACAGTTCAAGATCCTCATATTGCTAAGAGCCCCACATCAGAGTAGGGACCTGCATCTGGTTCAAGATCTGTGTAGATACTCCTCTGGATTGATGAAACACTATCTGTCCTTTCTCATGGCATTTTTCATTTGTTTCTTCTAGCGTACTCTTTCTGAAAGTGGTTTTTTAAGTGCCTTTCTGAATAAGCGCTCACAGTTTCAGTCAAGATATTTTCCATATTCTCAAAAGCCCAAAGCAATCTTAATTACTCTTAGTAACGATACGAATGAGGACCCCAAAGATAACAAGTGTTCTATACACTTTATGTGTGTTTCTCACATCTCCTTTTCTTGTTGTACCGAAAAGGGAAGGGAACTCGTTTAATGGAACAAAGCATATGCCACTTCTTATCAAATAAAATTCTAGATTCCATCTGAGACAAGTTTCAAAGAGAAAACTTAGATCATGATAGACATCTAGAAATATGAAGCATGTAAGACTGAATTATAGAATCCTTTAATTGTTGAAATTGGAACCAAATAGAGTAAGTTTAGAGTGCTCTAAAGGACTGTTAAATTTCATTACAGACATTTATTGAGAACTGTAAATTTCAGGATGATGTGGCAGATCTTTACAAAGTTATCATGCAATCCACAAAATAAATAAATAAATAAATCATGGAATAATTTAACATCCACTTGAGTTTCGTTTTCATTCTTTGGAAACACATTTATAATGGGTATTTGATACACAGAAAAGCTGTCCAGTGATTCTCAACTAATAGTGAAGACCATTACAGATGAGACAGCTGCTGCTTCTCTTTGCCTCGTCTTTACTAAACAACAAGCTTAGTTTAGTACTAAACAACAAGGCAAACAACAAGTCCACAGATCCAGAGAGTCCATAGACTAGAGGTAAGTGAGAGTTTAATACATCTCTAGTGAACTTACTTTCCCAAGCTGCTGGGCTGCAGCTCTCCTAGAGCAGTAGGGAAAAGGGAAAACAATACTGGTGAACGGACTGGGAAAAAGGAGAACCAAAGCAGCAGCAATTAAAGTTGCTCGAATAAAAAAGCTAGGAACTACGAGTACGTGTACTTAAGTCAAATAATGCATTAGTTTTACTCACTTTGGAATATATGGCTTCAAGGCCATAATTATGTGCATTCTTTATTTTAAGCATGCTCTGTTTTCACTTTACAGATGAACAGCAGCTCTAGTTTCCATTTCACACAAGGATTCAATCATGGGGTACATACTGTGGGCCTGGGAGCTGTGTCAGTGTTTGCTATACCTGAGGGAGTTGGTGATGAGCGCAGTATGCATGGAGCAGAATTCGAGGCACTTGAAATACTCTTGTCAGATGATGGAGAGTAACTGTACGGATCCACGAGAAGTTTAGCACTCTGGGTAACAGAAATATTTTCATCTATGCTCTGACTGCTGAGGGAGTGAAGTTCTCCTGAATTTCCATCTAAAAAGAAAGAGTTGTATTACTTTTGGGTTCAAATAAAATACAAGCATCAGAGACTATTTAGAAGAATTACATAAAACAAATTCCTCACAAGGTAAATTCTCTTCAAACACAACACATTATTCCTTGCACTTAGATTCTGAGTATATTTATGTCCATTGATTCCTATCAGGTTTTGAGTGCTTGCTATTTTTTATGTTTTGTCTCATTTTAAAAGAATGAACATATCTGGTAAATGTGAACTTTAAAAAACTCTGCTCTATACAAGATTTTGTAGGGACTGAAAGACCAAAAATGACTTCTCAGATCACTGGAAGAGGTAGCTAGGAGTCAGTGTGAAAGCTGACTAATTAATTTTGATGGATTTTGACAGTACGACAAAGGTTAAAAGACTAAGTGGAAGGAAAGAACACGAAGGCCAACAGTGACATTCAGTGGGAAGCCAATAGAAGCTTTCACTAGTCTGTCAAGACAGCACATGACTTCAAAGAAGTCATGTGAACTTTGACAAAGAAAGAGAAAAAATAGTATTATTAGATAGGAAGCTTAATCATTTCTATTTTCAGGATCAGCTCACATAAAAAAGTGATGATGGATATGGAGCAGCAGGAGGGATGACTCAGAGAAGGGATGACAAACAGCCAATCAGCCACAAATTACAGGGGATACGCCTAATTCTGTGAGCAGTTCTCATTACAGACTCTCATGGTATCACTTTTTAAAGAGCTTCTGAAAAAACAGGGGATCTGAGATGTGCAGACACAGGAATTGAGATGAGCATCTAAAGACACAATGAAAAGAGGTAGCTCCATGCACAACTCAGGATTTACATATACATATCTCACGTGGGCCGTGAAGGTAGATTCCTAGAAGAGGATGTTGACCTGTGGAAGAATTTGGCCATGTGTGGGAATGGGAACGGTGAAATAAGTTACACCCTGATTATTAAAAAGGGGAACAGAAGTCCTAGTATAAGTCAGAGAGACAGAACTATATACATATGATGCAGCAGATGACATGTACTACATGAAAGAGAAAAGGAAGGAACAGCTCCAAGTGAAAAATCCCTTCAGGAAAGGATTTTAAAAGGTCCTACTGGGATAGACTGCTATAGATCTCTAAACCTGTAACATTAGAGAGAAAACTACTGAGATTGTACCAGTAGGATACTAGTGACCGTAGCATAGAAAATACAAACATACTAACGAAATTGGCAGAAGTTATTCAGAAAGAACAAGTTGACCCAGAAGACTGGAGAGGCAGCAGTCAAAATTACGAGATCAAGACTTCTGCTTCAAGTTGTGGTTAATGATTTCAAATTGAGATGAAGGAAAAAAACCCTAGGTATTCTGTTACAAAGAATGCTTGTGAGAAAGAAAAAATAAAATTACAAGAAGTTTCAAGTAAAGCTTTTATGACAAAACATTTCATAAAGCCTCTTTAATAACATTTAGTGCAGAGGTCTGGAAGCCTTAGCTTACTCATCTAAGCTACAACACACAGAGGACCAGCAAGATACCAGGAGACTGAAGAAGCCAATTTTACAAATGGACTTCAGAACAGCATGTTCTTTTTACCTGGCAAAACAAAGGGTACAAAGGGATCACCAAGGGCCATTCAAGCTTAAAGCCCAAAATCAAGTAGGTATAAACTGACTGGAAAAAAAAAAAAAAAAAAAAGAGTCTGAAAGTTACAAGTCAGTTTTTAATCCTGAAAAAAACAAGTTCCTGAAGAAGTTTCCTCATACTGTTGCAGAAAAGAAAAAAACACAACTCCACTAAAATATATAGTCATTAACTTCTCCCCTGGTGCCATGCCAAATACATCTCTTGCGAAAAAGCACCTGGGAACAGATTTTCTTCTGGAACAACTGCTGAAAATATTTCTGAAGATTCACATAAGGGAAAAAAATAAATCGTTAGAACGCTGTTAAAATCTGCAGATAAATAGTCCCATTGAGCTATTTGCTGGTAATAACAGGGACATAGACGTATCTCTTCTTCTGTACTACCTGAAACAAATCACACAACATTTAAACAGTCAGAGTAGACGATGGCTCCCAGGTTTTGATTGTTACTGTTTACCATTTTACTTTTGCAACTTGTACCTTACACTCAATTGGATTCATTGTAACCATCATGAATTTTCTGTTTTCTTAGAAAGCAAATTTTTCAAGACAGACTATAGCTATCTATATTTACAGTGGCCAGAATAACAAGGACAGCATAGCTGGGTCCTACCAAAATAAATAAATTATGGAACATTATCATCTGTGACCTCCCATAAAGGATTCAGTGAAAGAACAAAGAATGGAAACTATAGGAAGAATCTCATGTATTTTTATTAGGCAGCACGGATATGAAAACAAGATCTTCTTGTCACCTATTTCAAAATTGATAGGGCTTAGACAGTCATTGTGGTAATTTCATTCTTTCTAATTGTGGTTAGGAATAGATCACAGACCAATGCCATGACCAGAACTGCTCTCTTTCTTTAGACACTGATATATTTTGTATGTGGACAAAATCATGGCTTTTATAATAAATGGTGAGCAGTTTGTGACAGTTTAACAGATTCATTAGTAAGATTTTTTTGATATGTATATTGATGGGTGGAAAGGTTGCCATTTACTAACTCAAATCCCTCAAGTTTCCTATCATTTGTATTTTCCCTGGGATTTCGGGCTGTATTTTTATCTTTCTAATACATTAAGTACCTGCTCAGAATTGCAGATGTGTTGTAACAGGAGCTGCAGTGACACAGGATGTTTCATTCACTTGAAATACGTAATTTTTCATTCTTTCAAAAGCAAACAGTTAAATGCACATTTAGTTTCGTACTTCACTGCTGTTCCATCTGCGTCCCATAGCATCTTGATGCTATGGAGGCATGTATTTTGATCCTCTGATGTTAGCAATAATTCAAAATTAAGTTTGTTTAGGAATTTTGCCAACTTTCATTCAACCTTTGAGACAAAAGGTAATAACTGGAAAAGATCTGAACATATACTTCTCCAAGAGTGTATCTACTTATTAAAGCCTTTTTATTTATTGAAAGAAATGATCCAGAGGCTATATAAGAAACTTTCAGTTTACTCAGCTGTTAGAGCCCCTCAGAATGTTTAGACTTTTAATTTTCAGGAGCACTTCACAAACAACTAACTAAACAAAGAATCTGAAGGGGAAAGCAAACAGTATCACTGCAGTTCTTATCCTGAATATGAAAACTGAGGCTATGAGGCGTGGGGATTTACCAAATGACAGAAAAAGAAAGTCGGAACTAATATACACTACATTTTTCAGTCAGAGTACTAACCTTACAGAAATGAAATGCACTTCTTTTCTGACATAAACAGGAATACAACTGTCTAATGTACAAACACAATGTCAAAATGGAATCATAAAGTCACAACAGTAACTTAATTTATATGAAGTCATGAATGTCTCTACCTGAGGAGAGGATATTGTACTTGGGAACAGACTTGTATGTTGATACATCTGGAGGGATGCTCTGAAGAGGAAGTCCATCATATTGTATGGAAGCAGAATGCATTTCCTAAAATAAATCCAGTTATATAATGAAAATGTTAAATTGCAACGATTTACAGAACACCTTCCCATCACCGTCTTTTTCCTAAAGTTTTAGTGCTCAATGGACAGGAAAACTAAAATACAGTAAGACAGGAAAAAAATACATGTAATCCTAACACCTGTGTTTTCCCAAAGCTGAGAGCCATTTTTTATATAAGAATATTAGTAGGAATTAACAGAAGCAGCTTTAAAAATCAAAATTTAAAAATAAATCTATGTGATCCTATACAAGCAAGGTACAGGAAGGTGGAAAGAAGCAAAAGACAATCTCTTGCCATGCACACTGCAGACCCTGTGTGCTGCACTCCTCTTAGAAGGGATGCTTTGAGAATATACTGAATATGGTATTTTTATTTCTTTTCACTCACGCTTTCCCACTTCCATCTATATGGTTATGCATACTTTGTAGCCTGACTCAAACAATGCACTTTATATCTTTCCTGACTGCATTAGGAGATAAACTGCAGAGCAATTCCCCCTTACTAAATGAACCTCACCTGCTGCCTTTTAAAGCTCTGAAGATCTTTAATGATGCTGAGATATCAAGGAAGAATCACATACAACATATAAAACATTTACCTCTTGTGGATTAGGATTCAGGGGTATATTTAGAGATGTTTGATCTGCATTTGTTTTCTTTCCACTCTTGTGAATACACCGTGATTCATACAGGGACTGAAAGAGACACATGTTGTATTAACTTCTGGCTACAAGACAGGGTGACAGGTCTGTACAAGCACATGCTTAGACACAAGATTGGCCTAAATACGTGGCATAAATGACAGATGAAATAACTTCTGTTTACTATAGGAAATGTTACCAACTCGTTTTCTATCATTGTAACAAAAACTCCTTACCTTTGATCTCTTTAGCAGAATTACTGCTTCCAGCATAGCTATTTCATCAAATGTTCTCAGGACTGGTTCAAGGTCTATCAGACATTCTAAATAAAGAAGGAATAATTTGCTGAATGATTTAAAGTGGATAGTAAGCTTTCATGTTGCTAAAGCTTTGTAACATTTCAAAATGTGCTTTCTCAAATTTACAAATGATTTTCTCTATTGATATGCATCAAAGCACCTATGCTGCTAAAGAGAAGTTTTTGCTCTCTCGTGTTCAAAATGCAATAGTTTTTATAGCACTGAAAGAAACCCTCTCCTGCTAAGAAGCCTGGGTAACCCAATACCAAAAGAGACCCAGAACTGTGCTACATTGCAAGACTTGCTTTCCTGCAATGGATTGATGGATTTGCAGACTCAATAAGCCTGATTTGCTAATTGGGACAAAAAACCACAAGACCTCAGAGAAGCTTGTTGTGTGTCCTCTCCAGAAGAGGAATTCTAAAGAAAAATAAATAAGCAAAGAATCCACACAAAAAAAATCCAGAACAGATGCTGTTAGACAGGGCTACAAAAGACAGTGATAGTCAAGGTGACATCACCTCCAGTGCCATTCAATCCTCATGCTCACCAAGAGCAGCATACAGAGGAATTGAGACAACTATTTACATAGGGGGGCATGTGACAATTCTGTAAGCAAGCAGCAGTGTGTGGCATTCTCCCTTTCTCTCCTAAAGAAGGTTTACAGAACTAGTATTTCAGTTTTGAGATGACTTATTGTAGAAATGCCTCTTTGAAACTATGCTCAACTCTAAGAAAATCTCAAAAAGGCCAAGTGAATATCAGAACTTCTACTACTTCTCTATAAGCAACAGCTATCCTCCAAAACACATTAGCATTAATGACTATGTAATTTTAGTAACCTGCTTTTATTTTTTACTCTAATTTTAACATAGTTTTTTTTTTCCACTGTAATTCCTCAAGACATGCGAGATGCTTGTTTTCTTGCATCAGCTAAAACAAGGTTTGTAGATTTGGCAGTCTACGATCAATACTGAAGTACAAGTATTGTTATTTTTATTGGTTAGTATCAAGTTGTAAATGTAAGTTCAAGACTAGAGTCATCAAAGAATGCAGAGGAATGTAAAAAGAGAAGAAAAGGAGTCTTTGTCCCTTCTTTTATAAAGGGAACAGATGAATTATCCAAGTTATTTAAAGTTTATCTAAGAAAAAGAAAGTTAGGGTATTTTATTTACTGTGTTTTGGTAACTGCAAAATTTCCCATTCAGTGAGCTTTAGTTCCCTCAATTTTGCAACAATTGCTGTATGAACTTAAATACCAACCTTGACTTTCTCTTTTTTTATGAGAGTAAAGTAGAAAAAAAAAAAAAGGGAGAAGAGCAATTCATGTTCCATTCCAACAAACATAGTAGCAATCAACAGAAACCAAGAGATCTCACGCTCTACTACATATTCCAGGCAATTACCCTTCAATGTGATCACAGCCTTTCATACTCCTTTGGCTATTTTTTGTTTTTGTTAACCAACACAGGAAAACTAGAATGCCCAAGGAAATATTATGATGTGTTCATTCTTTTTGATTTTGGCAAATATTATGAATAGGTGGCATTTCAAATTAAATAAGCACAGCTAGACAGTTACATGACCACTGTCAGATTCACAGCTTAGACATACAGGACTATACCAGCACCAAAAAGGGCAAATTTTGCATTTGAAGATTGGCAATTACTTTCTGCCAATTTGAGTACCACTACCTTTACCCAATAGTCAAACATGAGCCAAAAGTCACCAGAAAATTAAGAAGCTGCTCACACTCTCAAATGAAAGCTGAAAAGCACATGAGAAAGTTTAGTGCATTATGGGCTCAACCACAGATCCTGCCTATTCCCAGAGTTAGATCAAACAAACAGAAATTTAGAACATACTAGATTAATTATCAGCAAAAAAAGATTTATACCAACATCAAGCAAATGCAAGGTGAAGTCACTATAGGTCATCTGATGAGCAATAATTTGCTGATGTGTTCACCAGATTGCTCATAAATCTCTGTGTTCACTCTGTGCTTCACTTTTTCACTTAGAACAAAATCTGCCCTTCAAAAATAAACAAAACATGCAGTCCAAGTAGTTAAACAAACCATGTTATTTTTCCACAGGAAATTACAGAGATGGTAAATGCAAAAGGCTCCAGCTAACAAGTTAGTTTTATGGCATGTATGTAGTTCCATTCATAAATGTCTGTTTATAGACACGATGGAAGGAGACAAGCATCTTAATACAAGATGTTGATTCATGCCTGTCTTGATATAACTTTTGATGTCTTTAGCATTTCCCTTTTGCGACTGCAACAGTGCTTCTTAAGTGATGCATAAGCCAGAAATCTGGTAACCTAAATATATATTTTTTTCATTATGCAAACTAAACTCACTTAAGAATGATGGTCTCTCATCCGGGTTTTGTGCCCATCCACTTGCTATCAATCTTGTGACGAGCGCTCGATGAGGAATATCCACTGACAAACTTTCTTCACTTAAATCTAGCCGCTGGCCTTGTGACACACTATACATTATCTGCAAGGGGTTTATAACTTCTGTCAAAATAGATATCGTGCATTCATTAGAAATATATGCAATAAAAATAGTTTATTACAGGAGTAATAATTTAGATTGCAAGCATAATTTTTATAATTCACCAAAAGAAGGCAGTGTTTCTTTTTACAAAAAAGAAAATGTATTTTCAATATATGAAACAATATGGCACTTAAAAATTGGAGAGTTTGAGAACTAACTCAAACTGTTGTCCAGCAGACTTAGAAGCTGGATGATAACAAAACAAACCCTGAAATGAAGTTCTTAGGTGCCAAAATGTCAGCATTAGTTTTATGTAAGGCTAGATAAATAAATTAAAAGATATGTTCTTACCTTCGAAAGGCTGTTTCCTTGCCATCACTTCCCACATAATAATTGCATAGCTGTTTAAAGTATAAAAAATATAAAATATATTATTTTAATTGCAACATGATAAAGTAATGTGCTCAATTTTACATTTTACTAAAAACAATCCATTAAAATGATCCTGCAGGTTACACACTGGAACGCCTACAGCTAGCCACAATGATGGCCTAAATGTATGAGAGCTCGCAGAGTATTACAGAGACCAGTTCGAGGTTTTAAGCACAGAAAACTTACATGAAGCCAAGTGCCCCTTCCAAAACTGCTTCCGCCCTGCTCTACTGCACGCAGTGAATTATATACGGAGTAAAATACATAGCATGTAGTTTTATCAGTAGATGAAGATGTCACTTCACATGCAGCACTTCACATTCACTTTAGCAAAGAAACTCTTGGAAGGAGCACCCAAACCTAGAGATGACTGACTAAAGGCACCTCTGCTCATACACAAAGTAGAGACAAATTTTCATCTCACACCAGCTGCAGTGGGAAGTGCCTCAGTGGATACGTTTCTTCTCCACCTCTAGGAGAACAACTGCACTCTTTAGTTATCATGATATATTAATCAAAAGGTATCTTTAGAAAGGCTTTATATGCCAATTTTTTTATAGAGGTTATATTTAATTGTCTCAAAGCTTTGTATAATTTAATAAGTACAAGCTAGTGAGGAAAAAAAAAGAATGCAACTCACACTTAATCAATCATTTAATTAAGCCTTCCTAATCACTTATTCAGTTCTCTGTAATTTGTGTCATAAAATTAAACCTTGTTAAAGACTGTTTTTCATGTAGCCCTGACAAGTTCAAGAATAAAGATTTGTCATGGCTAATTATTATTTTTACGAGTATTAATACTGCATTTTTTAAAGATTCTTTTCCTTAAGAAAGATCCTAACCCACAAAGTAGTTATAATACCTCAACAATATTTTTACTTGCTGCAAACAGTTAACTGGCCATCCAGTGTTTTAGTCAGTTTGAAATCTCTCTACAATTAAACGTGGTTCTCGCCATTCTACAATACTATAGCAAATCACTTTCCTTTACATTATTCATGTTCTCCTTTATTATTTCCTCCTCATAGCATCTCCCTCTGCTACTAAGCACAGATTTTTCTACATGACTTTCCTGCTGATCTTTTCCTTCACTGTCTCTCTACATCCATTTGTCTTCCAGTCCTGAACAGCCATTATCTCCTTATACTTAATTTCTTTTCTCACTCTTTTCAAATAATCTCTTCCCTTCCTGATTTAACTGTTTACTGCATTCCTCCTACTTATCTTTGCTTACTTCTTCCCATTCAGTTCTTATTCCACCTTTTCTCTTTCCCATCTCTGTATGGAGTATTCATTAACACACCAGCCGCATTTCAAATCCCCTAAAATCAAGAGCCAAAAGAGATGACTTTTAAGACACTACGGTTTAGGGACATACCATCAGCCCTTTTCAATGTCATCATAGACCACATTTTCTCCTTAAAATGTGAGGAGAGCAGGTATACTAGCCTCCCTATTCTTCAGAAAGGAATGTCAAAGAGCTTTGTGTGCTCCTTAAGAGATAAATTAAAACACTTAGTGCTCTTTCCAGCAATCAGTAAGTCCCCTGGAGATGGGCTCATATCTCCCTAAAATACAATCCTGTCAAACTTAGCTGGATCTACAGGTAGTGGAGCACAACAGAGAGATGCTTGGTCACACTAATATTCCTCTTCTAGGTTGCTCCCCGCTTGCCCATGACAACTCCCTGCAGGATTTTTCAGATCATCTGGGCTCTCTGAATCTCTTCAAATAAGCTGATCATTCCTCTAATACCAACTGTTTAATACACATAGCCACTATTCCACTGCTTCCAGATACTGTTCAGCAGAGCTGAAGGAAGCAAATCTACCCAAACTTCCATAAAGTTATATCTCTATACTTTCCCACCATTACCTGCTTTTTTTTTTCTAAACCCCTTCCAAGAATGTTCTTCTTTCCCACAAATGTGTTGCAAATTATGTCATTGATGTGCATTAATTACAAGGGTATGTGAATAAAGCTTTTTCCTCCCTACACTCAAGAGCAACATAAGATACCTGTAGATATCATGTTTTACACTCGCACGCGTTTTCTGACTGGGGGTGTAATCTTCAGGTGGCATGTAGATAATCGTCCCTCCTTCTGGCAAGGACGTTTCACTTCGTGATTGTGACATAGACACCACACGCCATTTTGACAAGCCAAAATCTGCAATCTGGAAAACATAAAACTGTTATTCAAGAAGAATAACTGGATTTATCTATTTTTTGTTGCTGTTTTTTTTTTTTTTTTGCTTGTTTTGTCTGCTTTTTAATTATTTATTACTGCTACACTGCCCTAGCCTCTTGATCTTTTAAGGAAAGATTTAACTGGAGAATTTATGGTGAGTTTCCACAGTGAAACTCACTTCTGTGAGTCTGAAGAACTGTTCCAAAAAAAATCTCTTTCATTAAAAACAAGTAAACAGAAAGCCACCGCACATTTCTAGTGCCCCTGGTTGTGAGGCAAAAACACATATTTAGTACAAATCAAAACAGCCGTACATATCTGAGCCTGCAGACGTCCTGAGACAGTTGCTCTTATGGATTCAGGGTAAGGCAGCTGGGAGGATAAGATGTTATCCTCCAAACTCTTGAACATTTATCTGGAACTAGCAAAATTGTTACTCTGAAATTCTGGCCTGTAAAAAGTCACCAAGTATTTTGCTTACAATGAGTTCTGCAGCCTTTCCAAAGCCACTTCTTTGTCATTTCCTACAGGGGCTACTGCACTCCCCTATAAAGAATTATTGACTTTAATCTGCATTCTCAGACATCAACAAGTCAGGGGGCAGAATAACACATTAAGCTAAAGACAGGGAAAAGAAGCTGAAGGAATAAACCAGCACTCTGAGCTGTGAAGAGTTCAGCATATCAGGAAAAAAAAAAAAAAAAAAGTATAAGAGTAAAATGACTCTGAGCAAAGCAGCCTGTGGGAGCACATTTAAGAAGACAGAAATAAACCTTCTGGAGAGCACGCAAACAAAATCCATAGTAATCTTTACAACTCAGCTTCATCAGGGTACCTTCCTTCCTGTAGCTGTTCAGGTCTCCTCAGCAGATCTGGTACACTCAGAATTGCTCTAAAATATTACTGATTTTATACGTTTACACAGCTCTTTCCATACAGCACATATGATAACCTTCCTTATATGTTCTGTCAACTGTACTAAATTAGAGAACCTTGCTTCACTCCCACACAGAAGCTTAAAAATTGACGTCCAGGGACTTTCCTTTTATGTACAGAATCCATTAGGATAGGAAATCTGAATTTCCTTTTCATTAGAAAAGTACACAGAAATTAGGCAATTCCTCTCCTTTGTTCTAGCAGAGCTGCTGTTCATGCATAGTCAGGCAGGTACAGGATAGCACCTATGCTAATAGGGATGGCAAAAAAATATGTGTATAAAAAAAAAAAAAAAAAAAAAAAGACCTGTAGCAGTTCCCCCATCAGGTTTATCAGGAAGCTCCAGAGACAGTGATGCCAACAGAGGGAGGAGGGACCTGAGGGTGTGAGTGCAGAGGAAGCTGCGTAAGCTGCCCTGCTGCCAAGAAAAATCTCTCTGGAATGGAGGCTTCTGAGTAGTTATTATTAGGAAATCAGCACTGGACATTTGCTCAGACAACTTACAAACTATCCCACATGGTAATGTTAGCCACTGAAGCACAAATCAAACGCACTGCATTTCTCCATGTTATGGAATTTTATCACTGTTACTTTTAATCTCTTTTTCATAGCAGGGCAGTGAGAGTGTAAAAGGCAAATTTAAGCTTTTAAAATAACACTGCTTCTCCATGCATATTTGTTTGCTCTAAGAGAAATTACACAGGATGCTCAAATTTCAGTTAGGTTTTACATATTCCTATACTACACGCTAAGAACATATGCCCATATTGCATGGTAAATATCAAATGGCATTAACTTTAGAACTTGGTTACCACTGTCATCCAGGACAATTTGACAGGCAGGAACATGTCTCTTTTCTACTCAGAAAGGGACCGCTAGAAGGAGTGCGTACAGAGTGTCACTACTAGTGAGTATCAGACACTTTAATGGCACAAAACCCCAAATTCTGGGGACTTAGTCTTTTTAGATGGATTGAATCCACACTTGAGCAGGACAGAGTTTTAAAGAAACTGGAAAGTTCTGTCTGCAAGGATAAACCAAAAAGCCTGGCATATAATTAAGTCCCCTCCACATGCTCATATCCTTACTGCTCCTCCTCTGCAACGGTTGAACACTTGGGCTGATTTTAGATGCTGAAGAACAAAATAATTAAATAGCTCTACCTTAACATGAAACTCGTCATCCAGTAAAATATTCTGGGTCTTCAAGTCGTGGTGCAGCAGTGGAGGATTCATGTTGTGCAAATAGTTTACTCCCAGAGCAATTTCATACAGGATTCGGAATCTCAGGCACCAGGGAATGTCAGGATACACATCCTTCTAGTAAAATTAAACCACAGAACAAAGACATAATTATCTATTCTCATCTAACAACTCATACAGACTGTTAAAGTAAGAAGAAAGTCAGCAGAACAACCAGTTATCTTTTAAATTACACATTATGCCAACTCCTTAAAAAGTATAACTCCCACAGGAAGTTTGTGACTCACAGATCCACTATCCAAAGGAAAGCAAAAATCATATATTCAGGTGACACTTGGGAGAAGAGGGAAGAAGGGAACAGGACATGCTAGGCCAAAATCCTACTACATGTCACGGCACAGGCAGAACTCAAATCAAATTTATTAAGTTTATTTCCATGTCTTTTCCAGCCATTGCAAAACTAATAAAAAAATTAACTTTGGAATCATAAGAACACCAAAAAAATGCAGAAATTTTATATATTGAAGTTAACAGTAGTGACTTAATGAAAGCCACACAGCTGAGTTCTCTACAGTACAAGGCACTGACTAAAGGTATAGAAGAGGTACAGTGCTATGGAGAGAACTGCAGTAGCTTTAACCTAGGACACTGGATGCTTGGATCAAACCATCAGAAGTAACTGAGAGCTCAGTACAAGCTGACACCCTCCTGAAAGCAAGATCCAACAGAAATGTCCATATCTGCCTAGATTTGAAAATACAGAGTCAAACAGTCCATTATTTCTTTTCAAAAAAAGTCAACAAACAAGTGAAAAAATACATCTTTTTGTGATGTTTATAAGGCCGATATTTCTGAAACACAGCCTGAAGTGAGTATTTCATTTTGATCTGGAGAACAACAGGAATATTTTAAGTGGTTATATATATCAATTCATCATTAAGCCTGTTATGGAGCACAGAATTAAATGAAAGAGTATAGTAAAATTAAAGTCTGTTGACTTCATTTGTCTTTTTGGAGAACAGAAATTCGAATCAATGAAAATCCAGGCTTATTGTTCTTTAATTTGAAGTATTATTAAGTTTTACTCTATTCCTTTCCTTAAGGATGGGAATCACAGTCGATTTGAGCCAACCAGGGATTTTATTTAAGAGCTTTAAGCAAACTTACCCCATGTAAAAGCTGGTTTAATGATCCATTGGTCATGTACTCTGTTACTATCCCCAGAAATTCAGGCTCATTGCAAATTCCTAGAATTGGCAGGATGTAACTAAATCTGGCTTTGTGCAGTATCTCTGCTTCTTTCAGAAGGTGGTTTCTATCACTTAAAGAAAAAGAAAAGGAGGGATTACTGTGCTAACACTAGAAGATTCAAAGCGAATGCAAGGTTCACTAAATTTGCGTTCTCTAATTATATTGGTACATGCAGTATGATCATCTGTCAAAATTTACTTCCTATTACACTATTTGTCTAACAAGATACTTGAAAACAGATTAGAATCTGCACAAGCAAGCACACGATAGTTTCTTCAGTTTTGTTGTACTGCACAATTACCTCTCATTTCCGCACCACATTTTACCTGTGTTTCAGGTAAATGAAGACACAACCAGAACTCTAACTTTTACCATCCTGCGTAACCATAATGACAGCAATATCTAACTATATTTATCCCATTTTACTGCCCATCTTCAAACACTGAGTTTTCACGGACTGTTTGACTACCATAAAATGGAGATTTTAATACTTAGCTCACAGTTCTCCAGTCGTTTTAACTCAGTGGACACTGATGTGTACTAAAATAAGTTAAAGGAATACAGTTTCAGTTTCTGAAGGAAAAGGAAGGCTGAAGCATGCTTTGTTATCACATAAATTATTCTCTTATGCTCCCTATGTGATAAGCTGAGGCCCAGTCCAAGAGAATCTAAGAGAGCCTATCGAAGCTGACACCTGAGTTTGCTGGTGTAAGTGTTGTTTGCTAAGGCCGAGCCTCCTCATAAATGTGAACCTGATGTCTCTTTTCAGAGGTGTGAATAAACCTTGTAGTGTATGAATATAAGCAGACCAAATGTTATTTAAAACTAAGTAATAGTAAAATTATATTCCTAAGAATAATGAAGACATTTTGGGGCATGTTTTATATTTCAAAAGTTCTTGAATACACAGGTTATTAATAGCGAGGATACTTGGACTAAGAAGGATAATTTTAAGAAAAGAAGGGGCACGGGGATACCCAAATGCTGGACTACAGCGCATCCAAGATGAGCCGTTTGGATGCACACAGGCTAACAGCACATGCGTGTACGGATTTGCTCAGCACAGTCCCGTGCTACCACAGCCATAGGGCTTTGGGGCGAGAGCTGGGTTATGCGGACGCAGAGCACAGGAGTTCAGGCCTGTCCGGAGCTGCCACTGCAGATCTAGCCCTCACAATCAAAAGAAAAGCACTAAACCTAGAGAACTAAATCTTGCTGCTTTTATGATGGGAAAAAATAATAGGGCTGTGCAAAATTCTTGGTCCTCGAGTAGGTAGGAAACAGAAAGCAACATATCTTCACGATAGAAAAAAGGCAAGAAATAGGCTCCTATTACACAGAACTCTAGAAAACTCCAGAAGATGATGAGAGTGAAGAGGTAGGTCTCAAGAAGAGCCTAGGGCACAACTCTCTCCTTCCAGGGAAGCCAACTCTAGGGAAAGCAGGGGCTTTCCCGGGCTGCGAGGCAGCTCCGCACGACTCTCTGCTGCCGGGGAAGCGCGTTGCGACACCCCGCGCGGCGCTCGGCGCCCCCGCGCCACCGCGGCCGGTTGGCTCCTTCTGGCGTCAGAAAACGCCAGTTTGGCAAAATTAAAACTTGTTGAAAAGTC
>JAWLRI010000212.1:502049-514501 GCA_034781795.1 Crypturellus tataupa
ACAAGTTGAACAGGACTGGACCAAGGACTGACCCCTGGGGGACACCACTCAACACAGGCCTCCAACTAGACTCCGCAGCACTGACTATCACCCTCTGAGCTCTGCCATGCAGCCAGTTGCCAATCAACATATATTATTTAATATTCCTTATCAAAATTTATTGCCTCTGACTAACCTGACAAGAAAATGCTGATCTTAAATACACTGATCTGTATTACTTAGATAAAACTATTTGCATAAGCATGCCAAGTTATACCAAAGCATGATGATAGTTAGAATATGGTCTTTTATGTATTTGCCCATTTTGTGTCTCATACAACTTTAGTATATTTTTACTGTTAGATTCAAACTTGACAGACCCTGTTGCATATATTTTAAATATCTGGATATTCTTCTCTTAACACTTGATGTTGCCTGGTTGTTATATGTCTACTTAGAGTTAAATAAAAGAAAAATACCACAATGCTTTACAAAAATGAATTTTCATTTGATAATCACAACACCTTTGTCCTTGTTTTTTGTGTATTTTCCATGCTGTTACATGAAAAGAGAATGCACATGTTTTTACAACAGGTTAAAGAATATTTATTTTTCTGCATGTTTTTTACTGTCGGCATACCAGGAATTCAGGAATTTAGTAGTAACTAGTTCTGCTTGATCTCATCAATGAGAAATTGTTCCCGGCACTCAGATCTCTTGGTGATGAGAGCTAGAGCAGGAGATCAGTCTGGAAACCAGGGCTCTTTGCAGGCACTTGTGGAGGCAGTCTCATATTAGCCCTGTGCCAAACAGTAGCAGGGATGTTCCTGGGATGGTCTGAATTATTTTGGAAATGCTTTTCTGCTGTTTTGGCTGACTATTTATACAGTTTTCCATTAAAAAAAAAAGCATTAATGTACATGTATCCTATTGTTGCAACATATTGATACCACCCAAAAGACTAAATAAATGGGCAGGGCTGCTAGGAGCTTTTCTGGCAATTTGGAAGGAGAAGAGAGGGGAGGAGGGAGGGCACTGGAAGTAAAATACCTCTGAGTCACCCAGTGTTTGCACGTTGTGTCACAGCCGTGATGGTGATGCAGGATCACAAGTGTAATGTCAGGATGAAATCTGGAGCTCTCTCAAAGACAAATGATGCTTCTCTTCAGTATCAGTAACAATTTAACACACCACACTTTGATTGTTTTGATGTTCCTCTGCTATTTTTGCTCAGTTTTCTTTACTTTCCTCTTTCTGGTGATAGGCTAACAATTTTGAACCCAGTCCTCTTCCCAGGCGCCTGCTCTGCAGGAACCCATGAGTGGGAATTCTTTTGGAGAGCTACTTCTCATTGGCCAAAAGGGGCTATTGCACTAGCTTGGTTGTACAAAGGAGCGTGTTACAGCAGCTGGACATGTTCCCCGATGCCTTTGAATTTACTAATTTGGGCGTAAAGTACTCAGCTGTCTGCTGGGTTCAGAATCAGGTTATGTTTACTTTTCAGGCTTGGATATTTCCCCAAATTCCCTAGTTTTAACCTTTAGTTTCACTTTCAGTCTCTGAATTGGCAATGCATTAGATGTTTAGGTCTAATGACCTAATCCTAAATTAAGCTTAGCTTTAGACTTTAGATTTAGAAATTAGAATGAAAAATGTCCTTTCAGTGGTGCGTTAAAGCACAATTTCTTTCTTTTTTTTTTTTCTTCCCCACCATTTTCTTTTGAAATCCAAACTCTTGCACAAGTGTTACAGATTTGATGCAAAGCTTCTTCCAGGGTGTCAAAAGTCTCCCAGGTCCTTAGTTGCAGTTCCTAGAAGTACATAACTGCACTGTGACCTGAATAGCTACAGTTCTTCTCAAATAGTTGTCAAACTGTCAGTCAGTACAGACTCATAATGGATGATTGAAGACTCATAGGAACTAAGCGTATTTGGTACTGCATAAGACTGAATGCACCAGGTGCAAATTCTGTGAGTCTGAGCCTCCTCCAACACATACTTTTAGTGAAATCTCATTTTTCTTATAAAAAAAAAGAAGAAAAAAATGTGTTTATGCCAACACTTTTCTTTATTTAGAAAATGCAAGTAAAAAGCCTGAGATATGTGGGCTACAGTGTTCAGTCCCATACACTGACAGCCCAGATCTTAGTCATTGTTTTTGGGAGTGCGGTTCATTCTCATTCATTTAGGAATAGGTAATTCCTGAGAACTGCTCTGCTGAACAGTCTATGGTTTTAGCAATAATACTTCTTAGGTATTGAGAAATTTATAGTAGGCCAGAATGATTCAGCCCTGTTAATCATTTCCTTTGCTTCTGGAGATACACACATGGCCTGTTGTTTGTATATGTAATTAACATGTGTCATCTGCGAATGACGTAAGGTTTATTTTCAGCACAATAGTAATAGCAAGTTCAAGAAAAAGATCTTCAAAAAGTGGAGTGGATATTTTTATGAACATCATATACATAAAATAGCTATTAAGTGAGAATGCCACATATCAGCACACATACATGGCTACCAAACACCAGTCCTACATGATCGAATGGTCTGAGTGCCTATCAATACTGACAGTATCTATACTGATAGTACAGACCTTCTCCAAACCTCCTGGCCAGGGCACATGGACCTGTTGTGTGGGAGTCTTCCATCAGCTTACAGCCACTGATCCCGTACATGTCTGGAGGGATCTGAGAGGCCTGGAGTCACCAGAGCTTGTCATTATACAGCAAACATGGCACAGATAGGCGGAGATGTAGTAAGACAGGGGAAAAGACATTCCTGGTTTGGGGAATGCAGCTGAGATGATGTGAAGAACAAAGGTCTTTTCCTGCAGTACAACTCAGAAAACAAGACATAACAGCACATGCAATTCTATTTACTAGCAAGGTAATAACATCACTGAAAGGTGATGTTATCATCTGGGATAAAGCCTACAAGAAGACACACCAACAGGTGGCAGTTAACACTCTCAAAGAATTGATGCCTTGGACATAGAGAAGCCTCCTGCTGTACCAGCTGAATTCAGAAGATCATGACGTGAGTGAAAGATTTTTCACAGATGCACATTAGTATCAACAGGCTCAGACCTTCCATGCTATATAGCATGACAGTACCGAGTGCTATATTACTGTATCTAAAAATATAATGTTGAACAAAAGACTTTTACTGAAGGATAACAACTTTCTTTCTGTGAAGGCTTATCACACCATAGTTGCATAAACTACGGGCCACTCTTATAGCCTGTAACATTTTCTTAAGTTTTGTACTGATTGTCCTGAACTTTACTTCCATGGGTAATAAATCCCAGTGTGAATCCCATTGAAGATTTTAGAAGGTCTAAGCTGGCTCCACAGTGTTTTCCTGGAAGAATAATATACATTGAAGAAGTCATTACAGATGTCCCTTGGTTGTTTGCATTTGACGTTGAAAACTTGCAAACTTATATTGGGAATTACTTGAATAATGGTCTCTTGTCCAGTGTAGTGAATTTGCATATTAAACTGTTTGAATTTTCAGGTAATGGTCATCCTAGTACACTTGCATTCTAGATCTCCTCTGCGTGTTTTCTTGTGGTATGTTTGTTCTGTGTTTCACATGCCACCTTGTGGTCCTTAATGAAACAGAGACACATTTAAAAACGTGTTTCTGCAAAAAAAAAAAAAAAGGTCTTCAAATTTTTTCAGAAGCATGTTTAAGATCATCAAATAAAAGTTTAGTTAGAATTTGACCTTGAATCTGACACAATTTATATTGTTGCATTTTTGCTGTACCAACACTCAAAACACAAAAAGGCTATCGGAAGCAGCACTAGGCAAGATGCAAATCCTTTTTGTTCCCATCATAAAAGCATTGAGAAAAATTTTCTAGATGCCAAGAGCACAACTGTAGGTTGTCAATATACTAGTATTGACATCCTGGCAGCTGCTCTCAAAGAAGATTTGTTCCAAAAGATCTATCAAGACTGTATGATTTTAAAAGATTTTCACTACCTGAAAAATAGTTACCATTTAAAATCAGAAAGTACTGTGGTTTTAAACAATTGAGAAGTTTGTTTTACCATGACACCTCTGGTGAAGACAGGACATTAATGTTGCTTAAATATTCCTTCAATGAGAACTTCTGAGGCAAACATATTAAAAAGCTTTATCTATCATCTAACCTGCTTCTAAAAGTGTGGAAGGGTTTAAGTTCAAAGTTCTTTTAAGAAATTACATTTATTATTTTCTTTGAGGCAGACAGTTTTATCATCTTTAGTCTGAAACTGAGGTTAAAAATATTTGTACATGCGATAATAAAAGTAAAACAATGGAAATTCCCTTTTCTTAAAAAAAGCCCTGGCAAAACTGCTGAAAAGGCTCAAAGAGGAAGGAAGGAGAGTACAGAAGGCTCCAGCCTGAGGGTGTGAATTCGCTGAGGGCTGCTGCAGGAGGCGGGAGGGTTATGCTCTTCCGTAGGTCACTGCTTTTATGTGCTGTGTCTCCTTGGTAAAGCAGATTCAGATGGACTTCACTACATGTGCTGTTTTTCTGTTCCTTTATGAAAAAAAAAAAAAGGAAAAAAGAGAGAGAGCCCTCTTAGTTGCAACGAGACACCCGGTGCTTCAGTCTGCTGAAGTACCTACCAAAGCCAGCATTTCTCCCCCAAGTGAGTGTAAAGGTTGCATGCTGTTGTTGTTATCCATTACTGTGATGCTCAGTTGTTGCTCTTACAGAAATGCTGTGTAAATGGGCTCTTTTCACGTAGGTGAATATCGACTCGTGGACATGAGCACAACCACAAAAGACTGGGCATCTTACGCACACTGTGTCTTTGAGCAAAGCAGCTGCTTATCCACGTGGGCTGCTACTATAAAACTCAAATAAAAGAAATTCCTTTTCTGCCTGGGACTCCAAGTCCCCATGAAGTCTCACATTGAGTGCAGCAGTGGCTGCAGCTCACAAACACTCCATCCTTTAAAGCTAAAAACCAGAGCTACCTCAAACGTTTCCCTTTGCTTCAAAAGTTTTATGTATTGTGCCCCATCTGTACACTAGATATAGAGAGGGCACCTGTGTCAAATCTGAGAGGGAAGTGTTACTGCCAGAACATACCTGTCTGTAGCTAAGTCTCAACAGCAGGCACTGGGGCAATGGCACTTTAAAAAAGGAAGCAAATTGTTTAAAGCAGTAATAGCGAACTGAAAAAGACGAGGGAAGTTCTGTCACACTGCAGTCATGGGCATAGGGAGGGGCATGTGGAGAGAAACAGCAGATTAGGAAGATCCTGGGGTTCACACCCAAAATAACCACATAAGCATTCAGTGTGTCCCCGGCACTCCTCTTTGCCCTCCTTCCGTCCAGCGAAGCCCTCTCGGCCATGCAGGCAGGTGTCCCGAGCCCGCTGAGGGCACCAAGGCACTGCGTGCGCGACTCTCCCACCCTGCTGCATTTGCACCTCTGTCAGCACATCTGCGCCTCTGCCCATCATGCATAGGAATATATTTAAATCACTTGACTGTGAAATACTGTGCATTTAATATATATGATGATATCAGCTTTGCAATTACTGTACAAGTAATGCTGGTTAAATTAGCACTATATTTGGAGTTTATGCATTGACATTATCATTATAGCAGGGATAGCATCCGCAGTGGTTTCATATCAATACACAGTTGGAATTTACAGCAATTGCCACTTGATGTCACTCTTGTCATTCAGATCCGTAGGTGAAAAGCCTTATTAACTGCTTTTAATGTCAGAATGTGAATGTGACATTTCGAATAGGGAGCATTACCCGTCTTTTCAAACAGCTGCATAAATAATCATCCTTGTTTAAAATAATCTTGGGGTAGATTTTTTTCTCTACATACCTCAAGTACTTGCAGAACATGAATATAATCAAAGCTTTTGAACTGCATTTTTTTCTTTCTTTCTTTTTCATAGAATCCCTTCAAAATACTGAATCTTATGTAAAGTTCTATTTGCATTACAAATCTATTTGTAATGGTAACCATTTTACAAGTGGTAAAAAGTTTTTACATAGCAACATATCTTTCAGTAATTATCCCTTTAAAAGATTTTAAGAGTTGCTTCAGTATTTCATTTTTTGTATAGCTGTTTATTTGCTGCTGTTTCAGCTTCTCATAGGCATTTTACAGTGATGAAAGAGAATAAGACATACTGGGACAGCAACATAAATTTTTATTAGCTTGAATCATTATTTGCCTGAAAAAAAAAATATTGATGATTGTACTTGTGATTAAAAGATGGGAAAAGTTTTTAAAAATAATTGTCTGGGTATCATTTGGTTTCTGGTGTAGTTTCCTCTTTATATTCCTTTATAAAAAGAAAACATAAGTAAATGCTTATGGATGCAGTTTTTACATTATTTGGGTGTTGTCTATTCTCCTTAACTGAGGCCTGAAACTGACTTCTTGGGACAAGAAAGAAAGGAGAAGTCTCTCTCAGTTGTGCTTATGTTAGTGAAACCCTGCAAATCCAGGCAGTTAGTGCCTGCAAGACAGAGCTGATAGGGTATGATGGCCTAGAGCCCCAAAGGACTATGGGTTACATAGAGCAAAGAAAATTCAAACAAAAAAGGTATTTCTCTGAGTCCGACATTTCTTTTATGGCCTCTTCAGAAAATGTATGAAGTCTTGAAGACTAACTGTTGTCAACAAGTTTGTTTCTCTCAGCTCCTAGGAGCTCAAGCTCCTAGGAACCTTATTTAGCTGTGGGTGAATAAAAAATCTCTCTGTTCTTTGCTGCCCAATAATGTCAGAGTGTATATGAGAAAACTTGTGCTGCTTTTGCCAAAGAAGATATATCCTGAAGAGTATGAATTTTCTTCTGCATTTATTTCTGTCTTACTTTATCATTGGCAAAAGAGTTTTGAAGCCAAGGAGGCTGTGAAAAAGGAACATCTGCCAAGAGAAAGATGTTAGGTATTCTGATGGTTTCATGAAACACAACTCTTGAAACAAGTCTTCCAAAGTAGATATGTGGCAAAAATCTGTGCTCTGGCTCTCCAGATGCCCAGAAAAGATGAATGCTTTAAGTTCACAAGTCAAGTGAGGATCTTTGGAAACTCAGGCAATACTGCCTGAATACAAGTGTGAGAGATTCTATACTGGGCTCAGCCTGCTCTGCTCACATATGCATTGACCTGGCATAGCCACAGTATTTGTCTTAGAACAATCTTCCCACAAGCAATATGGAGCTGGGGGGGGTCTTCTCTGCTCCAACCCATTTGCATAGAGTGACCAGAACTGGCTAGTGCAGATCCTACTTGGAGAATCCTGTGCAAATGGACTGTGATTACCCCTTGTAATCTTTTTTTTTTTTTTTTTTTTTTAATCTTTTCCATGAGTCAGAGAATATAGAGTTGCTATTTGTAGATATTCTCAGTAAATACGTCTTTTTGCCCCTGAACGTTCATGGCTCATGGAGGCAACAGATCCATTTTTGGGGCAGCTGGCTTCCAGCAGTGGGATGCCAGCGAGACAGTCCTTTCACCTCCTTCCATCTTCCCTCTGGCAAGGAAGTCGTGCACAGTTCAGCCTCCTGCCTCCTATGGCCAGACCTTGCCTGAATTTGTCAAGTCAGACTTCTCTTCCCTAATCGTGTCCCGCATATAGAATCCTTATTAACTGCTGCCCTTGATGAAATGAAAGAAACCATGATCCAATATCTCTGCTGCCCAGGAAGAGCTCTTACAGTTCATGATGCAGATTCAGAAAGGACTTTGGTGGAACTCCTTTAACAGGGTTGGTTTTGCAATGCTATCAGAAACAAACTAAAAAAGGAAAAAGAAAGCTACTTTCATCATTAAATTAAGAAGTGATGCAAACCACAAGTTTAAGGGTGAAATCCTGGCTCTGTTGTCAACAACAAAATGTTGCAAGCCTGAACAGCTCACTGGAACGGTGCCAAGGCTTTCATTTTGCACAAGAAGTCATCCACACTGCCTGCGTAGGCAATTTCTCCGATGGATTATGGATCTGATAGATCTTATTATGCATTGATCTTGTCATGATACTTTGTGACAGCTCTTAATGCACATTACCACCAGGAAAATGCTGAGTAAGCCTCCATCGTGACAATTTCTTTTTGCTTTCACTGTTTCACACTATTACACATCTGTCAGGCAGAAGAACATAACTAACCTACTGACACAATGCTCAGGCAAGCAACTTTCTATAAGTGAAGCACTCATAATGGTTTTTTATGGAGTTGTATTTCTTGCTCTTAAATATAAATATATGGATATATATAAATATATCCATATAAATATATGGATATAAAAAAATACACTTAAATTATGCAATGCTGCTCCAGGTGAATCTCAGAACACCTCCTTGGAGTCCAATCTTTAAATGAGATTTCATTTTTTTCTTCACCTCCACATGTCAATAAAATTGCAGAATTCCCTGAAAATTAACCTAAGAGTAAGTGCTATTCTGAATCAAATGCTGAGTCTAGCATTTTGGAAATCTTAAGATAGACCTGAATAAAGACTTAAAAAAAAAAAAAAATTAAAATTTCTACTGTTGATACAATGCAATATGCAGGGAACTGCCATATTCCACCATTTATGAGATAGAAGATATTCATCATATGAGTCAAATATAGTTTGATCATGTAGATGAGTTAGATTACCCTTGACTGAAAAGGAAATGTCTTCATTCATAAGAAAAGCCTTTTTTTCCAGTCATTTTATAGCATAAAAAAATGTAATGCGCTTGCATAACCTCTTAAATGCTTTATAAAACACTTCTTTTAGGAATCACGTATATGCTAATTATGTAATGAATTCAGGAGTATTTTTAGGAACTGCTATTACATGAGTAGTTATTACCATGACAGCATGTTCTTAAATATTTTTAAATTGTGCAGATTATTAAAAAAGCCAGTGATTTCTTATGATCTCTTAGGCAAACAAACTGCCTCAGGAATATGAGAAAGACTAACGTGGTAGGTAGGGCATCTAGAAATCTGGAGACACAGAGTCTCTGTTTGGCCCTTAAGAAATCTTAATTTTTCTGTTTGCATGGAAAAGAATTTCTAAACAACATGAATGTGCATGTACAAAATTATAATTTTGATAAGCTGTATCATATAAGACAGACTTGTAGAAAGAAAACATTGAGGTTATAAAAATTAAGAACTGAAAAACTGAGAAAGCCTTTTTTTTGAAAGACTTGCTATGAGACTCCATTATAAAGTAAATCTTGTAAGTGACAAGATTTATGCACATGGATTCATAAATATATTCTCTGCTTCACTAGAAATTTATATACTTCATAGATATTTCTCCATTATAACAAAACTGAGGCCAAATGCTCTCCTGCTACGTGGAAAAGTTGAGTGTGATTGACGGCTATAGCAAACTTTATAGATAACCTCTTTTATAAAAATAAACTTTAGTCATTATAGCTTAAAGTTATTGATCATAAAGTTTTAAGACGATATTAATCAGGATTTTGACATGACTTTTTAATATTTTCTTGTAGAAGCAAAAGGGAAAAATAACAAAACATACAAATATACAGGCACACATCTGCATATATTTGCTTCCGTAGAAGAAAAAACAATGTCTATAAGTTAGTCAGCTAAAAATCCTTACTTTTTAATTATCATTTAACATACACCCTTCTATATGAATTTTAAACACTAATATCTTCTATATTGACCTAAAATACTAAACTGAGAATATATTCTATCATCTTTGAATAAAATACTTCAGTCTCTTTTGGTTAAATGTCTTTTCCTTGGGATTTGCAGGATTTACTTTTAGTTTTGCACAAAAATTCACATCACAATGTTTAATATCCTCTCCTTAATTTTCAGATGATAAATTTATTACAATTTTAATATTTTAGTGTAAACTGTTTTGATTTAGGTTTGACTGACAGAGATGGATATTCTGTATATGAGCCATGTGGAACACTTGCGTGTGTTTGATGGCTATATGATGGCAGAAGTTGTTTCTCAGTTCTGCTAGCTCAGATCAGCCTTCTGTGCGCTGGAAGTGGTTGCTGAAGAGGCAAGAGGCCATGCTGTTGCCTAACAAGGAACCTGACATTCAGATGACCGGATAGCATGTTTGCAGAATGATATCCTTTTTTGTAATAGGCTCTTTCAGCCCTATCAAACTCAGTCAGATATGCTAACCCATGGGAAATTTTCACGGCTTCCACTGCCAAGACAGCAGTAACGTGCAGGATGGGAGATGAAGAATCTGAGGAGCTGTGATTCCTTCACTGCCGCATTTCTGGTCACTGGCTGAAGCCACTCTCCGTGTCCCAAACCCTCACGCCCTGCTCAACAGACAACCCGTCTCCAGTTTACAGTCTTTCAGTTTGATGAAATAATATTCTCTTCATTCTTGGACTCTTCTGTATGGGTTATTTTGGTGCAACTCTTGTAGTAGTTCATTTACAAATCTGTACAGTCTTTACTTGCCTTTCTAAAGGCATATTTTCCGTACTAGATTCTAGGGGAAAGCGCAACAAAACCTATAATATTCTAATTAAAAAAGAAAGGAGAGGTGACAGCTACAAATGCAGGTAAAGCATACTTATATTCTTTCATATTCAGTAACAAAGCTGAAAACTGAAAACAACAGTTTGTGAAAACGAATCAAAGCAAACAAGAGTTTGAATAAAAGAGCTGGGCACATTGGGGGCTTTTGTTTTGCTATTATGTATTCTTCCACAGTAAGTTGCAGAGGAGAAAATGCAGTATTTAATCAGAATGCAGCCCTAAGGAATAAAGGCCATGCCATACTTCTGAAAAGGATACAGTTTCTACCTGACTGCTAGGCATGCTGTGAAACTTAATTAAAGTTTATAAAGCACATCAAGATCTTTGGATAAGAGGCAGGGTAATATTATGTTGAAAATTTCTGATTTCCAGCCCTAAAGAGTGAGGTTGTAAAGTACAAATGATTTTGTCTTTATACTCCATCCTTGGATCTGTTGGTGTTAATTCTGTATGTGGATTTTTCCACAAGGAAATATTAAGGGGATTGCAAAGCCGTGGTTTTATTACCATTCATCTGAGACACAGTATTTGAAGCACTACATAAAGTATTGTTGATTTGCATTAACATAGAATTGTTTGCTTTGATTTTAAAACACATATATAATCCATTTTTTATATTATATTTTCTTATTCTCTTCAAAGAATGTCATTGAATGGAAAATCAGTATCATTATTCAGAATACATTAATATTAGGCTGCAGAAACTTCTCAGATGTAATTTTTCAGTTCACTTTAAGTATATATTTTCAAGGGCTTGTGCAACATGGAAAGGACAGAAATTACATATGAAAAGAATGGTTGAGGTTGGAAGGGATCTCCAGAGATCATCTAGTCCAACCCCCCTGCTCCAGCAGGGACACCCAGAGCACGTGGCACAGGGTGACATGCAGGCGGGTTTGAAGATCTCCAGAGAAGGAGACTCCACAGCCTCTCTGGGCAGCCTGTTCCAGGGCTCTGTCACCCTCGCAGGAAAGAAGTTCTTCCTCACATGGAGATGGAATTTCCTTTTTTTTTTTTTTTTTCATTTATACTCATTGTGTCTTGTCCTGTCACTGGCCACCACCAACTAGTTTGTTTTAAATAGAATTATAAATATTATTGAAGCAAAAATTCTGTTCATCTTCACATCTAGTTCTTCAGGTATTCAGTTCTAATGACCTGGTTGTCATGAATATGGAATCAGTCATGGTTTTTCTGCTCCAGGTAGACTCTAGGTTAGATTTTTTTACTTTCCCCCACAAAAAATCAGAATAACAGAAGGGAAATTTGAAGGAAGTTTCAAAAAAACTAGTGAGATGTTCTAACAAATTCTGCTTCAACTGTCAAACTATATCAATTTGGGATAAGTATCCCAATACTCTAAAAGTTCCACTAAAATAGGATAAAGAGATGCATTCTTCATAAACTACACTTACAACATGGTTCTTATTTACATCAAAGTATTTTGGATGGTACGGTTTGAATGTTCTTCACTTTAGACCTCTTGAAAATGCGAAACAGCAATGTAAAACGGTCTTCAATGCAAGTGCATTTCCAGTTCTAGGTCTTGTTCCATTGGACACCTAAAAATATTTTAGTTTTATGTATATATATGAAGCTATAGTGATGCATAACTACAGCATTAATATAGAAAATTCAGGTCTTAGCATGTTTTATTAATGTCCTCTAAAATTAACAGGGCTTTACGGTGCTGCCAAATTTTATTTAAAGGACAGAAGTTTCACTCTCAGTTTATTCACATCATTTTTCCTACAGATATCAGGTAAGCTGGTCATGAGAGTAGGAAGAGTTCATTTCTGCCTTTTTCTTAAGATATCAAGTGTTCCCATATTTATGTATTAGTTTTATTCTCATGATCTTTTCCATAAATGTGGGCAGCCTGTGCCAGTGCTCTGTCACCCTCACTGTCAAGAAGTTCTTCCTTAAGTTCCTGTGGAACTTTTTATGC
>JAWLRI010000212.1:514830-526382 GCA_034781795.1 Crypturellus tataupa
GGTCTCTTGCCCCCTCTGCCTGACTTCCTACGCACAGGGATGCACTGTTGTTGGGCGCAGAGGAAGTGACGCTTGAATACTAGCCAGCTCTCTTGGGCCCCCATTCCTTCTAGGGCTCTAGCCCACGGGATTCTTTTGAGGAGGTCTCTGAAGAGGCTAAAGTTGGCCCTCCTGAAGTCCATTGTTGCAAGGCTACTTACAGCCCTGTAAGTTAGACTGAGTGTTCTTAATTACAAATTTGTTTTCTAGAGACTGTGCCATCAGCAGAAATTCACTCACAGTGACAATATTTCAAAGTTAGTTTCCTAAATAATATAAATCAGAAGCCCATCTAGCTTCACCCGTACCTTCCCGCTGAAACTGTGGCTATCAACAAGCAAACATGGAGAAATGTCTGCCTTGCTTAGCAAGTATTTTTTGCAAATCCTTAAGACTATTTAAGGTGTAAATCAGAACAGAGTCTGGATGACCATGTTTAAAACAATGGTCAATATCTGGCAATATCTGTAAAATCTTCCACCATCCTGAAAAAAAAACATCTATTGTGAATATATATGCCAAAAGATGGAGTATCCCAAAGAAGTTGCACAGAAAGAAATGGAGAGAGTCACTAAGTCCATCAGTGACTTCACATCTAGCCAATAAGTGAATCTTTGATCTCCTTTTAAGGTATTTTGTACTGCACCTTAGTTTAGTGTATTTCCCAGAGCTTTGCTTGTTTCATTACTCTTTCAAAACTCCTTAGGATCAATGAGACCATTAATTCTGTATTTGTTTTTGTTCCCTTACTTTATTGTGTTTTCTTCCTGGTATTTGTCTTCTAGCATTTGCCAATTCCAGCATTTGCCTTGTTTTACTATCTGTCTCTTGCTAGGCAGCTCATATTTTCAGTATTTGTCATTTTCCCTTGCATTTAATTTCAATATTTGTTACATGTCTTTTCTTCTTCCCATGACTCATAACTCATTTGCTCCCAGTGCTTCTCCAAATGGCTTCAGGATAGTTTCATACATAATGTGGACGGTTGCAAAGTCCAGAGATGTGGCCCAGTATCTTGTAAGCGTATCTCTTCTGGATTTTAACTGAAAGGCACGTGGAAGCAAAATAATTTAATGCATTAGACAACGTAACTTTATGACTTAGACTAGCATTAAATTATTGCCATTGAACGATAGTTCTTAATACATTTCTCAGTCCTTTCAGAAGGACTAGGCAAGTATTTAAATTCTGAACATATTCAGTACTGATTTTCAGAATACTTTGTGTGATTTTTCTGCATTTTTAGTAAGAGGGCACATTTTGAAATATTTTTTCCATTCTGCACATTAATAAATAGAGCACCTACAATTAAAAGACACAATATTTTCTGTTTGGTTGAGAAAAAAAATGAGGAGAGTCTGTATGTATAAATAACTGCTCAGTCTCTTACTGTACAATGTGTTTCAAAGGCATGCTTTGAATGTTTCATATGTGCAATATATACTTTTCCTTATGACCTTACAGGTAAACCTAATGTAATCAGTCATGGAGGAAAGAATTTTAAAAGAATTCTCAGAGTATCTTATCAAAATCCCTAGATATTACATATAGTAGATCCCCAAAGGCTCCACAGAAAATTCAAATAACTGTTATCATTTTACAGTGGAGAGTCTGAAGTACTAAGAGGTTATTGACCCACCTAAAACCACAACACACTCAAGCTATTGGCTGAGAATGCAAGTAGAATTTGAGGATTATTTAAAAGATCTCCTGAGTAAAGGGCTATATTGTACAGGTGATTTTTCATTGCTAATTTGCTTTTGTTTCACAATCTTTTTTTTTTATTTATTTATTCTTTGCTCCCATTCCACTCTTTGGGACACCATGATGTAGCATAAGTCTTGGTACTTGGATTTTTTTCTAATATCCAGGCTTGTGTTTGGTACCTTACATTATTTTACGGACAGCTTGATTCAATGCTCATTGAAAGCAATGGCCAGAGACCAGGCACTCTATCATTCATAGCCTGGGCTCTGGCAGTGATGCTGGAGCAAATCATTTCTCACTTTCCAGAACTCACAGTAAAAGGACAGCTAGTCAACCATCTAGGAAATACAGAGAAGCATTTAATAGCATCTGTTTTCTAGCTGTTCCCTTGACCCACTTTCCATATCCAGCATTTGTGTCTTTCATATACAACAGTACTGGATGGCCTTAATAGCACCTTTAGCTCCTGCTCTCTATTTAGAAGCCAAGGACCAAACTGGAGCTATTTAATAAAGAGCAAGAGGATGTGGACAAGACCTGTGTAGTCCAGGATCCTGCCTTCTGAAGCGGAGGCAATAAATGACTGTGTGTGATGTGATGCCTTGCAGAGAGGACAGCAGATGGGGTTTTGAATGATCCTGGGTGATCTCTGCTGGATTTCAATTCCTTGGCTTATTATAATGTTAATTTAACTGTCTGCTCTCCATGTATGAGGGATCTAATTTCTGCCCCTTTTGACATAATCCGTTGAAGTAGAGTGCTCTTCACTTGCATCTGTTACTCTTAAGTCAAGGAAGAGAAGCAAGGTAGGCCTGCAAACCCTGAAAGAACATGTGAGCTTCGTAGTGTTTACTTACTTATATTCTCCTAGATAAAACTAAAACCGTTCAAGTTGATAATCCTCATATCTAGTGTCCTTTTCCATGGATATTTTTCTTTCATAACTAGTATTATTTCTGAGCACCAGTAGATGTCATTGCAGTCAAAAATAATTTCCTAGCAGCTTCCACTATGATTGAAATTACTTTGCTAACAAAATACAAGCAATAACTATTTTTATTCCTAGGCAATAACTATTTTTATTCCTAGGCCAAAACTATTTATTTATCAGATCAAATACTAGAGAACATGAAATATGCCTCAGGAAGGAATTCAGGGTTGGGGTCCAGGTTTTAACTTATTCTGAAAATAAAGTGGTTAGAAATTTCTAAACATAACTTGCTTCACTGAAGTAGTCTGTGTAAGTGTGATGGCAGTAATGAAGATTTTTTAATGAAAAAAAAAAAAGTTTCTCTAGTACACAGCGGAGTTTCTGTTCAACATTAGGAAAAGAGATGAGAGCCCCAACATCTTGGGACTCATGTGATTAGAGGGTACACCTGAAATATAGATTAAAATCATTCTTGTTCCGGAAGACGAAGAACAAGAAATCGTTGAAGACAACTAAGCTATATACTTCAGGTGTGATAGTGAATATCTTTCAGAGTGAATCTTGGCTTTCTTAGGGTCTCCTGTCATAGCTGTTTGCATAGAGGTTATTTAAAGAATTGCAAATCTCTCAATCTCTCTGATTCCTGCCCTGGTGCCTAGTGATTCATATCTCTATAACATGCACCTTTGAGTTAAATTCTGTAGTTTCTCAGACCTTCTCGGTGATTCTCCCTTACTTCACAGGCAAGACTTGAATCCATCTCATATAATAGGAGAAAAAAAAATTGAGTGATAATGATGAGGTGAAAGAGCATCTCGCCTTTCAATTCAGACTATGATACCTCTGCAAGAACAATTTACGGAAATGGGTAATGTTATAGTTAAGACTGAGAGCTACATACTTAGTTTCCCTTTGCAGTTCTGCCAGTGACTTTTTATTTGATATTGAGAACTTATTCCCTCTGAACTGTATTTTTCTCATCTTTAATACAAGGATAATATTACCTCTTTATCTCAAAAAATTCTGTAAGAATGAATTTACTAACTTTTGTAAGAGAATATGAGATCTTGAAGGATCATATAAGTATAAAGCATTTCTGATTCCCCCATTACTGTGTTCCAGAAGCACTTTAGTTAAACAAGACCTCAGTGAAAATAATCTTTTTTACTTTTCCTCCCATGAAATTTGATTTTTTGATATTCTACATTAATTAGTATTAACACATTTCAGTGTTTTTAGCAAAAAACAAAAAAAAAAAAAGAAGAAAAAAAGAAGAAAAAAGGAAAAGAAAAGAATAAAGAAAAGAAAAAGAAAAAAGAAAAGAAAAGAAAAAAGAAAAGAAAAGAGAGTTTACCTATCCTGTAACATATAGCTCAGACATTCTTGATCACGAGAATGTGAAAGACCCAGAGACAGCAGAGACCCAGGTCTCTGTGAAAGTTCCTGCTCTGTCTGATCATATTGAATGATTTGAGCTTCTGGCTACCATCATAAAGTTTTGTTTGTTGGTTTGTTTCTCTCTGAATTTCGCTTGATGTGTTTACCTTTCTGTAGGCTTTACTGTAAAAGATATTTGAGCTCTGGGATGACAGATTTTAAGTAAATGCTTGAATCACATTACTGAGTAAACCTCTTGGTTTCTCTCAGTGATACAGAGATACTCCACTTTGCATAGATAACTGCATCCCTGTTTGGAGAGGGAATAAGGGATGATGACTTAATAGTCCGCAGAGCAGAAAATCTACTGGGTGTGTGGGAGTGTGAGGTTCAGATCCATGGGCTGAAATAAGTAAAACAAGAACTTCATGGTTGGATTCCTGTTCCCATGTAGCTGCTTGAATACTGTTTAAGGTCAGTGAACATCTGTCTTCCGTCTGAGTTTGACCAGAAAACCTTGTCCTTTAAAAGTAGCATACTTGGTTTTTTTTTTGTGATACTTTCCTATTTTGATACATCAGCAGTTTCTGAAAAATAATTGTTTTTCAGAAAATTGACTGTAAGTTTTACTTCAAACAACCAACTTGGCAATAAAAGAGTCTGATGACAGAACATATAAGGAGTGTCTTGTTGAACAAAAAGAACATTTATTTACATAATTCTCTCTGTCTCCCAGTATCGCCTAGGTTAGATGTCCCTGGCATGTGGGCTGGGGGTGATCATGGAATCATATTAAACATTAAAACTGATGAATGCATCATTTTTGTCTGACAGTGTATTTTCACAAACAGCAGGCATTTTCCTCTAGGGACCTGTTTTTCAGTTAGAGGATATGAACCATACCCAGCAGGAAAATCGCTGAGTGAAAAAAGATATTTTCCATTCACAGTGATGTGGCTTTTGCTGGCAGTACTTTATTGTGTTATATGCCTACTTTATAATGGGGTAAAAAAAAGTGGACACAGAAGGAGGAAAATATATGGACACAGAAGGAAGAAAAGTATTAGATAGACTAACATTAAACATGAGGTAACTGTGGGCTTTGTTTCTTTAAGTGCAAAAAATATTAATATTGGCTATGGAGTTAGATTATTATCAAAATTGGGCTATTAGAGAAAGAGAGAGATACAAAATAAGCCATACAAAATATGCCTAAATTAGTAACAGTAAAAGTGAAAAAGATGCTACTGCAGACAGCAGTAGATGTAATACCTGATACTGTGCTTAAGGTCAGATTTTACAGCAGCAGCTGCCAAGGCAAGGGAAGGTGTTGGAAAAGCACTGGAATGACAGAAACTGTAGTTGGCACTGTACCATATTCTGCCTTCTCAGCAGAAGGGAAGTTTGTTCCTGCCAATATAAAATAGGTCTTGCATCAATTCTAAGATATAACAGCAGTGTTGAATAACAATTAAAGTTATGTAAAAATCCAAATCCTGTAGTTAACTGCATGAGTGAGCAGTTTACTTGGTGGTTGGTCCATGGCTGCTTGACTTCAACAGGAAGAATTTCACAGAGTTTAGTAGACTTTTGGTCAGGCCCATAGCAAAAAGGAAAACATGGTTCAGTTTTATGAGTTTAAGTAAAATCAAGACCAAAGAAATGTAAAAGGTTATATTGGGTTATAATAGTCAATAACTATTGCAAGCCTGCGGCTGAGGCGGGCTCGGAAGGTAGCTGCCCAGCAGACAGGTGCCACCTGCATGTGCCTATCTTGGCTGGGATTGGAGCACACCCGCAAATCGCCCCACCATCCTCATTCCGGGTGGTTTTAGTCCGTGTTGTGAAATGGTCTTGGAGCATGTGGGCTGGAGTCCTTTGCTATGAAGCTGAACTGAAAGAATGCTGCAGGAAGGCACTGGCTGCTAATGGGTGTTGAATGAGCAGGATCACACCAAGCCCAGTTTTCACCAAAGCCTTTAAACTATGGGTAGACATCAGTCAGGTCCAACACGACACCAACTGTTCTACCTTACAGATTCTTTCCTCTTGAAACACACTGCCTGACAAGGTAGATATGGTTTAAATGATTTAAATTTGGTAATTTGTTTGAGCTTGAAAAAGGACTTGCAAAGGAGATATGAACATGTAGAGATCTGAGACGGGTATCAAGAGCTGCCCAAAGTCAGCCTTCATTATGAGTTGTTTTTCCCTTTTGTAGTTGTGTATCTGATTTTTTTTGTTGTTGATATCTGAAAGCAAACACTCTCTATCGCCTCACTTTCAACGAATGTAAATTCTTTATAATTCTGCAGAAGGTGCAAAGTAGATGTTGCTAGATGCAGGCATTTCCTATCAACTGAGATGCAACCTAGATCAGGTCATTTGATATCAGGTCTGTTCCGTGTGTGGCATGAGTACATGCTACCACTGAAGTCAGAGAAAGATCTCCCTCACTTTATCTTGTCTGCTGAAAACTGATTTTGTCATTATGAGATTCGTTAATTAAGAACAAACTAAATAACTAACATCTACTAACTTTTAGGTTTCCCTGTGGGTTGTACCCCATAACTCTGCCTTTCAGAAATCAACCTTTTATCCTCATGATTGGCCAAAGATATAATGAAAAGAACTAATATAAAAATCGAAATGAAAATAGAAGACTATTGTGGCCTTGAAGGGATAAAACTTGAAAGCTGATGATACCCACATAAACAGCTTTATGCTGAATCTGATACTCAGATCCCTAATGGTCTAATTCCCATTCTCAAAAAAAAAAAAAAGGTTTGAATTTTTATTAGTAGACAAAAAATGTTGCCATAAGGAGATGTACCTTCAAGCAATTAAGTCAAGGGCCCAAGGACCCAAAACTGACACCAAACAAGCTCTTTTTTTCCCCTGTATTCCTGAAAGGATGGGAACTTTACTACTGGATATTTTTTCATCAAAGTACAGTGTGAATCAACAGGATAGCACTGCTTGGTTTGATGAATGCATAAAAAGACCTATTGCATTGGCTCTGAAGTTAGATACAATTTTGTGAACCTTTTAATTTCTCAGGAGTTTTTTTTCCCCTGGAGAGATTAGGTAACAGAAAGTTCTTGTTGTAGCTGGAAATGATGCTAAAGAGATGATCTTTAATTGGTTAATTTTAAAGTTGAAGTAACTAACATGAAGAAAAATGCAGAAAGAGATCTCACTGGCTTCTTTAAAGAGTCACCAAATCTTATAAATATCCAATAAATCCATAAAAAGGAGGATATGAGCCTGAGTAATATAGATGTTTCTGCTCTCTTTCTAACCTGAAAGGAAAAGGACACCTGAAATTAAGGGAAGCATACTGCCGTGCAATCCATACCATTGCCCCATCTGAATGCGACCCCAGAGGAGGTCCTTTTATCTTGAAATAAACCAAGTGTCTCTTACCCTGCTGGAAGAGCGCTCAGGTTTCGTATTCCTGCTTGCTAAGCTGTGACTGCCTCAGCAAGCTCAGGGCCTGCTGTTCTGCTCCTGCGAGCTGTGAGCAGGAACAGGCGGTGACTCAACAGCCTTTCCAAGATACTACTCACAGGAACTTTGCATGACATAGAAAAGCAGCAGTAAAATAATCCATACGTTATAGTCACTGTAATATGCTTACTTAGTCCTTGACTCTCTTCAGTTGTTAGCCAGATAACGTCTTCTTCACATTCCTTGGCCCTGCCTCTGTATCAGGTACAGCTGCAATGGTTATAACTGAAGTCCAAGTCCATACTCAATCATCAGCATATCTGCTGACAAACCAAATTTGAACCCAGATTTGGCATGTCATCGGACACAAAGATCAGCCATATGAATCTAGCCATATGGATTCATTCAGGGGCTTTCTGCTCAGTTCAGCACTGGAGGCTAAACAGGAGTCAGCAGTAGGACCCCTTTCCTGCTGGATCTCAGTGAGCACCTCTAGTCCATTTCAGGACAGAGTCAAAGAAGGCTTGAAACTCCTGAAGGTGGCTTAAGGACAGGGCAGAGCAGCGAGAAGCATTCACATCAGCTGATGGTTGTTTCAGCTGCAGCCACCTCTATTCCCAGGGAGGAGACAAAAACTAAACTAAAACTTGAGAAGTGATAGCTGCTGCATTCCTGCTTCCTTTAGTGCATTCCTACTGATCTGCGATTTTAGCTAGAATGTTTGATTTTGCCCTGGTACGCATGGTGACAGCTCCCAGGTCTCATCTGAGACTAATGGTTTAACACAGGAAAGGAAAGCTGCAGCCCTGCACCTGGATGCTGACTTGCTTCCTTCTCATTCACGTGAGGAGAACGGTGCTTCAGCGTCATGGCTTGGATGCAAGCTCCCTTCCCTTGCTAAACCCCTGACCACACTCTGAGCGATCCTAACCTAGGACATTTCGCATAAGGATGCCCTGACTCAGCACTGCATTCCTGTGACCAGGTGGACTCACATTTCAGTCTCCTGAAGCACCTATGACCTTGGGAGTAGAACTGCCCCTCTTCCACAAAATCATCTCTTCCGAGCGGCATTTTGAGCTTGACCATTTAGTTTTAATTTTTCTGGAAAAAGGTAACCAGGTATGCATTTTCCCACTAATTGCCCAGGAAGTAAATGCCTTGATTTTTTTTCCCCAGAAATATTTTAATTTTAGATGTTTTATTTCCAAGTTATTTTCTAAGTATAACTATACTTGTCTTCTCATAATCATGTAGGTATCTCTGGTAGAACAGTCGGTATTTAGGTGGCACATAAAACAAAATGTTCACATAGTGTGGGTTACATTCTTGGTATATTCTGCCATTTTATACTCACAATTGGATGAAAACTTTCAAATCTGCAACTTTGTCAACACTTTCCTGAGAAATTTCAAATTATTTCCAACATGTATTTGACTTTTATTTAAAAGGTTAAAAATAAACAATCCTTCCATTTGAGATATAAGTTTTCTGAGAACAACCAGTCCACAGCAAAGGAAGAGAACATCTAAAATAAGACAACAATTATTTATGCTGAAATGTGGAAAAATATGTCCTAAAGATGGACAGGAGATAACTATCACATATCACAAAACACATACTGGCAGAATTTGCAGAAAACTCATGGCAGTGTAATGCAAGTTCTCCCTGAATTCAGTATTTAGCTACTTATGGATTAGTATGCTGGTATGGATGAAAAAATAGGAACATGTCGCTAGAACAGATTATCTGTGTTTCAGTATTCAAACTGTCTGGATCATCTGGATCAAAGTCCTCAGAACTCTGAACTAAGCAAAAATGTCTATTTAAAACCCCGTGGAGATCCGACATGCACCTGATAGCCTAGTCTGCAAAGGACTTCCCAGGATCCTCTCCTACACTCAGGAAAAGCAACTGTCACAGCTGCGCCATGGGAAATGTGACAGAGACATTGAGAATATCTCCAACCTCTGCATTGGCAAAGAATTTGCTAAAATAAAAATAAAAAAGCTCTCTGAGAGACAGTCCATTTTCTTTATTACTCAAAAAGGCAAGGAAAAAAAGCCTCAATGACTTTTTCCACTTGGATTTAGGAGAAAAATGCTCTCTTGACCATCAACAGTATGATTTTCAAACATACAGTGTAAACATGCTCCTTGCAGCTCTGGGAAACCTTCTCACCTTCAAGGAAAGACAAAATCTGCCTCCCCAAGAAATTAAAACATTAATTCAACAGCAATCTTCCCTGGCCTTCAGTGCAACAAGTAAAAGCATTAGGGCAATACAAGCTCATAGAGGTCAAGGTTCCTAGGGTGAGCAGCGTAGGACAGGCCTGTAGTTCCACAGCTGCTTAAACACAGTCACCTTGTGAGGGGAACCATTTCAAGAGCACCACCTGAACTGCCATATGTTATCTGAAACATCTGCACAGTATGGTAAATACTGCAAAAGGACTTTTTGGACTCTTGTGGACTGGCAACTGGAAGACGACTGCAATACACTATGAGTTCTCTGGCACTACATGCCAGTCCACATGTCTGGGGAACTGAAATGAGCTCTCTACTCCTAGACATTTTCGTGCTCAGTTTTACAATTCTATCCACAAATAGTTCATTTGAAACAAAGTTTTGTTCACTTTCTCTTATAGGCTTTATATAAATAGTTTATAAATTCTGCTCCTCAGATGTTAGAAATTTCCATAAAAGGTTCATTCATGACCAATTTATAATAATTTGATTTTGTGAAAATATTTTAATCTATCTTAAGCCATTCTTTCACACCTTGATATTAATCTGCAGAACTATTTCTAAGTAGTCCTCATATTGTTTTCCATTTCTTATTTTGCTTGGCTAAACAACCCAAGCTCTATAATGTATGATTTTTTTTTTTCATTTACTTAATCAATCTTCTAGACTGTTTCTGCAGCTCTCCTAGTCTAATTTTATCTTAGATGATCAGGTTTGTATATAATATTCCAAATGAGACCAAAAGGGGCCACTAATGCTGTTTTTTTTTTCATAAATGACCATTCAATTCTGGAAATATTTTATAAATTTCAGTTACTTAAAATTAATACTGAGAGATAAAATATTTAACTTGTAATTTCCATAGAGGTAGGAAGGTTGATGCAAGATTTTTATACAGGAAATACTACACGAACTGTTTCCTTTGTCTTTTTTTTTTTTTTCACTTCCTCATTTCCTCACATGCTGCCAAAACAGTTTTCCATCAGCACTTTGACACATAAATAACCTTTCAGCTCTTCAAGTTCTCTATGTATCAGCAATTGAGGATACATTCACGGCTTTCTTCTGTTAGTAACAAATGAAGATTTATCTTTATCATGTAAGTTTTTTCCTATTATTTTTAGACAACATAATTTGCTTGTGCACGTCCCACATAAGTCAATCACCAAAAGGCCTAGGATCATTATCCAGCGACCAGCAGACTTTAAAGAGAAAGAACTATCACAGTATGCCATAAACCTATGTGAGTTTAAATGATACATTCATATATGAATTATATATGATTTATCTCACTATTTGACAGAGCCAGAAATCCCTCCTTGTAAAATATAATCAAGCTACCACACTTCGAAAACCACAGTCCTTCACCAGGGAGTTTCAGGAAATGAGGTTTATCAACCACAGATGACCACACTTAAAGGATGTTATAATTGCAATTTCAAATACAGTTAATTCAGACTGGTTAAAACATAAAATTTTACAAGCTCTTACCTACCAGTGTATGCTTTGTAAACCACAGACTACCAGCTGCACTGCAAATATCTACTTTCAAACACATTCTGTGCAGATATTTAGGTCCTGGAATCAGAAATACTTTTGCATTTCAAATTAAATAAGCTACCTGTAGAATGGATATAGCAGAAATAGGTTCAAGATTGTATAAATTGGTGTCATCTACCTTTTGAAGAACAGAAATATGAAGCAGGGATAAGTAGTGAGGACTACTGTGGGAAAACATATCTAAGGAATGGGGCCTTCCCAGGGGAAGCGGCTACAGGGGCCTTCCCAGGGGAAGCGGCTGC
>JAWLRI010000212.1:547808-566487 GCA_034781795.1 Crypturellus tataupa
TGTCAACCAGGACTCCCAAATCCCTCTCTGCGGAGCTGCTTTCCAGCAGGTCAACCCCTAATCTGTACTGGTGCCTGAGGTTATTCCTCCTCAAGTGCAGGACCCTGCACTTGTCCTTGCTGAACCTCCGGAGGTTCCTCTCTGCCCAACTCTCCATCCTGTCTAGGTCTGTAGCACAGCTTTCTGGAGTGTTGCCCACTCCTCCCAGTTTGGTGTCATCTGCAAACTTGCTGAGGGTGCACTCTGTACCCTCGTCCAAGTCCCTGATCAACAAGTTGAACAGCACTGGGCCCAGTACTGATCCTTACGGGACACCACTGGCCACAGTCCTCCACTCAGACTCAACCCCATTTATCACCGTCCTCTGGGCTCTGCCATCCAGCCAGTCCTCAATCCACGTCACTGTCCACTTGTCCAGTCCACACTTCCTGAGCTTCCCTATGAGGATGCTATGGGAGACTGTGTCAAAAGCCTTGCTGAAGTCGTGGTAGACAACAACCATGGCTCTCCCATTGGAAAATAATTATATATAAAAAAGATGGAATGTAGATATTCAAAATGGTACTTGTGAGTCTTCATGATTTTGGTCTGTGAAAAAGATATTAATGTCACTCTGTCTTTTGCAAAAAAAATACTTTTTCAGGAAAAGATGGAAAGAACGGAAAACATAGTAGGGAGCAGTAGTTACTTAAACCAATATGAAAATTCAGCTATTCTATGTTATCTGGAAAATGACCCAGAAATATTCTATTCTAGACTGACAGAAATTAATTAAATCATTATATCAAAGTCAAAACTAATTATCAGAGACTATCAATTTTTTTTTTTAAAAAAACAGCACCTGATAGAGAATTCTAATTAGCATTTTACTCCTGACAGAGTGTGTGTAAGGTTAAGAGTTAAAAATGAGCAATTTATTTAAGATAATATTATACTATTTATTGCATTTAAATATAATTATGGGTAATTTCAAAAAATGTATCTATTGATGAAACATGGTGAAGGAATCAAATATATGAAGATTTCTAAGCTTTATTCAAATTTTTCATCAAGGGTTTTGAAAAGCCATTAGATGAATCCTAGCAGGACAAGAACCTCCAATCACCCTGAAAGTCAACTTTAAGAAACTTTTTAATATTAGCAATCTGATCCAATGGCCCTTCAAATCACATGATCTGGAATATGACCTTGGTTTGCTCTTTGCCTTTGCGTTTGCTCTCATTTATGGAAATAGAAAGATGTCAAAAGCCATGTGAAACCATAGTGATATTGCATCATTATTCAAATTTTCAAAGGATAGGTGTTTGGTAGGCCTGTTTCTCGGAGGAAAAAAACCTGTATTCCTACAGCACCAGACTCTTAGAGGCAGACTGCAAGTCCAGCGTGCGTGGGTGCAGGTAAGAACAGGCATAGGACAGCAATTTTAACACCAGTGGGACAAGAAGGGAACATGAAGGACCACCTTCTACCCTATGTGCCTACGAATGGCTGTAACAATAATTTTCTCCTTGTCCAGCACTTTCTGTGTCTTCAGACAGTTGAACTGTGCAAGCAATTAGAAGGGTCACGTCCTAATTGCTAGCAGGGGATCAGATGAAGAGATCCCAAGTCTGAGGCTAATTAGGAGGAAAGGGTGGAAGAGAGAAAACTGTATTCTGTGTGGTACTTGTGTGTGTCTGAAGCTGATAGGCCTCTAGCTAGAGCAGATGATGCACTAATGATTATTCTGATAACTTTGCTTAATTTTTGTGCTCGACTGATTTAAAAATATCATGTGCTGTCAGATTAATCTATTTAGTTTCTGGCAGTGAAGGTAGTTTAGGTGAGAGTATAGGAGCATGATAAATACTATCATCTGGGTGATCTTTTTCCATGATTTTTTCTTCTTGTATTTCAGTAATCAGTAGTTAAGGCCATCTTACTTGGAGTTTCAGTCAGACTCTCATATTTAGTGTGTAAGAATGATCCTACTATGTTTAGAGAACAGGAAAGAAAGTATTTCTAACATGCAGAGAAAAACATTTTTGACAAATAAATCAGTCCCCGCTTGAGGCTGCCTTGTGACATCTATCTCCAACACTTTGTAAAGACTTTTATAAATGGAGCAGGAGAACCTCTCCCTTTTACCTAAAAAAGGAGGACACATTTTGTCAATGTCAATAACTATGGGGTTTTTTTGTTTGTCTGTTTTTTTGTTGTTATTTTTCTTTCTTAAAGGCAACAGCGAATAATGATAAATCCATAGCAGTATTTTTTTCTGTCATTTTTTATCTCCAGCCATTTTTTCTTCACTTTGTGGTTCTTGTGTATCTCTATGCTTGGAATGCATTGTGTTTCTGGCATATGCACCTTTTATGCTTGTATTTTGTGAGTGAGACAAAGACCAGTCTGAGAAGAGAATTCTCCTCTGCTTGGAAAATTAAGATGAAAGCAACCTGCCTTCATGATTTTCTTGCTGAACGGGAGTCATAAGGTTGAAATACTGCTTACTAAGCACAAGAGTTATTATTTTGCCAACAAGCATACCTAAATTAAGTAGAAAAAAAGAGCATAAAATGAGGCTTAAAATGTTTGTTTTGTCTTTGGAGAGGAGGTGAAAGCCGAATCATTTTTCATTATTACCATTTGCTCCCCCAGAGGTAAGGTTAGGTCAGCACTTGCAGTTTAAGATCCTGTTTCCAGAGGTTAACAACTCAGCTGTAAGGCTTCAGTCTCAGTTTAAACATTTGGCAGAGCTGTGGCCTTCAGATAATACCTCTGGTACATATATATAATACCTTTTCCCAAATGGTCTTAGAGCACTTTAACACATTGAACTATGTAATGGCTTGTTTCATCTGCCGTTAAAATACAGCCACTTTTGAAGTGGAATACAGTCTCAGAATGCAGCAATTTATGCAGAGGAGGAAGTACTCATATTAATCTGAAACTACAAGAGACATTAATATATTCATTTACCTGCATAAGTTGAGTGTTTCATAGGTTTCCTGGTATTTTAAAATAATAACCTTTTCACTTTCTCCAGATATGCTTTTGTAGTCACAGCTATAGTACAGCAATGACAAGACTAGAGATCACATTAAAAGGACACAGGCAGTTTTTCATTACTTTAAATTCTTCTAATCGTTCCTGTTTTCAAAGCCTTTTATAGTAGCTTTTTATTCAAAGAGATTATTCTCTTAATCATCTAAGTGTTTGTTAAGCACAATAGAATAATTTATAAAGTACAAAAAAATTAAATATCAGATTAAGCTAATAAACAATAAACATGGTTATAATTAGCTCAGCTGCTTTTGTATTTCCTACCAAAGGATCATCATTATGGCACTAAAAAAAAGAGGATTATTTGTAAATTTGCTACTTCAGCGGGAAGAAGTAATAACATTATTGTCAGGAGCTTTTCAAGATATACAGCTGTAGTCAAAATATTCAAAACCATAAGCCTGAAGTTAGATTCTGAATTGCTGTTTAATGCCTCAAATAAAATCAGATGATTTTCAGTCTGCTGTCCATAATGGGAATGCAGAAGGGAACTTGAGATATCCAGTAACGGACCGAAGGAACATGGTCACCTGCATTGAGAATACCCTTCAGAAGGAGTTGTGTCGAGTAAAACAAGTCAGGAATCAGGCCTCTAGATGCTTAAATGTGAATTTATGTGGCACATACAAGTAGGCAGGTTTGAAAGTTAATTCTTTAGTAAAACCTTAAAGAGGTAGGAAAAGGGTTATGAAAAGAACAAAGTTAACTGACAAATCAACAAACTAAGCACTCAAACACCTAACTGTCTGATCCTGCACTAGAGTTTGAGGCTCGCTCTATGCCAGTTACTAAAACAGAATGACACTTGTCTGTCATCGTCTGAGCTGTTTTCATTATTCATCTGTTCTTTGGCATCGTCTTGGCATTTGCTAAATAATGCTGTCTCGGTTAGTGCCCAGATTTGCCTCCAGGGACAGCTGCCAAGGGATAGTTCTACAGACGTCTTTTGGGGAGGAAAGGCAGGAATTTGGGGATGTGGATATGAGCTGTGTCCAGAGCAGAGATGGGCTCCGGCTTGCTCTGTGACCATAGCACAGAGGCACATTTGGAGGTCTTGGCTTTCAGAGTCCAGCGAAGCCTAAAGAAATTTAAAGCCCTGGCCTGCACCTTGGGCAGTGCTGAATAAAACTAGGAAACATTTAGTCTGAGGAGGGAAGCCTGGGGGACTCTCACCCTTTTCCAGAGGGTCAGTTTCCAGAGCTTCAGTGAGTAGATGAGATTGTTATATTGTGTACTTAACCAGCCTAAATCTTGCTTTATTCCTGTAAGTCAAAAGGACTTTAATATAGGAACACAGTATGTCTAAGCCCATGTTTTGAACAATGGAGAACGAGCTGTGAATTGAGGGGATGTGAAGGAGTCCTCGACACAAACCTCAGCGTGTTTAATCGCATGTTAATGGACTTGCTACTACTAATCAACTTGTAAGGCTGCAGCAGCTGACTCCAAGTGTGAGAAGAATGATTTGAATCTGGCCATGGGATACTATTTGCAGGTACCCAGAGTTTGTGTTTCTGATCTTGTTTCTGGGGAGTAAATCCCAAGCAATGTCAGATACTTTCTTCAACTTGGGCTTATGTCAATTACAATATTAAAATACCTCACATATTTCTCTGTCAGTTAGGCTAGTTAGGCTTGGATTAAAAATATAACTTACACCTTGATGGTATTCTCTGAGAACACATTAAGGTAACAAACATAGTTCTATCTACCTAAAGCTGCCTTTGTGACTGTCAGTTCAAAGGAGCTTTGTAAACCTCATAGCTCTGAAGCTGCTGATTCTTAGTGACAGGAAGATCAGATCTGGTTCTTCTTTTACAGCTTAATATCTGCTAGTGGTAGGGTGGAAGGAAATGTAAAATGGCCAAAGACCAAAGAAAACTCTTCCTAAAAAAGAAAGAGGGACAGGGAAAAAGATAAAATGATGAGCTGTATTTTCAAAGTGACTAATGATTTTAGTTATTCTGATTTTGGGCTTCCTGATTTGAGACATCTAAATGGGTCTTGATAATCAGAATGAAGTTACTCAATGTATTATGTTTGGAACCATTTAAAAAGTCTTATAAAAATCTCTGAAATTCAGACCTATGTACTCAACACTCAGAGAGAATTTCACTGAAATACTTCAGTGCTTCCAGGCTTTTAGGAAATGATTAGTAGAATCTGAGCTTTTCAGAGTTCTATTCTATCAACCAAACAACAATACTGAGATGCATTTTTTTTTTTTCTGATTTTGTTTTCTGTTTCATACAGAAATACTCTCAAGTCTTTGAATACGTAAGTGTACTAACAAGCTAAGCCTGGACTGCTGCATTCACTGACCTACCAATGGGACAGAAGGTTTCACCTCCCAGGGAACATCTGCCCATGCCTGACTGCAGGCAGCTCAGTTCAGTTCATTTATGCCACTTTTTTATCTTGCTTTCTGCTGCTGCCATCTCCTCTTCTATGATTCCTGCCATGCCAGCACATGCTTCCAACATTATCTCCTATCTCTACTAGTTAAGATGGAGACCTAGGAGCCCTGGTGAAATCCCTTCAGTGATTTTGGCTCCTAGTTAGCCCCTTCTCATTCTATCTGCTCTGGTTCAGACCAGAAAATCTCCATGTCTCTATAAGGATAAAGAGCTTCTCTAGGTTTCCATGTCCTCATTCTTGCTCTGGCCCATGACCCCATGGTGCCTCTTCATAGCCTGATGCCAGTCAATGTTCAATGCTCTGCCCACCAAGAGGACCCAGACAGTCTGTTTAAATTCCTTTTTCATTACCAGGATTCCTAAGCAGGCTTTCTAAGCTTTAGACCCCCAGGTACTATACATAGAAATCTAATTGGGGTTTTAAAAATAAAATTGTTCTCTTTTCCCCCATCTTTCTCCTTAAAAAAAAAAAATCTAGCCTCTCCCCCGGGTAAGTCGGTGCACTGGAATGCATTTCTGAGGCTAGTAAATGACACCAGCACACCATATTTGTACATATTTCATAGATAGAGGCAAGCTGATTTTTCCCATAATTTAATTACTGTGTGGGACTGTAAGGGAGCAGAAAAAAACAAAACTTGCTGCTTTCCCACAAAAATGGTATTTTCCTGATTTTCCAGAAAAATCCGAGCAATCCTACTCTGGGCATCTGGAAAACTCTGCCCAACCAGAGCTGCACAAGCTTTCCAAACCTGATTGCAGCAGGGTGAAGGGAAGTTCACATAACAGATATACTCTAAAGCTACAAAAACTGGAAACATCGTGGTTCTTGTCAACACCACACTCACCTGGCAGGACATGTTGGAGAGGTCCAGCCCAGCTTTACTTATGCCTCATTGAAAATGCTTGACAGATGAGACTTTTTGTTATAAGAGTTAATTTTTGATAAATTTAGTTTTTAAATAAGAAATTATTTTAACAGAAAGTATGCAATCATTTCTAATTCTAAATCAGTAATAATTATAGAAAATGGTGAGTACATTGGGTTTACCAAGCCAGAGTGGAAAATAGGAATTCTCTCACTTTATTTCTTACACTGATACCTAACTCAAGGTTTGATTTGTTTGTCTATTTTTTCTTTTTGCCAGGCTACCCTTAACTTCATGACTTGAGCTAGGATGGAACCACCTTTCATGGTTTACAGAGTGTACAAAGGCTTGGGTTATTTTTGGCTGGATTGGGATATCCACTGATTCTGTCCTCAGTATGCCCTTTTATTATGAGCAATTACATACGTCTCTGGAAACTGTATGATTCCATATGGGTTACAATGATTAGTCTTAATGAGGTGCTTTATGGACACAATTCAACATTAACTTTGAATTTCCTGGCTTTTGTTGATTTTTGTCACAACCTTAACATTTTTCAAACATAGAATCATTACATTAAAAAAATAAATCTGTATTTTAACCAAGATTTATTATGCCCCAGTGAGACAAACCCTGTTTTCACTTCTCAGTAACAACATGATTTATTTCCATGCAGCTGAACAGTCAACAAAAGAGAGATCTGAATGAAAAATAATACTTCCAAACAATAGCAACAAAAAAGTAGGAACCTTACAGGAACTTAAAAGAAATCTCATTCACCCCCAAGAATGAATATATCAAGCTCCTCGTTCTGTCAGCTTCATGATATACTTTGCTTTTTCTTAAATATAATTAATAAGAAACTACTGATCTCAGTTTCTGGTTTTGAAGTTTCCTGGAAGATCAAGAATTTAACATGCCCTCATTCATTTGGCTGCTGGGCAGATACAGAATCACTGGCATTAGGCAGTCAGCTACCACAAACCTCTCAGAAATCTCTCAGAACATGGATCTAAGAGGGGAGCTTTGAACAAGTACTCTAAATGCCAGAGTGGTATCTAGATAGCAGCATCTACTATGTTGTCTCTGGCCCTTATGCAAAACTGCCTCGAGTGCAAGTGTACCCCGAGACATGTGTACCTGGGATCCCACCGGCAGCATGTGACCTGTAGAGAACTCGTTTTTTTTCTTCCCTAAAAGTTTTAGCATTCTTCTTTTCATTGAGTCCCATTCTAAGATCAGAGCTTCATTCATTTGAAAGAGAAGGGGACAATCTCCAAACACAGGCACCATGAGAAAAGAGAAAGTCAATATTCCAGACAAGGAGATTGATGTTATGCTTATATATTCAGGTGAAGTAGGTATAAATGCATGAACTCTCTCATCTCCCTTCAGTCCTAGGTGAGGAAGAGTCTAGTTTGAAACTGGCAGGCTCTGTAGCCTCTTTGATAGATAATGCCTTCCTCTCAGTTATTCTGTTTCCCATGTTCTGTCAAGAGGGTTCCCTTCATGACAAAACCTGACAGAACAGTCACATTTATCAATAAGGAAAGAGATACCCAGATTTATCCCTTTATTGATGGACTTTTACTTTGAGACAGGGTCCTCTCTCCTGCCCACTGATGATGCTCTATACCTTCCAAATACCTGTGTGTTCAGCTTTCCTGTGTAGCAATGGCTATGCTATGCGTTCATTAATTACCACTATCTGTTTCAGGTTTTGCTAGCTGAGTTCTCAGATATACTCTGAGTACTTGTTCTGAAACACAGCGCTAGGAACCAAAATCCTGGTCCCCTTTGCTTGCTTTTCTCTTTCCCCTTGTCTCTTTCTCTGCCTTTTTTTTTTTTTTTTTTTTTTTTTTTTGGGCTGTTTTTATTCCCTTGTTCCAGTGCGACAGCTCCCATTTTGAAACTAAAAATATAATACTATCAGGACTCCAACCGTGTGGTATTGCAAGCTCAAATTTGCGAACTACTTTTCTAGTGTGTTGATGATGAGAACACCTCTTTGGACTGTCATAGTCTGCTACCTTTGTACCTGTACCCATTCCTAATGCAATGGGAATCTGTGAGACTTAGAGGAACTTCCATGGCAGGACTCTAACTTGCCTAATTTCCTCACCAGTTTTCTCTTCACTTTAACAGTGCTGTAAATGGTCTCAGAGGGTCAGCACACTGCTCAGGCAAAACAAATAGGCAAGTGTCAGTGAAATGGATTGAGGTGCAATAAGGAAAACAACTATTGGGCCAGATACTTCCCTGTATATTAGTGACTTGTCCTGAGATCTTTCACGAGCAGATACTAGGTACAAGATACTTCATACATAAGATACCTCCTCCTCCTCCTCCAGACATGGTAAATTGCAGGAGTCTATTTATATGTCTCTGCAGGATAAAAAACTGAGTCAGACCACTCAAGAGTTTGAACTTAGTATCAAAGGACGCACAGACACATCAAACTTCAAACTTACTGGGTGTCTTAGGCCACCTAAAGAAGACTCCTACTCTGGCTTGTCCTCAAAAAGCTGCTTCTCCAGTAACTCTGAAGACAGTCTAAGAAGATTAGCCTCAGCAGGCTAAAGTTAGCTCTGTGAGCTTCCCCTGAGGCTACTCAGCCATTTCCAGCAGAGCAGGATAGAGCTCTAGCAAACTGTATAGCCTTACATTATTTAAATATAGATTGCAATTATCCATAGAAAGAACTATCTATAAAGAAATCACAGTAGAGTTTTAATGGACTGAAAAATCCATCTGTATGTTTTCAAAGAAATCTTTCTGGGATAATTAGATACTTTCCTAAATCTGCCTGAAACTCAGACAACTCAAATTACTGGTAAGCTAATGAATAGGAGATGACTAATCCTCATACAACACTGTCACCTAGATACTACTATGATTAATGTATTGCAAAGCATAAAATAGAATGCACCTGAATTAAACTACCTATCTGAGAATATCTCAAGACAAAGGAGGGTGAATTGGGAAAGGAAATAAATATGAATATCTACAAAACTTCTCAACCAACAGAGAGAATGAGTCTGTTTTGCTTTTTTTACAGAACTTTTCACAGCATGTGCTTTGAATAAATGAAATAAAAGAGGTAGAACTGCAATAAATGAAGGAGGGGAAAATGCAGATAAGAAGAGCAGGAATTTATTGTTAAATCTCTCTTGTGGGTAAACTCTCAGAAAAATACTTTTTTTTTTTTTTTTTTTTTTTTTTTGTTAGTTTGTTTTTAAATATGCACTATACACAGGTCTTCTTCACTTGGAAAAAAAGAAACATTATACTTAATGGTAGCCATTTTCACAACCACCAGTGAAACAAAACCGACTCTTTCAAAGGAGGCATCTTGTTTTGCACCTCTGTATCTCTAAAGTCTCATTTAAATCTAACTCCTTAATCTCTCTTCCTGGATGAGTCTCATGATGCAGGTTCATGTTACACAGTGAAATATCAGCAAAAAGCTCTGCTGAAAGGGCCACTTTCTGCTTCCTCTTTCTTCTTTTCTTCCTTGCTGCAATCTTGCTGCTTATTTTATACTGGACCAAACACATATATTGTGAACCACTTTAATTTGATAAAGCTGCAAAAAGCAAAGCTAGGAACAAAAACTTGTTATTTTTATGGTGTGTTAATGAATGAATGTGAATCACAGATGGCTCTGACAGGCAATAAAACTGCTGGAAGGGACAGAGGAGGACTGCAGAACTGAGAAGAAGAGGGAATGGGATGGAGAATTCTATTGGGGGAAGGAGGAATAGCCAAGGAGGAATGACTTCTGAAAGAAGACCTAGAAATGTGCCCCAATTTTTCCATCTTTTAGTGTAAGAAAATCTGTCATCTTTTAGAAAACATGCAGTCTGGTACCCAACCAGCGTGCACATTACCAGCAAAGAGACTGGCTGCAAGGGGACCTCCAGGCCCTTTCTGCCTTCCAGCCTGTTGGCACCCAGCCCATGATGCTGCATGGGGTTAATCTGTCACAGGTGAAGGATTTAGCGCTTTTGTTCATTGAACTTCATGAGGTTCCTGTCAGTCCATGCTTGCCGAGATCCTTTTGAATGTTGACCTACTCTGCAACATATCAGTTACTGTTCCCAGTTTGCTAGGAAGTGTGAACTTGCTGAAGCCACATTCTGCCTTATTGTCCACACTTCTAATATATTGTGTTGGTCACTGTATTGACTCCTAAGGAATGTTACTCATAATGAACTGCCAGCTGGATTTTAAACCATTGGCCACTGTTCTTTGAACCCAACAATCAAAACAGTTTCTCATCCATCCTACCTACCTATTCAGTCCAGCCCTCCCCACTTTTGTTACAAGAGTGAACAAGGCAGACTGTGCTGGAAACCTTGCTAAAGCTGAGTAGTATTCACCGTTCTCCTATCATTTCATGACAAGACAGGTTGGGCAGACACAATTTGCTCTCAGTAAATCATTTCCATCTCTTCCCACTTATCTCCTTGTCCCTGATGTGTCTAGAAGTGGCGTGCATGAAGACTTACTCCATAAATTTTTCAGACTCTGAAGTAACTGGTCTGTAGGTCTCCATATCCTTCTTGCCTTTTCTGAAGACTGGCAAAACATTTCCCTCGAATTATAGAGCACCTCCTGTCATCACCACAGCCTTTCAAATATGATCAAAAGTTGTCTGCTGATAACAAAAAACAGTTCTTTCAGCATGCTCAATACATTCTAGTCAGTGCGGTAAATCTGAATAAATCCAGTTTACTTAAGTAGTTTGTAACACAATTCTGCTCTAGAGGATCTTGAGTGCCATTTTAGTTCAATTAACATTTTTCATGGAAAACTGACTTGTCAGCATACATTCAAAAATTGCTAGTTTTATAACATTGGATTTGATTATTATATATGAATTACAAAAGTATACCTATTTTTATTTCACTTTAATTTCTCCACAATTTAAAAAATTATTTAAAGTTTAATTGAATTCAGTTGAGTTCTAAGACAGGGTGATTGTATTACTCCTCAAAACTCCTTAAAAAAGTCAGTCACATATGGTAAGGGCTACAAATAAATTTACAGTTCTGGTTTGACATATTATCACTGTTCAGATAACTTTTTAAAGTTTAATATGTTGAGAGTGATGAAGATGAACAACTAGAATTTATAATTTAAATCTGACATTTTAAGATTGTAATGACTACATTGTAATTTTTGTCCCAGAACAGGAATAATAAGCAGAATGTTTATGCAATATAATGAATAAAAACAGGAAAAATAGCATTTAAATATTCTGTCCATATGATGTGATGTAAAGTTGAATAATTTCAAACGCAATATATTAAAAGTCCATATTCATTTGTTTCAACATTATCAATAAAAAAAAAAATGTTTCCCCTTAGAAATTCTACTCTCAGTGAAATAAATATTTTAAAAATTAATGTTCTGCAAGAAAATTTTCAAGAAGGCCTACCATCCTTTTTGAAAGAAATACTACAGATTATAGAAACAACTAATGTGTCAAAATATCAATAACAGGTCGGATTAGATGATCTCTGGAGATCCTTGCCAATCTAGATTATTCTATGATTCTGTGATTTAAGCTAGCATATGTGATTTTGGTAATGTGATAAAGAAATTCTGGTGTCATATATTTCTTAATAAGTCATGAAGCATAGATATGTTAAATAAAATTGGAGATATTATAAGCATGAAATAATTGTTTTCACTGATTTCTGAAAGCGTGTTGGCTGTATTCATTTGACTGGTATTCATACGCTTGGCTTCTTCTCCCTGCCCCCCCCAAAAAAAAAAGAAAAAGAAAAAAGAATTAATTAATTAATTTATTATCACTTGAAGAATAAAAGTCAAACTTGCTTAATAATTATTAAAATAGTGTTACATCCATGTGCATTTAGTAGAGCAGATACAGAGACAGGAAAGGTCAAAATGTCTTAACTAACAATTTAGAAAATTGTGAACATCTTCCGACAGAAAGAAAAAAAAAAAGGCTCTAAATACAGACAATTCTGTTCACTCTTATAACCTTCTAACCACATCTCAGTTCAGTCAGGAAAATACATTTCTCTTTGACCTTTTATTTCCAGCTGTGTTGAACAATTTATTCTAATTCAGTCAGTACTGTATTTCAATTCAAAAAACAGTGTCATATAATATTGAAACCATGTTGCAAATACATGACTTCACTTAGCAACCTTCCTGATATATCAGTTTTCCACTAATCTTTTTTTCCCTATCTCTGTCTGAACAAAAAAAAAAACCCAAACAAACAAACAAAAAAAACCAAACAAACATATTTGCATTCAAATCACTCAGAAATACTTGTGAACATCAGTATCCTCCTCCTGAACACCCTCTTTGGACATATAGTGGTGATCCACAATAACTGGACTATCATTAGTGGAGGTTTGCCTTAACAACCCTTTCTTTACATGAGTGGAAAACATTACTGAGCTTCAGATCTATGTGCAAATTGTGGAAAGAGAAACACAGAGGAAGAAAATGAAGATCTAATTGCGTTAGATAAGGACTGCTTTGTTTGGGATTGCTTAGTTTCCTTGTAAAGACATAAACTCATTGAGGAATGCACATGCCAATACAGCCATCAGTTAAAGGTGGAACATGTTTAATATTTTACATACCAGGAAGATGATGAGTGTTATTTTATGACTTACACTTTTACAGTTAGAGAAAAGAGTCATGTTGAGATTTGGGTGTTTTTGAAAAATCCTAATCTCAGGATCTTACTCCATGTGCATAGTTGATACACATTGTGTCTGTATGGGGGAGCATTTGAAAAGGATAGAGAAAAAGAGCAACTTTTGGTCATACTCAGCAGAAAAGTATGAGATAATCAGATTTTCATTTCCATCAGTTCTGGGGATTTTCTTTCGTCCCTGAGCATCTGTAAGTATTTTTTTTACACTGTGAAAAGTGTGAGAGGAATCTAATAAAAAAAGTAAAGCAAAATAAACAAAAACAACAACAGCAACAACAAAAAAACTAATGCAAGTGAATTGCACTATAGGTCAGTACATGTCTGAGGGCAATTTGAGCTTTCCGCATATATTCTATCTTATTACTTCACTTCAAAGAGCGACCAAAAGCCTGTGTCTTACATATGTTTTCCTCTGGCAATAAGGGATTTTATATTTTGGCAAATAACAATTGCTGCGAACAAATAACCTTAATCAAATGAGCAGACAGACTGTTTGAAGGAAGAAAAACTTGTTTCTCTAAGGTTTATGTGATTTCTAATAAAGCTTCCAGACTGTAGTCAATAAAAGGAGAGGGAAAGGGGAAGACACTTGTTCCTGACAAAAACATGAACGAACTTCTTTTGGTGCCACAGTAAATTCTTCATGCAAATTTGTGCCACATTTTGGTAATTGTTCTATGATGCTATCATTATGCAAAGAGGTAATTCAAGACTGTTTGACTCATTTGGGACTGTAAATGCTCCAAGATATCTGGCAGGGATAGTCTGCTGGAATACATCATTAAAGCTAAAGCCATTCTCACTCCCACCAATGTTAAGTGGCCCAAGCTTTCACCTCAAATTTTTTTTTTTTTTTTTTTTCCATTACAGAGGAAAATATGGAAGATTTTAAGACATCTTTTTTCTTTTTGTCTTGCTTTGTGAATAAAGAAGAAAGAAGAAAAGCATCCCTTTTCTGAAATATAAGATTCAGGGCATAGTGCTCACTTAGAATTTATAACAAATATGTCATGGTAAGGAGAAAGGAGCATGCAAGTCCTGACCTTGTCAAGTATAGGCATTTAAAAGTAACCAGCCCGTTGTTAACATGAAAGGAGTGGTAATAACGTGGAGAGCGATATATTGATGACTCACCCCTTACCAAAATACAGGGTAAGGATGAGAGGGTTATTGAACAGAAGGGCGAAGTGGAGGTGGAGAATGAAAAGATAAAGTAAATTAACATAGTAGTTTGAAAAGAAAAAACTTTACAGAACGTGACTTAAAAAGATAACCAAAGTGTGGTTTTTGGACTTGGATTTGAATAAAATATCTGGTCCTAGAATATAATATTGTAACAGAAAATATTGTGATACGACCATGTACTGCAATTTGATTGAGTTTTTGAGCAGAGTCTCTGATTCACCTAATTAGGTAAATGAGGTGACATGAAGAAGGGAGCAATATCTGCTGCAGATAACAGGTTGCTGGGGGGAGTCTCCTAGCACAGTCACATGAAGTGAGATATCTGAAGTACTTTGTCAAAATCCATTACTTCCTCATCAAATCTAGCTTGAAGAATCAGACAGTGGGAGTCACACCTGTTTCCATCTCCCTGGGACTTCTCCCTCTTTCTTTTCCTCAAATCTGCATCATTGCACAGTAAGTTTCAATCAGTTGTAAACTGCTTTTTTTCCAGCAAACACGTGTAAAAACGTTTTTCAACATACTATCCTCACTTTTTCAGTTAGAAGAATATATTTAAATGGCAATCAACAGCCTGAAAATATAAATACATATATTTCTCATTTCTAGAGACTTTGAAGAGATTAGAGGAGCAGAGAGGAGACAAGCAGAGATGGGCTGCTGGGTTCAGTGAGGCATGGAAATGCTTATGCACTTCCAGACAAGAAAGGTTTTGCAAGTTTCTGAGTCCAAGGGATGTCAGAAAATATTAGTACTAACACCTAATCATGTCTGTCTTTCTCCACTCCCCTCCTTTTTGTGGAAAAAGCATGCCATAGTTCCATTTGATTTTTTTTCCCCCAGAATCATTTTTTTGTTTGTTTGTTTCAAAATGTATGGGAAATACTTGGCTTTGGAAGAATAGAGGTATGTAGTTTGTTTGTTTTATTTCTTTTCTGTTATTTGTGGATTAGTAGATTTAGTCAAGTTGTATAAAACTTCAAGATATTTTGTTTTGATTTTTGTTTTTTGTCTTTATAGAATGACAAGGAAATGCAGATGCAGCACCAAAATTAAATAACATTATGGAAAATTTAAAATAGGATACTTCAGCACTATCACAGTTTGTCATATTATTTTCCCCAATGAAAATAAACTTACAGTCTATTCCTGAAATATTTTGATTTTGAGGAGAAAGTTTCCACTAATTTACCCACCTCCGTGGCCACAGTAAAAGAGAATTCATTCTCATTTCCTCTCACAAATGACATATAAATGGTAAAATATGTAATTCAGATAAGCAAATATTCAGCCTCTGTCAATTTTAAAATGACATTTTTTGCCTTGCAATAATCTAAGTGCTTCAGATGAAAAATGCCAGATGTCTCCCAGGGAGTGCAGGGATTCGTTCATACTACCAATTATTACAGTGTGGATGAGTATAATGATAAGGCAAACTCATTTACTAGCAGGATTTAATGATGAAATCTTTTAATTAAGGCTAGAATCTGAACCAAAATCCAGGCTCCAAGTACTCCTTAAGCTGTGAAAAGAAGTTCACAATCCAAATCATGAAATTCACGCTCATACCTAATTTCAGTGAATGCAGAATCAAAATTATCAGTGCTATTTCATTTTATTTTTAAGCTGTTCATTAGCTTGATTTACTCTGGCAATTGCATAAGAAATGCTGTTGGTAGGCAAAAGGTTAGCAGAAATTATGTGTCATTTTGAAGCTTATCAGGCTTGACTAGAGATTTAGGTGTTAGGGATTGGCTGTAAAGTGGCCCTCATTTCTTTCAGGCACCTACAATTGTCCTGAATAGAAGCATCTCTTTTAACATAAAACCAATCAATAAAAAATAAATATTTTTACATTTTTATAGGGTCACATGTGGACTATTCTAGGTAAAATAATCATATACAAGGCACTTTGCATAAAGGAATGAAAAAAAAAAGGAATTTAGGATTTAATTTTAGAAATGCATCATCCCATATCACCCATCTAGAATGCTCTGGCAAGGATAAGCATCCTAGTTCTTTGAGTCAGATAATTTGATGAAGAAGTCTGGTAATAATTTATATGATACTTTAACCTATTATATGAAATCAACATCACTAATATTGCGGTAAGTGTGTCTAGTCAACTGTGTCCCCAAATCAGGGATTAGGGCTGTGGAGTGCATTTGTGTGAACATTTGTGTGATCCTTATAATTCCATAGATCTTTCAAATCTCATTCTTGTGTCTCTTTCCTACGGAACAATGTGCTTAATATTAGAAATCAATGTTACTTTTATGTGCTATATTGCAATTACAGCATCTTTCTTTGGACACTTCAAAATTTTCTTAGTGAGATGACTATTATTATCTTTATTTTATAAAGGGGAAAATAGAGGCCTAAAAACTTAGATGCCTGGAAATTTTTAGACTAAGTACCTATCAAGATAAGTAGGCCTAAAAAGTGGTAGATTGGGCCGGCTATATGCAGGTTGTTGTTTTCTGCATGACAGTTTCAGTCAGGTGTATGCAAACTAATGTATTTTAGTGGTTCTTGTTTGTACCAGATACCCATTGGAACTGGGAAATGAAATGCCATCCTCACTTGCTTCTCCTTTCTAACTACTAGCACTGTAGAGCTTACAGATGATCTTTTTTAATGTTCTCTTTTCCTCCTGTTCCCATGCATCTTTTCACAAAAATCACCTACTTTTTAACAAATCATTTAACATAGCAAAATGTATTTTTACTCTTCAGTTCTGATCTGTTCAAGCTGAGAGATACTATTATTATGATGACTGACTCTGTGCTGTGACATAAGATGCTCTGTTTTGCTTTTTAGAAAGAAAATGCTAACGACTGGAGTACTTTTCCTTTTTTCTTTTTTTTTTTTTCATTTTAATGTTGAAAGAACAGCTTATTTAAAGCAGCATAACCACTCTCCTCTCAGCATTTAATGAGAGGCAGCCAGCTGAATCACTTCCATCAGCCTGAAGCCTTGATTCCTGAACTTTGCATCTAAGTACTTCATTGCATTTTTGCTTCAATTTGATGGCAATGTCAGTGCAGATGAAGACTCTGAAGAAGAGTGGGAATTCAAAGCTACAAAGAGTAGATACAATTAAATGACTGCTTTCTGCAGTCTGAGCAGTCACAGCCATGCAAATGTTCTGTGGGAGAAAACATTTTTGACAATGAAATTAAACATGAAAATACTCTCTCTCTGTCTTCATTAAGAGTCCTGTTGCAACACTTGGTTTGATATGTGACTCTTCAAATTTTGCTACCAGCTGTTATAGATGAAACCTTATTAGGCACTCTGGAAGTTTTTGCTTTCCTCTAATGCATTAGGTACTGGCCTTTGCTGGAGGCAGGATATAAGATTAGATGAATCAGCAGCTTGATCCATTATGCCAGTGTCTACATTGCAGTTCCTTTCATGACGATCTCTTTAGGACACAAGAGAGGTTCACTTGTGTTTTTGCAAAATGTAGTATAATGCCTAAGAAGCCTCTTCTGTTTAGAACAGTGTTTTGGTAACAATTTATTTTAAAAAATATCACCTCTGAGCTATGCTTTTGCAGGTTTAATTTGATAATAAATTATGTATGGATAGGTTGATAGATACTGTAAAATTCTGGTCAAGGCCTTAGTAAGCATGGAACTCACTTCTGTGAAGAAAACAAGAGGAGTCCATCACGGGTTATCATCGCAGCATCGGACTTTTGTGGTAAATAGTCTTGTGCCCTCTCTGTGCACCTGGCTGAATTACATTTCCATTTCAGCCAAATGAGATTTGAAAGCTACCTTGAGAGACCAGTTTGGGGAATGTTCTGCTTGACGAGGGATAAAATAAAACTTTTATTTTTATAAACTGCTTTGTTTAAAAATGACCTTCGTAAGCAGTTATCACAAGAAATGACAGGCTATTTGCTATAAGTGATACCTAAAATATAAATACAACTACTTGATCAAATTGGAAGCCTTTGATAATAAGCATATTCATTTTTAAAAAAACAGCAGCAGATTCTGCCCATGTGACTGGAGAATTTTACCAAGAGAGCATTGCGGTGGTCAGATGGGAATTTTTGGCATTTCCTACTACAACTGTGGCAAAGATAGCTGTGAACATTCATGTTTTATTTCTTCCTGGCAGAATAGACACATATATTGTAATCACAACAACATTTGTAGCTAACACCATATCGTAAGAACCTTATTTTTGTTGCTTCTAAACTTAATGTTTTGAGTTTGAAGCTTGCCAGGTTGATGATCTGCATTGAACTGAAGGGCTTGGAATAGTTTCAGAAAAAAAAAAATACTTCGCCTGTTTACACAAATGAAGGTAGAAAAGTGTTCCCAGGATGGAACTGCTCTCAGTTCTGCTCCAACAAAAAGAGTATTCTGTCACTGTTAGTCCAAATTTGATTACATCACAGTTACTGAAAATATCTCTAGATTGAGCCATTTAGGTCAAAT
>JAWLRI010000212.1:580397-590871 GCA_034781795.1 Crypturellus tataupa
GAGCCCAGAACTGCACCCAATACTCCAGGTGCGGCCTCACCAGAGCTGAGCAGAGGGGCAGGATCCCCTCCCTCGACGTGCTGGCAATGCTCCTCCTCATGCAGCCAGGATCCCATTGGCCTTCTTGGCCACGAGGGCACATTGCTGACTTATGGTTAACTTACTGTCAACCAGGACTCCCAAATTGCTCTCTGTGGAGCTGCTTTCCAGCAGGTCAGCCCCTAAGCTGTGCTGGTACCTGGGGTTATTCCTCCCCAGGTGCAGGACCCTGCACCCATCCTTGTTGAACCTCAGGAGGTTCCTCTCTGCCCAACTCTCCAACATGGTCTAAGTGCCTCTGAATGGCAGCACAGCTTTCTGGAGTGTTGCCCACTCCTCCCAGTTTGGTGTCATCTGCAAACTTGCTGTGGGTGCACTCTGTACCCTTGTCCAAGTCATTGATGAACAAGTTGAAGAGCACTGGGCCCAGTGCTGACCCATGGGGGACACCACTGGCTACAGACCTCCAGCTATCACATAAGTAAGAAAAAACAGGATATTTTCAACGTTCTGAACAGCTCAAGAATCCTAACTGTGTATTTTGTGAGATAGTTCAGGAATTCTCTGAAGGTCTTCTCAAAAAAAAAAAAAAAGCTGATGTTTTCTTCTGTCTGTGCCTATCTACCTATGTATGTTTTTTTAAGGTTAGGCACATGTGATGTCACAACTAATTTTCCTTACACTAAACTCCCAGATCCCGCTGCTTATTCCCAGGGCATCCTTTTTAAAAAGCACCTTAATATGAGGTGAATAGCCTAGGTTCCCAGTACTTGCCTGAGGGAATTGCATATGCTCTGTAATAAGCTTGGAAGTGAAATGAGGAACCAGAGTGAATTTGGTGCAACTGCACTGAAAAGATAAAAATTATGTGAATAGTTTGGATGTCTGTGGTAATTCCTAGTGTATGAATATTAATTAGAGATTTGCTGGAAATGAAAAAATTTGACTCTACAGTGTTTTCTACTCTCTGAAAATATATATCCTTTCCTGAATTATCTTGACTTGCAGGCAGGATACAGATTCCTCCTCTGCTACTAACAGCAGACATCTGAAAATATCACGACAGCCCATTGATTCCTAATATTGGAGTGAAGCACAGAGGCTACTGGGCATCACTTAGTCTCTGACAGTGGAGAGGTTCATGACTTCCATTCTGAAAAATTTTTGTACCCTCATTGGATGAGAAAATGAAACCTAGGCTCAGCATCTGTCTCAATTACAATCAGCTGTAATTGAGCTTTCTTATTGAAACTGCCAGGTTCCCAAAAGAGCAGTAGACATCTGCAAGCATGCCTGAGGGAACTGCTAACTGGGAAAACAGGGGAGATGGTATGTAAAGGGCATCAGGATCTGACACGGGGTCTGAGAGACTCAGCGACCTTCAGTGCGGAAAGGGGTAGAAAGATCTCCGTCTACCTGTTATGGAGATGATTTAAATAAAGACCTTCCCTCCAATGTGTACCATACAGCTTTCTGAGAGCAGGAAGGACTGGAAAAAATGTAAAGTCATGGCCAGCCAATATAGTTCTCCTTAGTTTTATGCTTTCTAATCTCCACCTCTTGATCCAGGTTGTATTGTAGAGAGAAGAGCACAATAGTATTAAAGGAAAAAATGTTGTTGCCCTATGACCCCCAAATGTAGTGTTGTCTGTGCAGTTTACAGCCCCAAGTAGCATTCTGCTACTTTTGCAGGGACTCAGAACAGAGGTCTATAAAACACATCATCAGACAGACCTTGTGAGAGCTACTTGTGTGACATGGAGTTTGGAGTCAGTTGTCCTCTGCTGTCCTGTGGAGCACAAGCTCGGAAAAGGAGCATAAGCCAAGGAAATACTGTCATGGACTGGGCTGAAAACACAGGGCAAGGGCTGTAAAGCCAGCATCAGCTAGTGATCATGGAAGACATATAACCTTGAAAAAATGGGTTAGCATAAGTACAAAAAGAAAGAAAAAGCAAGTATGTAACGAAACAGTTTAACAATGGATAAGGCACATGAAGAGGACAAAAGCTAGGAACCTGCTGAGATACCCAGCTATCAAATAAAAGATAAGACAGTGATATCACCACATGGTCTTTCTACACATGCCAAGGACTGGGAGTGTCAGACCTGCTTCAAGAACCCAGACTAGCCAAGGACCTTTTGGCTTGGTCTCTAGTCATACACAATCAAGTGTTGTGGTGTACGTGTGCATGTGTATATCTTATTGTATGTTTTCTGAAGGCTACATTTGACTATATTGTATGACTATTGGTGTATATGGGTATGTCTTTGCTCTATAAAATTCTATTCTTTAAATTTGTTAGTACTTGTGAATAATATCTAATTACATATTGGTTGAATTTGACTAACTACTTCTCTGGGTGAAACTCAGGTGCTTTGCAACATCCATAGTTTTTCCTGTACTCCTCTCATCTCTCTAGAAATGTAGAACATATCTATATTCAGCACTTTTCGTAGTAAAAAAAAAAAAAAAAAAAAAGGCTTGTGTCAGGTCCATAATGAAATTAAAATACCTTTATACATTCATCATATAGTTGGCAGAAATCTATGCAGAAATGTTGCCAGATATAATCTCAAAGCTGAGGATCGCTCCTGGCAGAGGTTATCATTTTGAGAACTATGGGAATCTTGCCATATAATGAAGAACCTCAAACGTAAAACAGTCTCCTTTCCTATGTGTTCCCTGGTTAAGGGCTTTGATCCACCAGGAAGATACTGAGAAATCTTCCACCAGTATTACTCATGTGTAGACATTAAGATGTAATTCATCTTCCTTTATTTTGTCCTCTTAAAACATGAGTTTAGGTCAATCTAAACTTGTTTTCCAGGATCTCTCTTTAGGAACGAGAGTGAAAATTCTCAGACATATCCTACCCATCCTACTGGTCTAAAACAAGTAGCTGTCTAAAATGAGGGAGGCAAATGGCAGTCTGGAAGTGCCAGCTCCTCTTCTCTGGCTATTGAAGAGTTTATATTAACTCAGATTAACTTGGAGGAAGCTAAAGTCAGAGGAGATGTATCCCACCTATTCACACAAGTATTAGTTATTTAAAGCCTGTGATATGAATTTTTTCTTTGATGTTCATTCATACCTGTTTTGAAGTGGCTTCTGATTTGTTAGCAGACAGATTTAAATAAATTTCTTTACTCATAAAGCAGGTTTTTGTATTATCCAATCATATTTAGCAAGAATGAAAGGAATGTCATCCAACACAGTAATATCGGCCAATAAAGTCATTTTTTATCTGATTTTACAGCTAATCTGATTTTTCTTTAGTGCAATTCTGCTATTGTAGTGATACAATATTATATTTTGGCATAATCCTTTAATTGAAATAAAGTTGTAGGAGGAGGCTGTAATACTTCTTTCAAGTTGTAGTATATTTTTATAGCAACATTTTGAAAGATAAGTATTAAATATATCATAGAAAAACATTGCTATTTTGCACATAGAAAAGGTAAATTAAGGACTTAAACATTAACTCAATGTTACAATATCAGTCTAAATTTTAATCTGTTTCTAAGATAGGAAAGCACAAATATAAACCAGCAAAGTACTAGTTTTCCTCATATGCTAGGAAAAAAATAGGATCATCATGAAAATTTTGACAAATTTATGGGTATTAGAAAAATTGGCATTATAATAAATACACCTTTGAATATATAATGCATCTACAGCAATTCCAGTAATGTCATTTCAAGTGTTTCTTCTACTTGTGCCACAATACAATCATACATTAGCAAGAGGAAGTGAAGAGACTGCTGACAAACTGCCTCTGTTTTAAGCTTCTGATTTCAGGCTATGTATTTCTGAGCTAATACTTAACTCATTGGTCTCTATGGATTTTGCACAGACTGTTCTAGCAGGCTAGAATATGTAGTGGACTGATATAGGTACAATTTAAAAAAAAAAAAAAAAAGTTTTCCAAGGATTTCTGCACTGAATTTTTTTTGCACTGATTTTTTTTTTTGCACTGAAATAGCCTGAGAACCAAAATTTGGCAAATGGATATTAACTACTGATGCAGAGGCTTTGGTGTCATATTATGTGTGCAAAGTTTTTTTGTACACAGTACAGGATCCATATGTAGCTGAGGGATGACTACCTTCATGGAACAAGAGAAAGGATTATTTTTCCTAAAGCCTTTAAAGTATCTCCTAGATCTTTGGAATGATCAACACAAATCTCTTTTTACCTCGTTCTTGCTTCTAAACAGCTAGCATGTCCTCTCTGGCCAAAGTATGGGACTGATGGGCAACCTGCTCTGTGGAAGCCATCAGAGCTCTGCATTTCATCTCTATTATAGCCTTAGAAATGACGACTGTGTGATTAACCTGGTCAGTCTCAGCTATGGAGAGCTCTCGTCCAGGAGAAGAGCCCTCCAAATGCTAGTGTTACTGTATATGGGGAAAACTGCAGGCTCCGGGAGCAAGTCTGAAACCTAGAGTCAGAATGGGACATTCTCAGGAGAAATTCAAACTCTAACATGAGTTAGAGTTCAAAGAAACCCTCCACATTATGTGACTTCTGAGCTATACAAAAAGATAGGCAAATGCACCATTGTTTGGATCAAGATTAGACATTTCTGGTATGAAAAAAGAGAAAGGAATTAGTCATGCCATTAAGGTATATAGTAAATACTCATTATTTAAATGTTGTGCTTTAAGAAGCCACATGGCCATCAGAACACAATTACATCTGTAAACCTGGAACCAAGTTAAGAAAACGTCTGGTTTCTTTTAGAATCATTCCCAGCTGGGAGTCATTCTGAGCCCTGCCTATTGCTGGATGCCCTTGGAATTAGACAGTAAAATATTAGGCTGCAGTAGCCTTGCTGGATATCTGGAATCCTGCAGATTGTATCTCTAGTTGTCTGAAACAGCCATTTTCACTCACCTAGGTTCAAACTAAGGACAGCAAAGCTTTACAGCATCATCAGCAAATATAATGTCCCCTGATCTCAAGTTACAAGTATATTGCTAATAGTTACAGCATCAGTGGAAAATAATGTGAGAAGTCTGTGCAGGGAAAAGTCAATGGTATCCATTTAAACTGATGCCTTTCTGTGTAGTCTTTGAAAGAACTGCAGCTAGGTTAATAGTTGATTTCTCAATGAGCAATTTAAGAGCTGCAATTTATAAACTCATAAAATAAATTCTTACTTTATAGGAAGGAAAAAAAAAAAAAACACACAACAAAATCTGTCCAGATGGGGAACCTTTTATAAACTGCCTTTTGGTTCATATACTATTTGATGTCTGGTTCAACCACTAAATCCATCATAGTTAATAGAACAGAAATGTGTGACTATTTAAAAAGAAAAGAAAAAAAGAGTTCATATATTCATATATATTTTTATTTTACTTTGGTAATATCTTTAGTGTTGGTCACTTTGTTAACTGATATGCATATTGACCAGGAACTTCATGCAAAAGGAAGGGCAAAGTCCTATCAGCTTATAAAGAACAGTAGAAAAGCAAGTTGTCTTATTTGTCTGTCTGAGCATGTACTTTCTTGTAGATCCTATCTCAATAAATCTGAAATCTGGTTATATGGTGCTGTGACAGTGATGTTTGTTATTTTGCTTGCACCAACTACAAGAATATCTAAGCCAATAAGTCAGTTAATATTGGAAGTACACTAAAAAGAAAAAAATTATGTTGAACATAATTACAGTCAATTGCTTTTCATAAGTCTTGAAATATCAAGTGCCTGTTTTCTCAAACTTTGAGCAGAACAGCATAGAGAGTCAGACACAGGGGTTCTTGCTCAGCACCTGCACTCTGCTGTTTCATTATATCAATTTTACTACTAATTTTCACTCAGGACTTTTACTAAAAAAAGTATTGTATGTGGATAATTTCTGTGGAAAGCAATGGGGCTGTCCATTCCCTCTCTTTGTTCTCTATCCAGGAAGACCTAGGTGACCCCAAATCTTTTCAAGACCTCAGAAGGACCTGCCCATAAATTAATTATTTAGCCAGGTTTGAAAGTTATTATCTATGGTTATATTACTTACTGTAATTATAAGAAACCTTTGTAATTTAAGCATAGAACAAAAGGAAAATAACTTCTAAAGAAGAGTTCTTCATTCATACTTTATCCTTTTTTTCCCCCTTTCTTTCCCCAAGAATGCATTATGTATTTCTTGCATAAGTCAGGTAATACTTCTACTTTAAACTTCAGGTTTAAAAAGTGTTGTTAAATCGTGAAAGGTTATATAAGAAGCCAGAAGACATGAATCTAAACATCTACAAAAGTAATTGAACTAATCCCTTAAATATCAGTGGAAATTCTGTGCCCTTGTTCTTGGCACTATAAGATTTAACTATAGGGAATACAAATGTCCCGAATTAAATATATATATGTGTGTATATACACACACAATACACATATAAACACACACAATAAATAGCAAATGATACTGTCAATAAACATGAATAACATTTGAAATACTTAGTCCTTAGTTGGGTGACAATTTGGAAATACACAGATTTTTTGTTGCTGTTAATACACCAAACTTGGAGGAGGCAGATAACTTCCTTCCTAACGGAAAACTGCAGGCAGTCTTTGCAGACCATTAGTGTGGAATTAATGAAATCATCTCTGTGGAGCAATTAATTTTCTGTACTTTTGTGGTAACAAAGGGAAAGGAAGAGCTCTCGCCCTCCCACAGCTGATAGATGTGTTCCTCAGCCTAAAGAACAATCTTGGAGAACCAGAATATTTGTGTTCTGTTTCTACATTTTCTGTAACATGCTTTATGACCCTGGAAAAATCATTTGATCTCTCTATGCCATAAATTCCTTTCTTGCAAGAAGGAATTAATTATACTTCACTATTTCCAGAGGACTGTCATTAGGTTTAATTAGTAAAGGTTTGCAAAGTGCTTTCAGAGCAGTCTTTTGACAAATGATATTCTAAGTGCAAAACATCCCAGTAAAAAATTTACAGTCTTGCTTAATGTTATTTGTTTAGTGCAAACAATATTCTTGGCAGCTGGAAACACTAATCTGATGCATTTGGTTATTCACAGACAAAGATAAGTTAAAATTTCATCCATCTGGGCTTTGATTTGGTAAGATAGTTAATCACATGCCTCAGTGTAAACACTAAGCAAGAAAAGAGCACCAATCTATGCATTTAATACCTTTGAGCTTATGTCTTATGCATCATTAGTTTCCTTCAACACAAATAATTCATTCAGGACTTCTTTTTAATTGGTGGGATCATTAAGCAAAAATATATTAAAGAAGAATGATTTTTGAAGACAGATGTTGCAAGTTTCAAGATGTATGTTTTAAAAGGTGTTATGATAGGATCTGATTTATATGTAAGAAAATCCATGCTGGTTGCATTTTTAAAAAGATCAGAGATGAGAGATTTTAAGGCTGGAGTAATAAAAGCAGCTATAGATGTAAGGTGCAGTGATTGTTTTGACAAATATTTGCATCAGAGAGAGCAGGTTTTAATGTATTTCACGGAACGAAGTGATAAGATTTGGGTGTGTCTTGGAAATGATCAAGGCATTAGAAAAGTTAAAGATGATCATTCTGTTTGGAAAATATTTGTGGCAAAGAGTATGGGGCTAATATAAATGCCTATTACTTACTTATTTCTAATCTTATGTTTTTCATTAAGTAAATCAATTTCAGAGTATGTCAGCCGTTATCTTTAACGTCTACTTTGAATTTTTGAGCAGTCATGATGGTGCTTCCAGGGGCTTACTTCTGGATTGCTTAAAAGAGAAGGAAGTACAAGGCTGAGATCTTAAAAAACAGTTTCAGAGCTATCAGGACAGCTTCAAAAGTCCTTGCACTGTGTATCTCATGCTGCTTGAGGAAAGGAACTTGAGAGGATGAGTGGTCCATCAGACCTCTTGCTCCAAACATATGTTTTCTGTCCTTGTAGACTGAGATCATAGAATTAATTGTGTGGTCAAACTTGAGCCGAACAACATCACTACTTCGTCTCTCCTTTATGGAAACAATCATTCTATGAAAATTAATAGTTCAAGAGTGTACTTACAGTGTGTCACCTATAATGTCTTTTGATCTTGGTTTGGAAATAGAAGAGGGTTAGTTTCTGCTGTGGGCATAAATCCAAGATTAAATGTCAAACCTGGTGTTTTTGTTAGATACTACAGAAGAACCCAGATTTTGTGTCAAATATGTCACGAACATATTCCTCCTGCCCTTCCCTCTTCACTCCTCTAAAGAACCCCAGATCACACAGTAAGATTCAGTTTCTATTAAGAATCAGAATCTTCACTCTTTAAAGCTGATGGGATTTTTGATACTGACTTCAGTGCGAATCCAGAGAACTGTTACAGCTATCACAGACTTCTACAGAAAATAAACAAGCAAACAAAAAAAATTATAATCATATCGGAAAAGATCCAGATTTTACTGATTAGATTAGTCATGTTCATGAAATCAATACATATTTGAAAGTATCAATGTTAATATATTTTAAAATGCTAAAAATAGACAGCTGTCATGGGAAAGGAACCAGAAACCAACCAACCAGAGCCAGTTTATTGAAACAACCCAAAGTTCTTTCAGATGTATGCAACATTACAATTTTCTTTTGACACATATGTGGAACTTCACCCTCACATACTTGGATACCTCTTGAGATCCACTTAGGATCCAAGTTTGTCTGAAATATTAATGGTACTTCATTTTCAGAAAATGAAGAACGGAGAGGTACGTACTCATGTCTGTCTCTTTTGTAAAGAGAAAATAAGTGGGGATAATAAAGTAAAGCAGGGAGATTTGTGAGCTACTCATTCTATGCAACTGCCTGAAACTCAATTTTGTCATTAATGATTCAGGCACTCTGAGGACTCTTATCCACATATGATAGTCTGAAAGCTCCTGGAAGGTGCACCCCATTCCTAGTTATGGGTCCATACCTTCTTTTGGGATATAATTTTTTTTTCTTTCCATTTGTGTGCTGGCCTTTGAATTGTTGCTGAATACAAATATTATGTATGATTGATACTAATGGAGCACCAGTTCTGAAAATGCAGCTTGGCATGCTGATGTTTCCCAGGTTTTCTTACAAAGCTCAGATCTTCAGCTGTAGAACATGTGGTTGGGCTGATTTATGGGGCTGGGGGATCCTGTCCTAGATATTTCACTCTTCAGCGTGATCTATTTGAAAATTGTTGCCTCCTTGTGGATGGGAAAATCCTGGACGATCTTTAGGTACAGTAGCACATTTTGAAGCTGTCCAAGGAGAAATGAAAATCATAGAAGACAAGGTTTATAATATAAAATAGCCACATATTCTACCAGCCTACTATAGTATACTTATTACCAATAAATTTGAGGGAAAATGATGGTGCGTTTTTATTGACTTCCTCCTAATCAGAATCATAGAACTTCAGTACTTTACTCTTGCATCTCTTGAGTGTGACCAATATATTAAGCTATTCAGCAATAACTTTGACATCCCCCTTTGAATCTTTCTGGATCCCTGAGCAAGAAATACTGCTTACTATATTCCCTATTAGATTTCTGGATGGTTTCCTCTGAAGAGAAAGAATAATTTACAATTTTTACTTCAACTTGCACTGGTAAAGCTTTACACTGGTAATTTAATTCTATATTCATTTAGTTTGAATTACATGCGGAACATCTGCAACGATTCCTAACAATAACTACATTTCAAGACAATTACACAGTAATAACTAGAGCCGCAGGATGATGTCAAAGCCAGAAAAGGAAAAAAGAGGCACATGCAAGCTCTACACATGAAATGAAATTTTATTCTTAATTGGGAATATGCAAGTTTATCAGAGAAGAGTCTTTGCAATATCATATACATGTATCTAATATATGTATTTATATATGTATTGCAGTATTTTCTGTTAGCATCTATGAGTCAGACAATCACTAATTCGGTGACTTCTGTTTTGTTTTGGGGTAAACAAGTCTCCTTTCTTTCTTGTCCAACTCTTACTAAGAAGAGTAAGACAAAATAAAACGATCTTGTGGGATCAGTCTTGCTAATTCCCAATTCCGTCTTATGGAATTAACCACTGTTGAGGCAGGAACTCCTTCATTCATTCTTCTCCATTGTATACTAATTAACTCTTTTCACCTATGTATGAAACTTCATATTTTGGTCTGGAAAACCCAGATGGACTGTGTGGACATTCATAGTGAGTCCAAAAACTCTAGGTGCAGCAGATGTGTTGTATGTGCTTTGCACAAATAGTCAGCACATGCATCAGTTCCAATGCATCAGGTTTGTTCTGCCTGCCCAGCAAGTTGAGTGCAGATTGGGGACCCAGCTGGGGTCTATTATCAGGTCCCGAGACACCCCAGTCGGCCTAATACATGGTCTTTTCCCTCTCCTCTCCTCTCCTCTCCTCTCCTCTCCTCTCCTCTCCTCTCCTCTCCTCTCCTCTCCTCTCCTCTCC
>JAWLRI010000212.1:590971-607678 GCA_034781795.1 Crypturellus tataupa
CGCCCCCGCTCGCCGCGCCGCCCCCCGCCGCCCCGCTCCGCGCCCCCCCCCTCCTCTCCTCTCCCCCCCTCTCCTCTCCTCTCCTCTCCTCTCCTCTCCTCTCCGCTCCTCGCCTCTCCTCTCCTCTCCTCTCCTCTCCTCTCCTCTCCTCTCCTCTCCTCTCCTCTCCTCTCCTCTCCTCCCCTTCCCTCCCCTCCCCTCTCCTTTTCCTCTCCTTTTTTCTTTTCAAGGAAAGCTTTTTGTTCTACATGATCACCCACAAAGCTGCAGATATCAATATGCACATTTTTATAACCATTATCTTTCTCTTTAAGAAGAGAAAATCCATTTCATATATCATAAACTATGTTGCCTAATATTTCTGCCTTTATCTAATCAGTAAAGAGGGGAGGGAATGTGAGGACTATTTTCTTTCAAAGATCTTTGTAAAAACTGCTCAGGGTTTTATCAACATAAACCACAAAAGTCTTGCTCTTTCTAGGCTGTAGATATTTCCACTGTTTGTAGTGACTGTGCTGGAATTATTTGTACTTGGATTCACTTCAAAATTTGACAATTTTGTCCTTAAGAGAGCCATAATACTGTGGCAGGACGTTGATCTGAGTAGCATCAGATTAATTCAGCTCTTAATTCTTGCCCTGTATGAACCTATTGCATAAAATCAATGTCCTCCAGCTCTTCTTTCTGTCACTGGAACACCATCTCTATGACATGCCACATATAGCTCATGCAGAAGTGCTTCTGTTGCATGACAGGAAATAAATGTGTTTTCTTGCAGTTTTACTCTATACCATCCCCTGTAAGTGAAGTGATGAGAAAATGCTGAAAAATACAGAGTAGGCAGTGATTTCTGTGTAATGATCAAGGCTCTCTGGGAGTACAATAGTGTATTGAAAAATCATTCATAATTGAAATCAGTGGGTTGACACTGGCTTACAGCCAAGATGAGATAAAAATCTGCACAATCAGTTCTTCCTGCAGTTGTCCTCCTAAGGGCCAAGTATCATTGAGAACGGAAGTTTATTATCTACAGAGGACCCTCTCGCAGTTAGAGGACTCCAGCAAACACTCAGAAAGCTTCTTAAAACTTGAAAGGGGAAAAAGACCTACTTAGCTGCATTTCATTTCTTTGGAACCTCAATATTCTGGGCCTCCCTAATCCAAACCAATTGCTGAGCCACTTAATCTTTTCCTTCTGCTCTTATAACAGCATGGCTGTGACTGCGTCTATTGCATTTAAATCATACTTGAAAATCATTGTTTCTCTTGCTACCTCTTTTGCCATTTTTTTCCTAAGAAAAGTTTTTATGTGAAAAGATAAGATAACAAGGCTTTCTAAGATCACATTGGCTCATTGTAATATCAGTGTGCACTTTGCTCTAATTCATATCTTCAGATTGTTCATTAGCATCACACTGCATCAGCTGTTAATGCTTAGCAGGAATATCATATAGCAAACATCTGACTCACCACTTTGATAATTCCCTAGGAAAATTGAATGAAATAAAGATGTATTCAGATTCTTTTTTATATTTATATGATTGTGGATCTGGAATTACTCTAAGGAAGGGGATAGAGTTACTGGCATTCATGAGATGCAGAGAAGTACGTGAAATCACAGCCTTTGCCTTCAATTTCTGTTTTAAAATTGTAGGTGGAAAGAAGCATAAGAATGGTAATTAAAAATACAATAAGTCAGGTTTATTATTGTATTTTCTAAGCCTTTTATAACTAATTTGACCTCTGTCTCCTTTCTGGAAATACTAAAATCTCTCCCATTTGCAGGAGTACATAGCTATTATATGTGGTACCAATGAACAGCTTGATAATAGATATAAGGATCTATACAAAATGAAAATCAACGATATGATTTTCTGTGGAAAGATGAATAAGCAAGTGTAACCAAATCTTTTTAGGTATTTGTTTTACATCTTTTTAATTCTGTCATGTCAAGCCTGTGAGAAAGTGGGCAACAGGCTTGTAGAAAGGTCACTTTTCAAAAATATGCCCACTTTCTGGCCTGACAACAGCTGACCTCTTAGAAAATCTTGCTTTTGATTTTCAAATGTTCCCACTCACACGTGTCAGGGACTCAGGGACTCAGGTCATCCATCCTTGTGACTGGATGTGTTCAGAATTTCTAGTTCTCCAATCCTAGATCTCAGAAGTTACATGCCCAAAATCTGAAGTCATATCTTTGGGAAAAATTTGGGGAAGTTTTTTAGAATAAACTCTGAAGAATTTGTATGTACAACAGGATGTATAAATAAGAAAATATTTTAAAAAAAATTATATAGAACATCTTATTGCTTCAGATTCTAAAAGCAAGCAACGTTGAGTCCTTAAAGATATGTTATTTTGCCAAAATATAGTTAAGGGTGGAAGTTTCCTCTCCAGGGAAAAATAAATGGTGATAATTAGGTTAGTTTCACCTTTGAAAGTGTCCAAGACCGTAATTTTTTTTTTTCAGATAATGTCTTCTATTGTAGGCATTAGTGTAAGTGTTCCTGGCCAGACATGATCCTCATTTTTCAAATAAAACTGATAAAATATTTAAACATTTTAAAGTAACAAACAAATTTTGAAATAAGGAGACATTAGCATTAGTATATATAATGTTTTTCTTTCATGAAATATCCAGGAATATCCTCTTCAGACAAATAATTGAAACAGTTCATACTTGTTCAGCTAGCCTGAGGTTTGAAAAGATTTTGTGTCGTTTTGATAGTCAATATTTTTCCTTTTAATGATGTTTAAGAACTGCATGTCCATCTAAAACCTATCAAAACAAATATCCCAAGACTTTGTGTAAAGTTAGATCCAAACTGAAGCTGTATTTTATCAAATGCTTTATTACTCTCAGTGAAAACCTAAATAACACTCAGCTCTGTGGAGGTTCTGGAGTGCCTTGTAGCCTTCTGAAGTCAGGAAACCTTCCCCTTGGTGTGAGTGGGCTTGGCACTCTGTACTTGCATTAAAAACTGAGACTTGGCACCATGAGATAACATTATTTGTACTTACATTTGTCTCCATAAAACTACAGGCACTTCTGTTTGGGCAGACTACAGAGGCAAGATAGCAGATATTTGGGGTTATTTGGTAGAAACCAAACAAACCTGATTGCAAAGGCAAAAGATTTTGTCACTGCTGAAAATTACCAGCCATAGGAACATCTACTGGGCTTAAATCACTGGTTTGGAACCTTACTATTTACAGTAAACCTGAAAAAAAATTATATTCCAGACTAAGCTGATCTCTCTCACAAATGAAAAAAAAGTTATTTAAAAGAAGAGGTCTTGCTATACATCTTCAATTCACTACTGATCAGTTCTTCTCTTTTCCTATGTTCCTATCAATTTGTTGTCTTCATCCATGACAAAACAATATGAGTGACCAAATGAAGAAAATGCCACAAAAATTTGAATATTTCTGTTATGCTCCATGTAGGGAGAAATTTAAAGACACATAGGAAGGACAATGCTCTGCTGACTTGCCATGGGCATTGGACCAGTAGGTTCCTTCATGCCTCTAGGGTATTTTTTCTGACAATCAACCTATCACAGGGAGGTATCAACTCTCAGTTCCAAGTCTATTCATTTGCACTAATGCTCTGAACTCAGCATGAATATTCATATTTTCTTGACTTTTTTTTTCCAGTTCTTTCTTCCCTCAGAATATTCTCTGCTGGGTAAAAATGCGAAATCCAGAGAATCCATCAAATTTGGATGGACAGATGGATTGAAATTGCCATAAATGCAGTACTTTCCTTTTCCTAAAGTTTAATAGATGGAGCTTACTATGTGGGATATTTCGGAGCAAGTCTTAGCATTTCTGCCTCCTAATCTCTTTGGTAGTTCTGCACGTCCCTCTCACAAGCAGTTCCATTGTAATGACTTTACAGAAGAAGAGTCTGTCACTCTGGAGAAGCAAACTCTCCACTTTGAAGACTCCAGGAGAGCTTTGTGAACCTTGGGAGACTCTACTCTGTTCCGAGGCTTGTTCCCATAGTGAGGTGAGCACATCTTGCCTTTTGAAATGACTGTTTGCAAGCACAGGGATGCACATCTGTTTCTGAAATAGGTTTAATTTTCTTTGTTCTACATAAACTACTAGAAAATTACTTCCAAACAGGATGTTACCTATTTTGAATATTTCCTCTTAATCCTTTAGCATTTTTATGTCCTTGAGGCATTTTTGTACTTCGGACCCTATTTTGTGATCATTTTCCATGTATAAACCTCTTGCCTGAATCATACACATATTTCATAAAATCTTTTCTTTTTTTTAACAGTTGCTTCTCAATTTTCAATGTTTCTTTTGCATTTTTGCCTGTTATAGCTGACATTTAAGGCTACAAATATCTTAATTGGCTGCAACACCTTGGCTGTGCTAGCCTTTGCTCTCCTTTAGAAGGCTCATGATTCTCCTAACTCCACTAAGAAAAACTATTCATCTTCCTAGCATCATGCTGCTTTGGTGACCCAAAATACAATCATCCTTCTCTCCAGGAATTCAAATGGCTAGGCTGCAAAGAAGAAGGGAAGAGGTAGATCCATCACAACTTCTCCTCTGCCATTCTTTAAAGGGGAAAGGTAAAGACTGAACACAAAAGCTATATCACTTAAAAAAAAATAGATTTGTTGCTAATGATGTTATACCTATTCCAGGGTATGTAGAGCACAGACAGGTGAAATTCTTCTGGGTCATTTTCTTCAGCCTCTAACCTAAATGTTCCTTTCCGAAGATATATGAATGTCACGACCCTCTCTGCAACTTCATAGGTATCTGCCTGCACTCCACATAATCTTGGGGAATACTGGTCCCTTAATTGTGCCAGCATCTCACAGAAACAATTCAGAATATTTCTATATCCTTGCAACTTCATCCTGCCACTTCTAAAAAGTACTGCCTCACAGACGAAACATTGTGTTCCTGTTCAATGTCTGCGTGTTAATTCCTGTTTAACAATGGACAGTAATGGAATATATAATTAAAAAAAAATACTGCCTACTCACTGAACTCTCCAAATATCTTTATAACATTGCTTTAATTGCATGAGCTTGCTGTGTATCTATTATTTGGGAATATTTCAGCTGTTAGTCCAGTGAGATGAGAATGAATGAGTGAATTTCTCTCTGTTTTTAAATCGAAGTGAATATTTTCCTTAGCTCCTTCACACGAATTAAATATAAGTTTATGTAGGTCTCTTGTGTTTCATTACAGAGAGCTTTTAAACTAGGCTTGCAGCAGAACAGAGCAAAATAGAATTGAGTAAACAATTGGATTTTTATCATATCCTGTTGTTACTGTTATTTTAGATATTGCTCACACAACTACTCCAGGAGTGCCAGGCTTAATACATTTTTAGGAAACAGTAATTACTTACTCTAGTATTTTTCTCAGAATCCACACATGTGTTATTTGCTCACTGGTGAAACAGAAAATTAAGTCAATCCACATCCCTCTATGAAGTGTTGAACCGTTCAATCTACTTCAGTACATTTCGTAGGCACGTGGTACCACTAGTATGTCTTGGGTTTGTTTTTTTCCGCTAATTTCATATTATCCTGATATTAATTCACCAAATCTGCTCAATGATGCATGGCATAATGCTAGAAGTTAAACTTTCTATTTCAAGTAAGAGTGCAGGCAAGGAGCTCACAGAAAGGCTCTGTCTTGAAAGCAGTAAAGAAAATCCAAAAGCAGCAACAATGTTAAAGTATATACAAAGGTTAAAAAAAAAAATCTAAGGATTTACAGAAAATCTTCTTGTTTGTAGAAACTGGAAATACAGGGAAACTCAACATGCATACATCTGAAAATCTCAGCTGTGCACCAGGCCAATATTTCATTATGTTTCCATGAGCAAGGATCAAGAGATGTTATAAACTTTCCAGTCACTGATAGTCAGAGCTTTAAAAGAACTTAAGGATTTTGTAATCATTTTTGTGGCCAATGTTTAGACATTTGGGCTGTTAAGTGTGTGTATATGACACCCTTTCAGAGGTGATTTGATGATTTAAATGCCTCAAAATGCAGGTGAGTACTTCAATGCACTTCAAAGGACCTGGCTTTTGAAAACCTGTGAGAACCTATTATCTGAAAGCTAAATGTGCAAACACTCAAAAATCAAGTAGCCTAAATCATATGTACCAGAGTTGTACTGCCAACTCCTCATATTAGTGACTCTCTGGTCCTTCTGTTAGAAAGGATAGACTGAAACATACTCTCTTTAGGCCATCCATTCCCTGTGCGTGGGACCCTCCTGCCTCTCATGTGTGATATCTCTGAGAAGGAAGAGGTGGTAGGAACAGCCTCATCCATGGCAGTTCCTTACAGTTCTATTAAGGTGAAGAAAAATGTTGATAAATCCTGATGTGGAGCATATACGATATTCCTCTTCTTAGTTCTCCGTTCCATTGAGACCACATTTGTGTATTTTTCAATGATGCCACAACATGAAGTGTTCCAGACTTGCCAGATGAGAGTGAATACGCACTCACACTGGGCATTTGTCAGATTCATTGCCTCACTTTATGCTGCTGACATTTGAATTCAAATGGATTTATCTCTCTTCACAGTATTTGAGATTATCCATATGCCCCTGGGTGCTTCTCTGCACTCTTACAGAGTTCTTTTCTTCACTACAATATCAATCTCTAGCTGCTTATACCTATATATTTTTTAATTATAAGGTCAATATAAAGAAAGTTAATGTAGCTTACAAATTCTTATAACGTCCATCATGCTTTATAATAATTTTAGTAAAAATAGTAAACTTTTTTTTCTGATATAGATGGATAAAATCTTAAAGCCAAAAATTTTCCCTTGAGGTTCTTCTTTGTTTGGTCAATTACGTATTGAAGTCGGTCCAACAGGTCCATGATGAAACTGCTTTTTTTGTTACTCTTATAAATTTTAGCTGCTGCAGATGTTATCAAAGATGACAACAATGTGTTGAGTATAGGGATAATCCTCCTATGTGCTTTCAGAAGGTCTGATATCCAGCCATAGTAACCCTGTATTAATTATTTAAGATTCCATAACATAATAAAACATTACCCATCCTCTGACTTTAACTGACATTGCTCAAATGGAGTTTCACACAATTCTTGTGTTCCAGATGATATTTTCGGAATCTCTGAATACTTTTATCACTACCATTCTGAAAGCATGCCACTGTGTCACTAAATGTATTTCTGAACATCACTTTTACCGTTCTGTCTCTTGACTACTTCTTGTGGTTACTCTCTAGGGAGTGTTAGGAAATACTAGAGCTCACTGGAAGATGGTCATATACGGGTATTATAGAGTGATATTGGATAAATGTATCTGCTCTTCTTTGCAATAATCATCAAGACTGTTTTGAAAGGTCAATATCAGTAATGTTTTTTCTTCTGTATTCAAGGTCTTTCTGAAGTCAATAGGACACTTTTGAGTGTTGTTACGGTATGCAATATGGAGTAGGTTAGAAAGTCTTTTCTAGGCTAGACTTTTCCTTTGTGTTTGTAATATTGGGATCATTTTCTGCATCATCTGGAGACGAAAAGCTCCAGGCTGACAAATTCTTAAGGCTTTTTTTTACTACAGGAAGGTTACCAGTCCAGTCAGGGACAACTGACAAGTTTGAGATGTCTTGAAGCACAGAGGACTTGAAGTAAGTTCAAGCATTTATGGTTGTAAAGGGTGAGCATACAGGAAAAATGGGAATCGTGGCACCTAAAAGAGCTGGAATATATGAACAAGGAAACACCATGAAGTGAAGAAAGAGGAATAGCTAGAGATTATACCTTCACTGAAATCAGGAGCAGCTCATAAAGACATCGGTGGATTTTCTCTGTAATGAATGATTGCAGGCTCAGGCATGGGGCATGCCTGAATAAGAGGCATGGGAGAAACTCTCATATAGCCAAGTATGTATTGCAGTAAAAAGGGAAGGAGAAAGGAGGTGGATGCCACTGATCATTTGGATCATTGTTCCAGAATGATTTCATTCTCTACCCTACTGATGTGAATTTGGTGAAAGATAAATTTGTGGCAGCCTAACATGAGGCATTTTAAAAATGCAAGCCTGGAGCCATATATTCCCTGCCAGTTTCAGATAGGAAGAAATACATCTCCTATCAGTTCTGGTGGGATGGGACACATTAAAATGAGAAATCTAAGACTGCACAGTAAAAGTGTAAAGGTTCAGGCAATAGAAAATTGCTTTTTTTGTCTGTTAACAAAGTGAATCACAAGACATGCATCCCTGGTCCTGAAAGGTCAGAATAATTGAAACTAATCCTATTCTGACTTGTTTAGATATAGACACTTTTCCTTGAAAGCCTCACGAAGTTCAATAAAGGGAAATGCAAGTCCACCACCTAAGGAGGAATTACTCCATGTACCAGCATATGTTGAGGGCTGACCTGCTGTAGAGAAACTCTGCAGAGAAGGACTTTGCAATCCTGGTGGACTGCAGGATGACCATAAGGCAACAATGTGCCCTTATGGCCTAAGTAACCAATGATATCCTGGGTTGCATTAGGAAAAGCTCTGCTAGCTTTTTGAGGGCTTTCCCCATCTACTCAGCTCTGTTTAGACATGTCTAGAGGGCTGTGTCCAGTTTTGGGCTCTCCAGTACAAGAGAGGCATGGAGCTACCAGATTGAGTCCATGGAAAGGCTACCAAGATGATGAAGAGACTGGAGCATCTCTCATATGAGGAAAGACTGAGAGAGATGGAACTGTTTAGCCTGAGGAAGAGAAGGCTGATGTAGGATCAATACATATAAGCATCTTCCTTATTATAAGGGAAGGTGTAGAGAGAATGGAGCCAGACTTTTTTCAGAGGTGAGCAATAGGACAAGAGGCGATGAGCACAGATTGAAACACAAGATGTTCCATCTGAAAATGAGAGAAGAAAAAACATCTTTACTGTGAGGGTGATGGAGCACTGGAACAGGATAGCCAAAGAGGTTGAGGAACCGCCTTTCTTGGACATACTCAAAAGCCATCTGAATAAAATCCTTCCATCATTCTATGATTGTGTGCAGAATGTATTTCTCTCCTCTTGCTGGAGCTTCCTACTCTGAAGAGTCAGTAGGCTTGCTCCAGGCTTGGAACAGAGCAGGTATAGACAGGTGAATGTTGAGGAAGTTTAAGCCTTTGCAAGAGGCCAAGCTCTTGACTGACATGATAGTATAAATATACACAATGTCCTTGTAGCACAGAAGTAGATTTAATTCTGTTGCTACTGTAAAAGCTGTTCTTTAAAAAAATTACTATCATATTCTGTTACCTTAACTTTCATATTTGGGATTATTATTTTTGAAAGAGAAAAAAATACATTTAAATATATCATAAAATCAGAGCATTTATTATGTTTTCATTAGATCTCTTTGGCATAATTTTACTTACTTTATCAACTCTTGAACTAACTCTGTTTCTAAGACCTTTTGCCCATCCACCCAGCATCTGTGGTCTCCAAAAATTCGTAGGTTGCAGGAGACCCTTAGTTTTATATTTGATGAGAAAAGCTAATTCAAGAGATGCCTAGCATCTTCTCATGTCTCTTTTGAGACATTTCCTCCACTGAAACCTGAAAGATGTACAGCTCTCTCTGAACATGCATGAAGGCAGCCATTAAGCTGGAGGGAAGAAAAAGAAAAGGACTAGACTGCAGAGTTAAAAGAGAAAAGAAAACTCCGATATGTTATGCTTTACTCTTGCTGCTAAAGTCCATGCATTTCAACTTCAATTGCATGCAGCAGCATAAAGTGTCTTTTCATCTCTTTTATTCCTATTTACATCTTCCAGTTCCCTTTATTTACATACTGCTGTTGCTGTGCCTTGTCAGGCTATAGTGTCTTTAAAGGCAAGCGCCATTGATAGCAAGAGAAGTTTTGTCAAACTCACTAATGAATTCAAAAATTGAACATCGGATAAATGGAATCAAATCTCATTTATAAAAAGGAGTGACATTGGGTATGGAGGACACAAAAATCTTCACTAGCTAAACATTGCTCTGAAAATCACAAAAGCTGCTTTTCCCAAATTCCTTCTGTCACAAAGTTTTTTTTTTGTCAAGCTATATTTTCCCCAAGTACTAGAAGGACAAAACTACCATTCTATAAGTTGTTTGTAAAGCACTTGTGGTTAAGAGAAAGTTCTTGCCTTTTTATTCGTGTTTAACAGGCAGGAAATGATAATTATAGCCCTTACAAAACACAGATACATACTTTGCAGTAATTGCAATAAGTATTTTTACAAAACAATTAGAATTTGTATCATGTCATAGAAACATTGTAAATTCATAAAAGATTGGCAAATATATTCTCTGAATGATTTACGTATTTATTTTTGCACTAACTTTTGTGAAGAAAAAGTAGAAGAGGGATCTGGAAAAATGATTTTATCTTTCTGCCTTTTCTCAAAGTTCTCTAATCAGAACCTGCCATTCCCCTAAAAAGCAGTTGTACACTCTTTTTGGAGTGCAGAGGCCAGATATTTGGCACCTACCTGAAGATATTCTCCTGTTCCTAGTTCATCTGTAGGCTGAAAATTATTTCACATTGTGCACTGGAGCTGAGTTCCTAATTGCGGGAAAGAGAGTTAATTGAAAGGTATTTGATGAAATCCTAAAGGGATTTTATAGAAATGACCTATCTCTTCAGGAACTCTGTACAAAACATAAACGATTCAATATCCTAATTATCATGGTTATATAAACAATAAGAAAGCTGTGTGTTTAGAGGCAGAGTTTTGAATTTAAGATTCTTGCCCCAGGATTGTACATGAAGCTTTAAGAAGATGATCAAATAGATGATATTGCATTATCTATCTCTTCCATAGATACTAAAGTGGATTCTGTGACAGTTTTTCAGCTCTTTGGGTGTCTTACACTTTTGAAGGACATTTCTATAAGAGCTGGATTTTTTCAAATCTAAGAACAGAGAAGTACATTTGAGTTAACATTCATTGTGGTCTCACTGCTGTTAGTGGGGTCCTGTATGTCTGACTTCAGGTTACAAATTTAAAATTAAAAAGTACATTTATTTTTCATATTCATAGTTTTTAGATGTACTAAATGCTTAAAAGATGTACAAATGCTTTTCTATGTAACTCAATAACTATTACACTGACTTTTATCTCTTTTTTCTATTTCTAGCTTGTAGTTTTTATTAGTTTCATATGAACAATCCGCTGACAGACAGACAACAGCTTTATTCTTTTCAACTTTTAGTTTTTTTACAAAAAAAAAAAAATGGTGCATTAATCAATATTCATTAGATCCCATGGAAAATGAACCGTTCAGTTGATTAATAACTCATTGAATCTGTTAGTGTCCTTGTAATAGTGCATGACTGTTTAACATTATTAATTACTCTGTGGTGTTCTCCTGCTCTTTATTACTGATATGCAAAAAGCCATTGACATGTTTAGAAATTCCAACAGGTATACTCAGAATTGCTGAAGAGTACAGCCAGCACCAGCGTTGCTCCAAAGCTGCTAGAGATGTTCCCTTAGCCAGTATTTTGGCAGATGTTATAAATAGTACCTAGTCTATTTTTCATTTCTTGAAAAATGAACAGATCCATTGTTCATTTTACAAAGATGAAAAATGGACCAGGTAGTATTTTTTAACAAAGCACTTGGCCAAAGAACATGTAGTTCTATCTCAGAAATAAAGACAATTTCACTCCACCTTAACATGTGTTTGGCAAGTAAATATAGGGTCATATAAAGGTCAGAAGAGGAACAAAAAAAATGATGATTTGCTTTTCATTTAGAAAAAAGAAGTGGAAGGGTAGTGGAAAAGTATTGTTATAGGCAAATAAACTGTCATTGTTATACATCTTGGAATAATCTTCAATCTAATAGATGCTGAAAGGAAAACAAAATCAACAGTCTTTTTTTTTTTTTTTAACTGAGAAATAAATAACCTCATTGTTTCATATCTCTATTTAGCCTTCAGCTTCTCATCATTTTTATATTTTCAACCTCTAGATAACCCTGTGCCTGTTCAAGGATTGAAATGGCCCTCCATACTCAGATGATGCACTCCACAGATGTGACAAATATACCCCTAATGAGACATGGACATCTTGTGTCTCTTGTTATCCTAGTTTACCAAGAGCAACAGAGAGGTATGAGTCAGACATCTGCTGTTGTAGAATTGAAGGCTAATTGACTACTGGGCTGTGTTACTGCAAGAGGACAGCCAGCAAGTCAAGGGAAATTACTGTTCATAGCCTTGTATGTTCATAGAATAATTCAGCTTGGGAGAAGAAGGTCAGCAGTGAGATCAGACCAGATTCCCCAAGGCCTTACCACTCAGGACTTTGAGATGTCCAAGTGCAGAGACTACACAATTTCCACCTACTCAGGCCTTGTGAAGTCAAGTCTGGAATATTGTGGAACTTCTAGAAAGGGTCCAGTGTAGAGCAATGAAGATAATTAAGGGACTGAAGCATCTATCTTATGAGGAAAAACTAAGCAAGCTGGGCCTGTTTAGCCTAGAGAAAAGAAGACTGAGAGGAGTTCTAATCAATATGTATAAGAACCTGAGAGGTGAATGTGGGGAGGATGGGGTCAAACTCTTCTCAGTGGTGGCTGGTGACAGGACAAGGGGTAATGGGTACAAACTGAAACACAGGAAGTTCCACTTCCATGTGAGGAAGAACTTAAGAGATTGTGGAATCTCCTTCTCTGGAGATCTTCAAAACACACTTGGATGCCACCCTGTGCCCCGTGCTCTAGAGATCTCTGCTCAAGCAGGGGGGTTGGACTAGATCTCTAGGAGTCTCTTCCAACCTCAACCATTCTGTGATTTTGTGTCAAATTTTGCCCTCTCTCTCTCTCTACAAACAAAAGCGATATCAACAAGTATATCTGGCGATATCTGGTGGAGAGACACCAAGTTGGTTAAGATGATAGCACCTATGACCTGTGAGGCAGCTGGTTCTGCCAAGGCAGAGGAGAAGATTCCTAGGAAGATATGAGATTATAGGCATCCACGACTTGAGGAGGAGCCATAGAGAAGACTCAGACTCCTCTCAGAGGTCAATGGTGAAAATCAAGGGAGGGGACCCAAATTGCAGTTGGGAAATTCCAGTTGGATACAAGGAAAAAACTTTATGATGAGTGTCAGGGCGTGGGATGGAATCTCTGTCCAGGAGACTTTCATACTTCAGGTGGACACATCACTAAGCTGCCTGATCAACCTCGGGGAAATCCTGCTTTGAGCAGGGGATTGGATAAGGTTCCTTCCTGCCCAAATTGTTCTACAATTTTGTGATTTAGAGATTTGCTTAAGTGAGTAAGATATGCAAAACAGACTCAATGATTCAGTCCAAATTATTTCACCTCACAGTCATTGCTTTCCTCTAAAATAGATGTTTGAGAGGCAATTCCTGTCATATTTGAGAAGCATTGCAAATAACCTGTGGTATCCTTTGGACACAATATAAAGATTCCTTTTTCTAGTTTTGGAAAATTAGATACTAAGTAAAATAATAGTGATGGTTTTGATTTTTAAATTCTGAAGATATTTCAGTTTTTATAAGTCACCAATTTGATGATGTAACTATAAGAAAGCTCCTAAAGACCCTTTTGGCTGCCATGCTGCCATGACCTAAGAAAATAGAGTTCAAAAGCTTCTGATTGGTGAATGATACTTTAGTGAAAGACTGGAATTTACAAAAATAATAACTCACTGTGTTTGCTTTGTAAACACTTCAGTTGCTCCTTGGAGAAACTAGTCACATAGGCTACTCACACAAATAGGAAATCATCCTAAAAATCACTCTATACTTAAGAAGGATTCAGTTTTAGAGAACACATTGCATTTTTTTGATGCAGAAGTCATACCTACTAAGATCTAGTTTTGTTTCATATCAAATCTTTCAGGTCCTCCTGAGAAATTGTTTCTTTTAACAAGCTTAAGACATTGGAAATTATTTGAAAATAAAAAACTGTGGATAGATATCAGTTCTTTGAGACAGATAAGTAAATAAGCATGTCTTCCAACAGAGCTTTTAAGACAATGGGCATATTCTTATTTTCCTTTTTTTTTTTAACCGTTTGAAGTGTAGTGAAATGGATTATGCATGTATTTGTATTCATGCCAATTCCTACACAGAAGACTTCTGGACAATGTGTCAACCTACACAAGATTAGTGAAATTGTGCAGATCTCATGATATTTCCTGGCTGAAATAGGTTATAAGGCAGCTTCTTAGGGCAAGACATATTCAACTTCTTAAATAAATTAAGCATGTCCAAATGAGAATGGTTATTAATGTTTATCAGTTGATAATGATAAACTTAGAATCAGTGCTCTCCAAAAAACAAAGGTTTTGTGCCTTCCTCTGCCTTGCTGGGCAATATTGTCATATTTTCAGAGCTCCCCTTCCCCACTGCCTTCTCTCCTTAGTGCTCAGCACAGCAGTTCATCAGTGTGAGGTGTTTGCTGCCCTTGACCTGACTCCATGCTTAAGCTTGTTTTCTGCTCACTGCAGCAGGACCTGACAAAGGGAAAGAAGATCAGAGCAAGAATGCAACACAGTCATGAGACTTTTATCACGTGTAGCTTGCCCCATGTATTCTGTATCTGTCGCTTGCAAGACTACCCTTGAAAAAAAAAGAGCTTATAGTACTCTAGCAGTGATTCTGTATCTTGCTGCTGATAGAGAAATAAATAGTAAACTTAAGCATTGATATGGACATGGACATGGTAAAGATAATTTATGTTAAAATCTGTATCTTTTCCTGTTATGCAACAGATTCAGTATTAAAAATGATGGAAAATGTTAGTAATGATTTTTTACACTTTTGTAGCTATCATGGAAGACCAAAAAAAAAAAAAAAATAGTTGGTGCTACTCCTGAGTTTTTGGCAGAATGCAACACAAGATTCTCCACCAGCAACACTGCAACAGATAGGCTCCAAACACGGCAGTGAAATATTTACATCCTAGTCCAGAAGTGTTTTATTTAGAAAACAACAGAAAAAAATTAGAAACACTTTTCATTGGTAAACTCTTGTCTTTTAGAAAACTAACGCCTCCACTTCAGAGCATCCCTCTAAAAGTGGATGAGAGTATTTGCATAAAAATTGAACAAGACAGAATTATAGGTGACAAAAGCTACATTATAGTATTCCATTAATCTAAAGCCCAGCACAATAATTAACACTGACAGATAATTATACTTGTTTAGATAAGAAAAGCAATTTTATTGGTTAAACTGTTGCCCCAGCAGCTTGGTACATTGCACCTGCTTTAATTGTCACTACTGTGTCATAGCCATTAACCCCTGATTCTCTGACACTTTGCTTTCTGTTTCAGTCAAGCCAGCCTCAAACTTCGTGTGCAAAGTGGATCAGATATAGTTTAGTTTTGTAAATCTGTTTTCTTGCTGTCAGTCAGTGCTGACTGAGATTATTGATGATTTAAAAATGATAAGATCTAGCTTTATAAAATTACCTGTCACTTTTCCATATACTGTCTGATATAACACAATTATGCAAACTAAAACTGGTGAACAGAAGCTCAAATCCTTTTTAATGTGGTCAAAGGCACCTCTCATTTAGAGCAATGTCATATGCAATCTGTCAGTGTATTCCTGATACAGTGCCTCTTCTTCACTGAAAGGCTGCAGTCGTCATTGCATCTATGTAATACTACATATATAGAGTTCCTTGATCTAAGGATTACATGTGTAAGAATGTTACATGTTCACACTCATTCCTTGCTTTACATATATTTGCTTTATAGATGGAATGGATATTGCATTAATTTTGTCCCTATTTCGGATGATTATCATCCATCCTACTGTGTACCTAGCCATTTAGCTTTCTTTACCAAAAGCAGAAGTGAGACCCGAAGCTCTAGATAGGAAATTTCCTTTCTCAGTGACACTGCTATCTTTCAGTGCTGGCTGCCTTCCTTTCTGATACTCAGAGTGTTTATTGTTCACAAGATAACTGCTTTCCTGAGGCTAGAAGTGAAGAAAAGGAAGGTGTCAGACATTTCTAGTCCCTTACTTAAAAATCCACTCTCACGGGAATTTTTACAATGAACAACTAAAAACCATATACAAAGAGGTTCTTGACTGAGTAGAGAAATAAGGGTGTTGTTCAGACATACCCTAAATTTTGGGGAAAAATTATAAAATCCATAAATATATACAGGAGTAAATAAATTCATCATTAATTTCGCCTCAGCAAAAATGGAGCTGAAATGGGGAGCTCATTGAAATCTTCATCTAGTGAACCTGAGTATACATATGCTACAGCTCCAAGGCCTTTGGTAGTCCAGCACAGCAGTGTCCATCTGGAAGGTTAAGGGTGTTTTCACAGCAGGGACCAGAGATCCAACTGGAGTAATAACCCCTTGTGCCAGGTAAACAAGGAAGCTCCAGGTGTGGTAACTGATGTGTCTCTAGCAGAGAATAGGCAGCAGAAGGTAGCAATAAATCCTGGACAGGGTCACGAGGATGATCAGGGGCCTGGAACATCTGCCCTATGAGGAGAGATTGAGGGAGCTGGGCCTGTTCAACCTGGAGAAGAGGAGGCTGAAAGGGGATCAGTGTGTACAAGTACCTCAAGGGAGGCAGTGAGGAGGATGGTGCTGGCCTCTTTTCAGTGGTGGTCACTGACAGAACTAGAGGAAATGGCCACAAACTTAAACACCAAAAGTTCCACAGGAACTTAAGGAAAAACTT
>JAWLRI010000212.1:611863-679134 GCA_034781795.1 Crypturellus tataupa
GTAAATTCTATATAGGAACTGCAGCTTTGGCCAGTTTAGCTGTAGCATTATGAACATTTGATTTGAACATCACTGTTATTTTTTTTTTTTTTTTTTTTTTAAGATGAAGAGATTCTAGATAAATAGCAACATCAGAACATATTTATATTATGAACAGTGCTGTCTGGGGATCCTTTCCAATGAGAAAATGATCTACACTAATCTGGTAACAGATGTACACTGGTGAGAATCACATCTTGATTTGAAGCATATGCACAGCTACGATACAACATGTTTTTTTCTAAATTCTTCTTGATTTGGAATCCTCTGCTTAAGCAACTATTTTGGTAAACATCTTTATTGAAAATATATAATTCATTAAATAAAAACCCTAAACGAATCTTTCTTCCTCATCCCCCATCCTTGCAAAAGGGAAAAACCTAAATGAGTAGAAAAAAAAGAGCATGTTAGTTCTGCATGCTTTCTTTATGTGGGATGAACCACATTGGAAATTTTTGGCTTTAGCTCGATCTACTTGTAATAGCTGCATTTTTATCACCATGCAATGTATTTCCTGAGAATAACATTACCTTAAATATGTTATTTAATTTACATACTAAATATCTAACATCTATTATTCTTTGGACACTCTGAATGATAAGGGGGACATTAATATAAATAGTGAGCAAATTATAAGTACTTTCCTACAGATTTTGAAATCAGCAGAAAAGGTTGTGAAGAACACACAATTCAACTGTGAATTATTGCCACAGATCTGGTGTGAACACCATGGACATCTTGGTTGCTGGTATATTTGCTAGTTTGATTCAGTAACAGAGCTGCTAGGGGAACAAAAAGAAAGTATCCAAGAAAATAGAAAAGTGTTCATTAAGATATAATGTCCTGATCTGTCTGCTTCTTGGAGAATGGCATTTTTAAGCACTGACTGAACTACAAGACTTGGGCAGCTAGGGATGGGATTCAAGCATCACTCATGAACATGATAATCAAGAATAGAAACATTTTTCAGGAAGTTATTTGCAAAGAAAAAGCTGACAAAGAGGCTAAGTCTATACCATTAAAGCAAACAGGACAAGGCACAACTCACAGTCTGCTTACTGACTGGGTCCTCTTTGTGAACTCACTGCTAAGGAAGTTTGGGTGCAAGCACCCATTCTTGGAGGAAAAGAGAATATTGCCATATTAACAAAGTGCCATGATGCCATTGCTTTGGAGGCCATGAAGGATTAGTTAACTGGTATAGACAGAGCCACAAGATTCTTCTGAAGGGATAGAAGTAGCACAGACTATATCATTAGAGTTAATAAACTCTATTACAAGATGTCTGGGTCTGTAAATTACCTGTATTTTGAAACCTTGTTTTGATAACTGTCCTTAACAGGCTTATTTCTTAACAGGATCTAAATGGGAGGCTTTCTCTGCATCCCTTCATGCACTATTTCTGCTCTAGATCTGATTCTCTTGGTCTGTTTTCTTCGACATGAGTATATCCTACTTTGCTTATTTCAGATAACACATAACTTGTAACTGTGAGTGAAAATATGATAAACAGTCAAAAGGGGAAAGACAGAAAAAGGACATAGAGTGGGTAGAGTGCTGGGAACCCTATTTGGAAGGTTCATCAGGCAGTTACCCAGTTCTCAGAGATCTTCTTACAAATATATGATAACAGGTATTTTACTCAAAACTTATTTTTCTTCCCTACTGCTTCACAAGTGTTCCTTGTCCTGGAGAAAGTACTCATATTGACTGAATACTTTTAATATTTTGCTGTGTTTCACACAGCCGTTATGACATAGTTAAAGAAATAAAAGTATATCAAGAACTCCTCTACTGTTTCTCACACTCTCGAAACTAAAACAGACTATACCTTATTCAGGTAACACCTCTAGAACATACCTATATTGTAGGTTAACATGCACAGTTAGTCTAGACCTGCATGTATATAGCTCCTTTTCCTAGAAAGTTGATCACAACCTGGAAGCTGCCAAATGTGATAAGTGATTATAGCTGGAACAATATGTACATAGCTCAGAAGAAAAATGTTCATGTTAAATATATGGAATAGCCAAGAATTAGCGGAGAATGCTACAACAAGCTCTCTTCTACCACTTAAGTACTCAGTCATCCTGTATTTTCTGAATTTCTTATATGAAGAAAGTTAGACATCTACATGTGAAGATGTAACATTCTTAATTATTAATCTTTTTGCCTTTATTTTTTAAACTGCTTTCCAACATGGTCATATCCATTTCATTATTTGCTACAGCTGCTAAAACTATCTGACAGACCATCGGTGGTTCACCTGTTTTCACCCATCCTATCCTTAGGCAGCCCATGCTATCATGTATCTTTAGACTACACTATACCTAGAAGCATGTGGAGGTATGTGATCATCCAACCCCCTGCCACAAAAATCTTCCTTGAATCTTTGGCAGCTCCACTGATAATATTTTACCATTGAGAATTCAGAGAGAGCAGGAGGGGGAAGCAAATGGATCTGGTTCTTCACTCCACCTTGATACTATTCCCTGATACTAGCCTGGTTTGCTGTTTTTTTTTTTTTTTTTTTATCTTCTCCTTTCTCTCACCATTCCTTCATATGGTAATCCAAGAAAAACTTGGATTAAGAGTTTCTAAATATTCAGAGTCGAGTCTATTAGTCTCTTGTAGCACATTCCAGAAATAAAGCATCTTTGAGTTGGAAAATATCCAATTGAGGAAGTTTATTTGGCAAGGAAGCTTGCTAAAGCTCAAGAAATGTACACACACATAAATCTGGAGGGATCTTAATTAAAAGCCAATGGATCTAACAATAAAAACATATTGGAACCTTTGGCATTAGCCATTTTTCTTCTTTTACTTTCTTTTACATCATTTATATGATTCTCAAATTACAGTTGTGAAGCTGATCAATGTAAGCTGACTGTCAGGTCAAGTTTAAAGCATGAATTAAGAAAAAAAATGGGGATTTTTTAATCCCTAGGAAAATATATTCCATCACCTTATGTGAAAAGACATATCATGATTACAAGATTAAATACAATTTTTATTTACTTCTGTATCTTTGTGAGGGGGAAGGTTCTTCAGCAAGTTTTGTTGGAGTGAGAAACTTTTTCTTGATGTCACTGTAATGGGGTAAATAACTTTCTCAGAAAACCAAAGATTGTGAGGAAGGAAATCAACCAACCCATCAGTATCTGAAATAAAAGTATAAAAGATGTGTATTAGAGCAACCATACTTAAACTGGTGATCTTTCAATGGACTTTTAAATAATAATAATAATGTAAACATATCTACATATAGAATCATAGAATCATAGAATGCCTAAGGTTGGAAGGTTATGTCACATTTACTTGATCCTTTCAATGAACTCTGCATTTCACCTTAGCTGCTGACTTGTCCTTTTTTTTTTTCACGAGAATAGCCCTTTTATTCATCTCTTTTTCAGAAATTTTTATTTTTTTTATGGATCATTAGATCAAGGCCATAAAAGACTACAAGAAACAGCTGTAGTCTAAAACCTACAGGCTAAAATAGAAAAGATTTTAGCTCTTTTCTATTTGCACACAGAAACAGTGGTATAAGATACCCAAACAGCTTCCATGATTTTTGTCTCAGAGAATAAATTCTGTGATTTAAGTGTCTTATGACTTCTGTCCACACAGAAGTTTCTTTGAAGTAAACTAAGATGTGTAAGTTAAGTCATATCATGAGCAGCAGCTTTCTAGGTCAGCGTGTTCTAACATGGAGATGTGTAATCTCCACACACTAATGTGTATTAATGTGTAATAACTGTCATGCAAGAAATTCTTATCCTTGATTATTGTGAGCTGCCTATGGAGTCAGGCTGTTGTGAATCTGCCAGTGTCGCATTAGAAATGTAAACAAAATGGACATAACTGATGTAGTACATGCTTGATAGAGTACTCCGTGAAAGCCATATTGATTATGATAATGTTCTCAGTTATCATATCATGTTAGAAACTACGGTGGAAGCATAGTGTAATGACAATGCCATCAATAACCCTAAGGAACTTGCCTACTGATCGCAATGAGCAACATCCAAAGAAATATATCTAGACTGCCGTACTGATCTCCTATGAAAACCATAACAGGAAGAATGGGTGGGGAAGAATAACTCATTTACACTTACTAAAAATTAGCCGATTCATCAGAGGCTTTTGACCAATCTTTGTGCTCATTCTAGGATCTGTGTAAACCCGCGGGATAATTTTGATAAGCTAGACACCAATATATGATTAAATGTCCTGATAAACATCCAAATTTTGGGGGGGCATGATTTCTACATACAATTCATTAATCTTTGTCTTCCAACTATTGCAGCATAGCATGGATTTTGCATTAAATGAAAAAAAAAAAACACTGTGCTGAGATTTTCTGGCTTTCTGATATTATACTTGTTGTTTATATCTGTATTATATCTGTTGTCAGTCATATACAAGTACTAACCAGACAATGCTAGAATAACTTTCAAAAAGGAGGAAAGATGACTGAAGATATGTACTCTATGAGAGAGGAAAGGTCTGCATTTCTTCAATATATTCCATGAATTAGAGCAGGAAAAAATAATTGTCTTTCTTGTTCTCTACCTTTCCTCTGTTGAAATGGGTATTTCATTCAACACAAAGCTATTGCAGGACAGTGATATTCCCTCTTTGTATGGCTGTGTCAAACAGCACAGGCTTGTTTTCAGAGTGGGCTGAAGCTTAGTTATATCAGGTAATTTACCACTGATTCAGAAAAGAAACCAGCAGATAAGTATATAGGTATTCCTCCTGTGCAGGATTTCTTTTCAGGAAGTTACTGTAGCCTTCACTGGACTTCACTGTGGTCCAAGACTGCGATACTCACAGTGAGAATAGACGGTGAAACCAGTACCAACCAGTTTGACGAAGACCTGGATTTCATTTCCAACAAGCTTTTCAGAAAGTTCAGAAATTTTCAGATTGATTTTTTTATTGATATGTTGTTCAATTCATTCTTGAGCAAACTATCTTAATTTAGATAGCAGTACCAATCAAAAATAGAAAACCATACACCTCTAGGTTTAGATTAAAGACTAGGAAATAAATTTAGATTTTTTTTCTTCTAGAAATAGAAAATGGTTTCTTCATCTGTTTTAGCTATTTTTTTTTCATTGCCAGAATTGTCTAGGCTATTTACAGATATATTCTTGAAACACTGAGTGTGAAGAAAAAAGACCTGATAAAGAAAGGATTCTAAAATAGACTGTAGAGTGACTGGGGAGAAATTGGCTATAACTAACCACTGGAAAGTAAGCTGTCTTGATTATCGCCAATTGTCCATATGGATCATTTGTTTTTCTTTTCTTTCAGCTAACCGGCTGGGCATAAAATCGACAGTGAATTGAATATTCAGGCTTGCAAGAAAAAAGATGAGGTTTCTGTGAAAGTGCTTCAAAATGTGCTTGAAGCACATTTATTTTTTTCTCACATTCCTGCTAGGAAGCTTATTTTCTAGATTATTGAAAGCAAGTAAATAAAAAAGAACATGAATATGTCTGAGGCAGAAATCTTATTATGTCAGAGTAATAGATTCATTTACTTGGATTTATGCACATACGTTGATTTGACCACTGTCCTAAATTATGGGTGCTTATATGTGTGTTTTGGATGAGTTTTCAGTAGCAAGCTGCTTTCTTATATCTAGTTGCATAAGCTTAACATTCATTTTAACTATCTTAAAAAAACTCATGAGTCAGTTAAGGAAGTCCAGAGTCATTTCATTTTAGACAAAAATTAAGGATAAAGAGTTATAGAAAATTCAATTTTCCGTGTTATTTTGTACATCTGCATACAGTAGTGAACAATCATGCGTGTTAAAGCAATAATAGGAGTGGAATTCCTAGAAGCTCAACTGCTATCAAGTACAGGACCATATCTAGTATTATTTATTTGTTTTAAAGTATTACCTAGATTCTCAGTTCAGAGTAGGATCTAAACCAGAAATAATAAAGCATCCAGAAACAAAATATCTTTGACTTTAAACTTAGAGAGAGAGAGCTATCCATAAAGGTACTTAGAAGAACTCCACCCTGATTATGGTTTCTGTCTTCCTTGTTTGATCACAAAGGAAAGTTACGAGCAGGACTTAGAAACAACACAAATAACATTTAAAAGATCTGCCCTTAGTATGTTTTTAAAACTACCTATAGCACATTTGCTTATGTATCATGGATTCTAAGGAGATAGTGGTCTTAGCTCAGGACTGAAGTATCCAACTTTCACATGGATGTAGTACCTGGAACTTTCTTTCAAAACTGCTGACAAGGATAGTTGTCATTTTATTTATTTATTTATTTGTGTTTACAGAAAATATATGGAGGAAAATGTGCTTCCTTTTATACCTTAATTGTTAGATGTCTTGCCCTGAGTCAAATCCTTCAGATCACTAGGGGAGATTTAGATCTACAAGTCCCATCTTTCTCAAACACTCATCTATAAAATATCATTATACTATTTTCTATGAAGAACATGAATTTATTTTTTTTCTTGTCAGGCTTTTATGGAATGAGTTCAAAATTCACTGTTTGATCTCTGCTTCACTTTATGCAACAGCCCATGCAAGCACAGGCAATTGAAATTTTGAACATTCTTAACTGCTCAGGAGGAAGAAGCTTGCTTCAGGGATTGAGACATTCTTCGGTCTAATCTGAATAAATAGCCTTGATCTGGTTACTAATGTGCAAATATACTTTTATTTGTTCATATGGTTCTCAGGAATAAGCATCTACATTCATGCGTTGCATTTGTGAATACTCATTTAATTACAGAAGTGATGGTATTTATAGCTTAAAAGCTCTGCTTCTGAATACCATGAAGCTTCATTTCACTTTGGACTCATCTGAGCTCTGCACATCAAACTCTAAAGAACTGCTGACATAATCATCTACCATTGGACTAAGACGATAAAGGAATAAGAGGAGTGGACATAGACATACATATAAAGAAAATGCAAAAAGTAGTAAGGAAGAAAAAGACTAAAAAACTATCTGATTACAGCTGAGGAGATATATTTATTAAAAAAATATTTTGGCCTTAGAGGTAATGAAGACCTTAGAGGAATTACTGTACATTTTGTATCTTGTCCTTGTGACCCTTCTTTTGCTAGTAGAATATGAACCTGTTAATTAAATAGCCACAGACTCTGCAGCGTAAGATGATTTACAGCATTAGGAGGAACATGAATTCCTTCCTTCGCTCAGCTCAGCCAATTTCAAAGTGGTTTCCTTTAATCTTCATTTACTGGAATTTCACTCTAGCTCTTGCTAATATATATGGCAAGCAGCCTACTGCAGTGATGGGTTGCGGCACCTTTTGAAAGATGTAATGTGGACTTGGCATTCTTGATTTCTAGAGCAGATATGTCAGCTCAGGGAATTTAGGCCATATACATGGCCAAGAAGGCAATAGCTGTCCTATACTGAAATACAGATAAAACATTAGTTAGAAATTAGATAGAGTATTAGTATTTTATTCACCAACTCCAACCAACTCATTTTATTCACCAACTACATGGACTATTAATATTTTACTTGAAAAATATTGTATAGAAAAAAGATAGGACTAGAAAAAGAAACAGTACAGTTCCTTCTTTTGTTTTAAAATTATTAGATATTTGTTCAAAAACTTTATTCAGGACTTCGTTAAAATTTTCACTGACAATAGGAATATTGCTGCAAATTACCAAGAGCTATGTGTCTCACAAGTCTGTGATTGATTAATTTTTCAGTGGAGAGTCATGATCTGCAGTACTGAATAGAATTTAATATTTGGGATTTTGAAGTATATCTATGTTTTTACAAATGTAGGTAGGCAAATTTGATATATTGAATTCCTTTTCACATTTGAATTTTTTAATTCTCCACTAGAGATACTATGAGTTGGTATATTTATGAGAAACAACCTTATATCACATCATTAGATGCTTCTGTGCTTGAAAGTCAAAGATATTACTCTTTTTTGGTTAAATTGTGTGATAATTCCATCAACAAATTTCTGCGTTTCATTCACATTGATTTTTTTCCAACTAATTTCCAAAAGGTATATGACTACCCGCTCACTAAAAATGCTCAAGACCATCTAACAGTACATGAAAAAATACTTTTCAACATTGCTTTGTTTCTTACAGAGCTGCAGTGGTCAGAACTGATGCCTCTGTTGGTTTATAACTGTAGCAAGGTCACTTAGTTACTTAGTTTTTATTGCATGTATTTAATGCTGTATTTAATACTGAAATTGTCTCTGAATGGCCATGGAACACAATACTTTGTGAAGGTTAATTGTGAAAACCGATGGAATTTGCTGTAATGATTTTCAACACCAAAGCTTAGATTAAAGAAATAACAGCCTCAGCTCGTTACCTGCAATTGTGTATTCATTCCATTTACCCCCTTATTTATTGCGACAAGACATAGGAATAAAGAAGAGGAAAAGAAAGCTTGCTTCACTTAATGGCTTGGGAAGGAAGAAAGGAGCTCCTGTATTTTAGACAAAGCTAAATTCAATAAGCTGATGCAGTGCCACACTGCTAATTTATATAACTGACCAAGGTCACCCAGCAAATAACAGTTCACAAATATAAATGTTAATGGGTGTGCACATTACAAAAGAAAGTATATGTGACTACACTGTACTGAATATAGACTGATATCTACTATGCAAGTGCACAAAGTATAGATGTTCCATATATATTTAAGTGGTAGAATATTGAAGCTATGGTTTGCATATTTTAAATAATGTATGTTGCATTCATTTATTTAGAATCATTTATAATTTAGGCAACATTTCCAAAACAACACAAATAAATGTGTACCTGGAGCACTGGAATATGGTATGGAGATCCCCAAGCTAGCACTTATCATACAAGCTCCTAACTGAAAACAGCACAGCTATGCTGGTGTGCTGGGGGAGGCACAGTGTCCTGGTTATGTCACTGCCAAAGCCGGAGCTCAGACCTCTGCACACGGAATATGGTAATGTACCAGGTAGCTTGAGCTCTCCGTACTGAGGGAAAATGGGACTTGGATCCTTGAACTCTAAAGTGAATGCAAGAAAGACATTGGGGAGAAGTGGACCATGGGTTACTGTTATGAGGTGTGATTGTATCAGATGGAAAAGAGAGCGTGATTTCTTCTGCTTCTCTCAGCCACATATATATGTGCTTTGCTAAATCAGGTGGGTGTTCATGGCAATCTGACAGAATTTCTAAAACCATATCAACTTCAGTAAAATCAAATTCAAACATAAGAACAAAAAGTATTCAGAATGTATCAGCAAATTTAACATTTGCAAAGAAAACCAAGCTCTCTCCTAAGCCAACACATCGGAAACAAACCTGGTTGTTAATTTCTCAAAATAATTCCCTCGTATTTTATTTAAAGGATCTTTGTAGGTTTAAGGTGTTAGTGTAATTGTAATTTCCTGTGAGGCTAATAAGACTTATATGGAACCCAGTGCTTTCAGAGCTGTCTTTAATGATCAAATTTAGTGGAGTTCTATGATTGTAACTTGCAACAGATTATCAAAACATCTAGGCATCTTAATCCTAACTACTCATCTACTCATCAACTATTCATTTTGAAAAAGATATTTGTGGCTCATAACTTTCATGTTTTTTTAAAAAAGTTTTTATTATAAAATCCTTATATTTTACAACAAATAATATAAAGTCTATGAAGCAACCTGATACAGGAATGTAGATTAACTGGAGGCTAATCTTGCAGGTCTGAGCTGCCCTTGGTATTTGCTACATTCTTTGGATTATATACTTTTTAATCTTTTTTTTTCCTCCTCATCTATTTGTTCCACTCTTCCATTTTGTAGGCATTGAGAAAAAAGGGCATTTGTGGGAGTGACCTACTTGCAGACATAAGTCTGTCTATTATAGCTTTAACATGGAAGGTAATTTGAGTGGTGAAGAGAGTGGCATGACAGCCATGTGAGGCATAGGATAGGAATTCTTTGGTCCAACAGAATATTAAAAAACTCTTGACATTTCACAGAAATGCAAAATGTGAGAGATATACGATCTCAGAACAACACTTAATGTAGCCTCATATTAGAACAAATTTCTAGTACTTTGACAGAATTTCAGAATAAGAATGAACTCCTCTTTTGCCAAAATGCTGGAAGCTGGGAAAAAAAAAAGTACTTGCTAAGGATAAACAATACAGAAAGCCACTTTCAAAACAGATATTTGAGCAGCTCTTTTCTAAATTTAAAGTAACTGTGTTAGAATGGTACACTGGAAAAAAAAACTTTTAAATTATTTTCGATAACATATTGAAAGGAATAAATAGTACCCAGAAAATCACTTAAAAATCACAAATATCAATATCAAATGTTTCACTATGTTTAGTCTGAAGGAATGGAAATAGAAACAATACAGTGTTAATTATTTTTGAAGAGCTATAATTCAATACAGAATTTTCAGATTTTTTCATATTATATATCAATATTGGTCATTATTTACACACTAAAATTGGACTTTTCTGGTTGCACAGCCTTGCTAAACATATGAATGGATAATGAAAACAGACAGGAAAGTTAATAATGGAAAATATATTTCAAAGGTATATGTGAGATAAATTTCCAAATTATTTTAAAAAAGTAAATATACACATAAAAACATACTGAAAGGAAACTATACCAATTTTGATTGGCCTAAAGAATGTTCCTGATTTCCTATTTCCCTCTCCTCCTAACTCTCCTCTCCTAGAGTTCTCAGGCAAATTATAAGCAAAATCAGAAAAACTTACTTTTCAAGGAATTCAGAAATTTCCAATACAGAGATGCGTTAGATGGCACTTAATAATAAAATGAGTTATTTAAAGTATTCATTCCAGAGAATGGAATATTGTGTTGTATGTTTATTGCGTATCTCCTCTTTTTTTTGACTACTTGTAAGTAATCATTTTAGACATATATAATTTGACTTTTTTCTGGAAAAGATACAACATAAAACATCTACAGTGAGAGCATTTTGGTTTTGTATTAATGTGCTCCATTTCTTATTCTCACAAATCTTAATTCTCTGAGGCGTTCAGTACAGTCAGTTCTTTCATAAGGGTCTGATCCTAAGTCCATTGAAGGCAATTAAAAACACTCATTCATTTCAATTACTATTTGATCCAGTCCTGAATCAATGGAAACTGAAAGATCATAGCCTTACAGGTTAATACCCATAGGAAATATTCAGTGACTTTGTAATCAAAGTGTTTTATTACCAAAAAAGAGGTTTCTGATTAGTATGGGTTACGTGAAATAGAAAGATTTTGACAGAAGATGTACTCTGGAGCTAATTTTTAAAATTTGCAAAAATTTAATTTATCTCTATGAATGTCCATGAATGTCTTACACAAACAATAACTGCACTAAATATGATGAGAACCATGCGATCCTGCTAATACTTATCTGATTATTAAAGCAATGAATTATATGCCTACTTCCTGGTATGTCAGAAAGAGTCTTCCTTACAAAAGAAGCATTGTCTTAAAATCTTGGTCATTTTTTAAAAAATTACTTTTAATTCCCATGCAGGAAAAAATCTAGTTTAGGGATTCAGGAAATTAAAGTTTTGCTCATTTGTGTCCTGTAAGAACACACATCTGTCACAGCAAGTGATCCAATCAGTTTTTCCTGAACAAAGTCAAAATAACATTATTTCTATTTCAGAACTTATTTTGACTTCAGGAAAGTGTCATTGATTCAGATATTAGACTTCAGTAGAATAGCTTTGGTCATTCTAAAGTGTATTGCATATTCTTTTGCAGCTAATTCATTTTCATCAAGTACAGACTCCAGTATTAATATTCTCTTGTTTCCATTTTCTTCACCCAGATTTGAGGAATGGTGTTATCTATTTTCCTAAATCACTTTGTTTTGGAGTTAGATGAGGCTACTCTTAGATATTTGTAGTTAGGAGTAATAATATGCCTACAGTGGAATTATTAAATTTCTCATCTAATACGCACTCCCAAATTTCAAGCAGATATGCAAAAGTAGTGCAGATTGGCAACAGATTTTCCTTAATATTTACATAATATTTCTTTGATAGATTTCCTTAAATGCATAAAGGTATACCTGTGTCATGTGCTTTAGCTAAATGCTTATTTAATAGCGTACTTTATCTGTGGCATGCAATTCATAATACTTCAATCAAGTATTATGTACTTGAATCAACTGTTACGGATACTCCAACCTTGATCTGTCAATGGTACAGCACCTTGGACTGTGGAAGCAAGCTTTGAGGTTCTATGTTATCAGAAACCAACTTTGAGAGTATGAATCTCAGAGGACATCACAGATTTTGTTCTACTCACACTAAAGACAATACATAAATTAGACTGTCAACTTAAACACTGTGAACACTGTGACAAGTGTATAGGTGAGGGAAAAAAACCTATGTCAGCATTCTTAGTTCAGAGAGATGGAGAAAAAACTGTTAAAAGAAAAAAATGTCAGGTTTCCATACCAAACTACTTGTGGGCTCTTTAAAGAAGGCAACTCTTGATTTGCAGTTAGCCTAAACAGGATAAAAGCACGGAACGATTACTTTATGAGATAGACTAAAACAGAGTTCTGTAGAGTAATCAGAGCAGGAACATGTGAGGTAACAAAACAAAGTAAGTTTTATTAATCAAAAGATATATATTGCTAGAGATTTTTGTGTCCTCTGAGCAAAGTTTGTTACCCAGCTGTTTCCAGCCATAATTTTGGTTTGGCCTCTTTCAAGTTAACTACTGTAGCAATGAGTCATGTTCGTTTTCTTCTAGAGAACAAGAAGAAAGCAAGACAGTTAATTAGCCAAATCACCCTTCTTTTGAATGCAGTAGCAAGCTTAGCAGCCAATTAAAAAGGCATCATAGGACTATTGTTTGTCAGAGAGCGGGTGCTGAGAGAAGTGCCTGAGGTGGAAAGCCCACGCTTTCCCTTCCAGCAGGTCAGTCTAATAGCACAAACTGTTCTCCTCTGAAGACAGCAAAAGCATCCTAGTGTTCAAGATGGTGAAGGGCCTCCTGTATCTTTGCCCTGAACGCAAATTAGCTCTTGGCTCACTTTCCAAGGCAGCATAATTTTTTTCCTAAAGGGAAAGTTTCATTTAACTCACTTATGAAAGGTGAGTTAAATCTCATCTCTGCAAGAAGTGCTAACCAAATAAAGACAGCAGTTCACGTAAAGTTCCACCTTACATTTTAAATGTACTAAAAAATGTAATTTATAGTACATGTTATTACTATAAATCTGAAAAATAAATTATTATATGTTGCATCTTGCGAAGGAACTGACTCCGGTGTAATCCACTGAAGACATTTTATTGAGCATGAGACAAAACTTATACACTGTACTATGCTGCATGCAATACCTTATTTGCCTACAAGTATGGAAAACACAGTTAATTACTAACTAAACTAATAATCTAAAGGTTTATATTAAAACTATCAAACCACTTCTTGGTCACTTGTGGCGGAGTTCCTGGAGGAAAGAGGCCACAAGCTGTCATGAACAATCCCTGCTAGAAAGCTGTGGACTGAGCGAAGAGTCACCGGAGATCGGAGAAAGCCCATTCTGTAACGGAATAAATCGCCACCTCCTGGACATTAAGGGCAGGCCTTACTGCCCGAAGGAGTGTCAGCCTGAGGACAACATTCACAACCGTGACCAATGATCCAGGTCCACAGATTGTAGGGTGCAACATAACAACCAATCATGAACTAAGTTTGTCTTTGAATTGTGCTTAAATACATGCTATTCGGGCTGAATAAATGAGCTTGATGATAACTCACACTGAGTGAATTCTTGACTCTGGCCGTCTCCTTCAGCAGTCACTTAGCAGCTGTACAGTTGCTTTTGCTTTGTCTGCTGATGGAACATCTGCACTGCCGTCCTTTATGTTGGTTATCTACTAACAAGACTAACACGACTACTGCCCATACTACTACCCTTGAAGCAGGCCTCCACAACTATATCAGCATGAGACAAAGTCCTAATAGATCAGATAGAGCTACTGAATCCAGAAGAAAGTTTTGATTTGATAGCAAGACCTGCTTGCGGGCTAGGCAACAGCTCTATGCTTATGTCTCCAATGGGTGGACAGGAGACTGAAATAGAGCTACTGAGGAGATTGGATAAGAGGTGCCTCTCATATCCATCACAAAAGGGAATTTAAAGAATTTCTGAAGAAACTTGAAGTTCAGGGAAGTTCAGGGCCAGAAGCGTGTGTTCTACCCTGATCTCCTAAGTTAAAATATGTAACAGGAAGGATCATTGAAATTCTGCTTTTATATTGTTATTAAAGTTATATATTAACACATGAAGTCCAATCTAATGAACGCAAAAAAAAAAAAGCAGATGAAGAGAGATCAAATTATGTGTACTTATTCCTTCATATTCTGATTTCTGATTCTAGGCATATAAATAAGGTTAACTTAAACATCCATAAGCAGATACACTCAATTCAGAGACATTTTTTGAACTATGTTTCATGTTGTGTTCTGACTTTCAACCAAATTCTCTATCTGGATGTTTATTCGTGTATATGTAAGCAGTGAATTTTACTCTTTGTGGGAAATGGTACCTCCCAGCTATCTCCATTCTTATTTTCTATATTTGACAGTTCCTGTATTATATGCACAATACGATGCTAAATTCCTTGTGAATATTCTTCAAGGCTTATATCATGTGCTACTTCGTTTTCTGAAGTCCTTTCCAATCATCTTTTGCTTCGCATTTTAAAACTTGCTCAGTAAATTTTGATTTCCATTTTACATTTTTCTTTTTTGTGGCTTATTGTTTCAATAATTACAGCTCCATGGTTTAATTTCAATATGAACTATCTCTGCTTCTGATCCTCAAATCCACTTCTAATTCAATATGTGATTGAAAATGGAAGCTATAATACCCCAGGTGTAAAGCAGATAAAGAAATATGAACAGTGAAGTATTTTACATTAAATGATCTTTATATGAGCACTTTACTGTGACTTCGGTTGAGCCGTTATGTGTATGCTTCCTGATGCTCTACATATTGCACTGTGAGGCCATAATGGATTTACTCAGTAAGTAAAATATTGCATTCCAAATAAAAGGGCTAAAAAAGATTTTTAAGGGGTACTTTTTAAGTCACTACAGAAACACTAATACTGTCAAGGCATTAAGTATCTTGCAGTAGACGTAAATTATTTTGATGTACTGCATGCATACATGTGCCTACATCATTTACAAAGTGAGTCTGATGAAAAGAAGATCATTAGATTTCTGCTCCATGGCCCATGGAAATTCTGCAGTGTTTTCTGAATATTCAGGCTATTCTATACACACTCATCCCACACATTAATGTCCTAGTGGTATATTTACTCAAGATTTGTAATGCTAGCAGAGATATAGCAAAACATTAATCAAAGGTGTCTTTCATGCTTAGAGTAATGCAGATCTATCTGGAGCTTTAATCTGTTAAATTTCTCCCAGACCTCACATTTTTTTCCTTGAAACATTGTGAAGCAGAAAAAGTTTATTAGTGTTTTAAAAAAACAATAGAAATTATTCTAGCTGTAGGTGCACAGGCAGTTAAACTGGAGTAAATTTGTGTAAGTTATCTTTCTGTTCTACAGTGCTATGGACAGTCAGATGCTCTAGCAGGGGGACTCTCAGTGTGAATTTGTATGTGTGTACCCTCTTTACCATAACAGAAACCATCTAACTTCTTCATTCCACCTCTCTATCTTTTCCACACTCAGGAGTAGTGGATTAGTAGAAAACATGATTAATTTTCTGTTAGACATAAACAGACACTAACCATATGATTCGCATCAAGGGTATCAATAGTTGTAGATTAGAAAAATTGAGAAAAAGAAAGGCAGATCAATTAGAAATCAAAGAAAAGTATTTCCGCTTTCTATGATATCGCCGCTGGAATGCATAGAGGTTTGCCTGGGGGTCGATGCCAAGCCAGCTGGGAGTTTATGGGTCAGGATTAGATAGTACAGGAGGGCACAAGCAATCTAGGGTATTTCTGGAGTGCACTCATGACAACTGACACAAATGATCAATGACTTGACAAGGCTGGGGGGATACTCTGGATAGCCTGTTTCGGTCCAGAGGTTCCAGACTGAGGCTCAGCAACTTCGAGAATTATGCATGCTCATGATGGAATACCAAGCACAGACATCTATGCTCGGCACTCCAAAAACCTGCTAGATTTGTCCACAAAGACTCACCATTTCCATACACAAGAATTTTGTGCTTAGTCTCTTATTCTCAGTCCCAACAAATAAAGATTTCCTGTCAGTCCCTTCTTTGAGCACAGATAACCCTGTAATTCATTGATTACGAACAAGTATTAATTCAGATCCTCAGAGAAGGCAAGAGATATGCTCAACAGGTCTCTCAATAGAGCTGAAATATTCTAGGTATGCAACAGATGGAGAGTGAGAAATAAAACTATCCCCGAAGAGTTTTAATTACTTTTTTGTCACATGCTTCAACAAAAGCAATTAATATGCAAGATCTCAGACTCTTGTCTGAGTATTGACACTAGTTATTTTAAATAATAAAAAGTTAAGACTTGTGGGCTTAAATTCTATCATACTGCAAATGGAGCTGAACCTGAGTGTTTAAGAGCCAAGAGAGGTCAGAAATGGGAAGAAAATAACTAGATATTTGCTGTGAAATGAACATTGGCTGGTGAAGTGAACATCTGGTGCCAAGGCTGGTGAAGATGAGTATGGAGAGTTATCTGAGAATGCCCACTCTTATGAGGCTGAAATCTTTGGGATCCAAGGCTGGGTGGGTAAAGGGTGGGAGAAGCACTTGCTAAATCCAAGATCAGTGACCTGCTCCCAGGAAAGGCCCAACAGATATAGGAGCAGAGCTTGATGGAGGTATCATTTTTTACATTTAGTTCTGGATCTGTTTGTATGTTTAATAGCATATTTGACTTAAAGAGAATGAAATACTTCTGCATAGTTCCAAAAATATATTTGTCAATCCTGACAGGTCTTTAGCATCTTTGACTTGATGCTAAATTGCTCTGCATTATTAGACATGCAGATGCTTCTAATTTGGAGCAGTAAAAGACCTGCAGGTACCTTAGGGATGTTTCAGCTAAAAACTGGGTGTCTCAGATTTAAATGATAGTACTTAGCACTACTGAGACTGGACACCTGCAATTGATACTTAAATCTTTCCTGTGCCTTTCTAAAGTTATAATCTATGACTTTCATTCTTCCAGGTATATCAGTGGTTAAATATACAAGCTCTTTTTCATGATTATTTGTACTTTATGTGATTTTTCTCATCCATCTGAACCAATATTATACTCTGCTTCTAATGTTAATGCCTTTCTTTAACTATTTTCATTAGCTCCTTCACGCTCAGCAATGTCTTGATCAGATAAATCCCCCTGGAGAGATTATTTTTCTCCTTGTGACATTGATGCAGTATGTTCTTCATTTGATGACCGTGAGAACCTGCCGTCTAAATCTCCTTCCCTCTCTCCAGCAGAAAGCTTCCCTCCCCTGCTGTTCGCGGAATGTGTATTCTGTATAATCAGAATCTTGATCACCACTAGATCAGCAGGCCCTGCCAAACAAATTGTGCATGATCCCCCTGCAGGCCAGCAGCAGAGAAAATAACAAGAACTTTGCATTTTATAATGTAGCTTTATTAAATGTGTTGTTTTGAAAGTAGCATGTAAAGCTACATAAAAAAAAACCCTCATGCAATGTATTTACGTTTTTTAATGATAACACTCTATTTTGTAAGATTACTCTCCCAGTCTTAATCAGCCTGGGCCTACAAGTTAATGTAACAACCAACTTATAATTGTCTGATAAATTGATTTGTCAGCAATTTTCCCTAGTAACCTTGACAAGATACTGTTTTTCTTGAGCTTGAATGGCACATTCTTTCTTCTATAATCTCTCTGTAGACTCCACTCTGTGAAATTTCTTTTGCGTACTAAACCCCTTCAATCTTTTGTTTTTGTCCCGAAGCTGTGGGCTACAAGAACTCCTTTTTCCATCTGACTGAGCTGCACAGCATTCCTTCTCCTATACTAAAATGTCCAATGCATCTTGATTTTCCAGGTCAGCACTCATTCTGTTGCCACTGTGGTCTAAATCCTCTTCCAAAATCAATTATTCCATCGTTAGCAGAGCTAGCTCTCATGGACAAACAGAGTCACGGACAAACTTTTTGATGCTTTTTTTCCCCACAAGGTGTTATATTCTTTGATTTTTTTTCATTCCCTTTGTAAAGGAGGTTGCCTTTATGGTTTAAGATTTTAAGACCCTCTTAATGGGGAAAAGATAAAAGGAATAAGGGGTGTGTTACGAAGAAGTTTGAGGAAGTCAATTCCCTCAATATTACCCCAAGAAACAGAGATAGTATCACTGTTGTGATGGGTCTGCACTCAGGGCCACCTCCAAGTCTGCATTTTTTTTTTACCTGGCAAGACAGCTGGCACAGGACAGTACATAGGCAGAGTGGAGGACTAAAGAATTAGGGTTTATGCCAACTGTCTTCCCAGGGAAAGAATCTGGGAGTGAATCAGAGAGTGAACTAAAATGGAAAGTTAGCACTCTTCATATATATGTAAACTTAAATGTCAGTCAAAATACATGCAAGTTCAGAGTCCCCATAAATATTATTTCAAGTATAATTATTGTACTAAGTTTTCTTTAGTAAGGTTCCTGGTTTGTGAAGAGGATGCAAGTCGAATGTTTTCCTCCTTTAAAGTATCATTTCAATAAACATGCTTCAGCTATTTCCAATACAGTATGTATGCAGGTGCAGAAACAAAAAACACCTAATTTGACATCTTCTACATTTCAGTGTTTTTCTCTCTTCCTCTCTTTTTCATACATATCTACTATTTTTACTTACTCAGTGCTTTTTCTCTTCAAAGCATTTTAGATTACTAGCTATGTCTATCATAGGTTATGAATTGAGATAGATACACATCGTGCAGAACATTTTGCATCATAGCTAGCCTACCCTTCCAAGCAGTTGTATCACCACTGAGTGCAGTATTTGTGGATGAGAATTTGACGGATTGGATTCACTTGCAGTCAGGAACAACGTTTATCAAACACAGGCAAATGAAAAATAATTGTAATGTGGAATGGAGCCCCATTACAAAGGTATATTTCCTTTGCTATTGCTTTTAAGCAGTAATAGTTCTGGGAAGATAAGGTTTGTTTGTTTTGAGAATTTGAGATTGTCATTTCAGTTGGCCTGTTAATTTGAGAGTAACAGTATGTGCAGTTCTGGGCTTCCTAGTAGAATAGGGATATGAAACTTCTAGAGAGGGCTCAGCATAGAGCTACTAAGATGATTAAGGGACTGGAGCATCTATCTTATGAGGAAAGACTAAGCATGCTTGGTCTGTTTAGCATGGAGAAGGGAAGATTGACAGAGGATCTTATCAACATGTACAAATACCTGAGGTGAGGATGGGAAGAGGATGGGGACAAACTCTTCTCGGTGGTGGTCAGTGATAGGCCATGGGGTAATGGATACAAATTAAAACACAGGAAATTCCATCTCCATATGAGGAAGAACTTCTTTGCTGTGAGAGTGACAGAGCCCTGGAACAGGCTGCCCAGAGAGGCTGTGGAGGCTCCTTCTCTGCAGATCTTCAAAACCTATCTGGATGCCACCCTGTTGCATGTGCTCTAGGTGTCCCTGCTGGAACAGGGGGGTTGGACTAGATGATCTCTGGAGGTCCCTTCTAACCTCAACCACTCTATGATTCTGTGATTTTGCTCCTACTTAAATCAAAGACCACGACAAATGATTTTGCACAATGATTTTGCCTTTCTCTTACCAGACAAGATGACACTGATTTCTAACTAGGCATATGGACACTCCTAAAGTCTGTCAACAGTCACATTTTTTTTCCACATTTTCCACATGCATAATTATCAGTTATTATGATAGCTTTCTCCTATGTCTTCTCTGAGGGTGTAAGCTCCAGGGCAAGTAAGGAAATTCCAGGAGTTTCCAGCACTGCAGATAGTTTTCTGCCTGAATCATCAGGCACTCCTGTTGTGAAGTTTCTCCTCCGTCCTGAGACTGACATATCTTTTCTCCTTGCCCTTTCCAAGTGTCAGTGAATATTGGATGTTCTGTCTTTTACTAATTGCTGCAGGCTTTCTTCCTTTATTTTTTCCCCATTCTTTTGCTTGTGCTTATTTTCTGCTGTATCACATATTGTCCTTGAACTTCTGAACGGTCACAGCTATCACTGATATTATATGGCAGTCCCCCACACAAACATTGGTCATGTTCATTGGCCTAAGATTCACAGTTTAATTAAAACAAGGTAGATGGAAGAAGACACTTAATAAGACATAAGAAACTCCTTAGAGAAAAGATGGATTTATATAGAGGTTGCAGACATATAGACAGGTAGGACATGGTATACAATCCTGATTCTTTACATGTCTCATGCGTTCCTTAGGAGACTGTCATCTTCCTTACAAGATGTTAATCACAGAATCACACAGAATCACAGAATGATTGAGGTCAGAAGGAACCTTTAGATATCTAGTCCAACCCTCCTGCTCAAGTATGGACACCTAGAGTGCGTGGCACAGAATTACATCCAGGTAGATTTTGAGTATCTCCAAAGAAGGATACTCAACCTCTCTGGGGATGCCGTTCCAGGGTTCTGCCACCGTAGCAGTAAAGAAGTTTTTTCTCATATGAAAATAGAACTTCCTGTGTTTTAATTTGTACCCATTATCACTTGTTCTATCACTGGCTACCACTGAGAAGAGTTACGCCCCATCCTCTTTACACCCATCACCTGGGTATTGATAAGATTCCCTCTTAATCTTCTCTTCTCCAGGCTGAACAGGCCCAGCTCACTTAGTCTTTCCTCATGTGATAGATGCTCCTGTTCCTTAATCATCTTTGTTGCTCTACACTGGACCCTGGGGAGCCCAGATGTGCACATAGCATTCTAGGTGCAGCCTCACTAGAGCTGAGTAGAGGGCCAGGATCACCTCCCTCGACCTGCTGGCAACAGTATTCCTAATGCAGGCCAGGATCCCATTGGACTTGGCCATGAGGACACACTGCTGACATTATCAACTTAACTTGGGTAGAAGAATGGCCTGGAAAAGGGGAAACTTAGGGAAAATCCTAACCTAACAGAAGTTTTGGCATTACAGAAGCTTGCCTGGGGTGATACACACCCAGGATGGCTGGTATGTGCAGAATCTACCTCTCCATGATTCCCTTGACAACACAATCTGCCCTCCTAGCACACAGTGATAAGAGTAAACAAAGAGTGGAGCAGAACGGAGACACCACAGTCAAACTTTCCTGGCTTTCCTGTGAAGGGGATAATCTGATGGTGCCGTGCAGACGAATGAATGGAGGATGGGGTGGAGCGAAGACACTGCGGTCAAACTCTGTTGCACTCCCTGCAGAGGTGGCAGCCTGGTGGTACCACACAGCTGATTGATGGGCCACAGCATAGTGCAATATCTGGTGCCGGGCCAACAATGGTGGCAGACCAGTCCCTTCTGATAAGCTTTGCTCAAACTTCTCCTCCTTCTAATCTCATTATAATAGCAATACACAACCCCATCCCACTGAGCACGCTCTCTAGATTTTCGATTAACTTGGGAGACTTTCTTAAATCAAGGTATAATGAAAGCAAATATGACTAGAGTCACTCAAGCTCCACATGAAAATATATAAAAGGCAAACTAGTAAGAGGGACAGTAGGAGAAGGACAGAAAGGAAGAGGGAAGACTCCATCGTAACTCCTGGGTCAGTCGACGTGCTGATCCCCTTTCCTCCCCTTGGGTCGGGACGCCGCCTGAGGATACTCGAGACTAAGAGCCCTCTCCCATCAGCTGGGGTGAGTGATGATTGCACATTTGTACATCAGAGCTAGCTAAAAAACCCCACGCTGTAGTAGAGAATTTCCTATACTGACATCCGAAACCTGCTTTGTAAATGTTGCATTTGAATAAATCCTGCTATTTGTGAACTCAACTACTTGTTTGGAAGGGGGTGATTGGACCTACAGTTGACAGACTGTTTGTGAATCCGATACTGCCAAAGTGGAACTTATAGTAGATTATACTATTTGGGAAGTTGATTCGCTCCTAGGAAGGCGATCGGACCTACAGTCCACAGACTGTTTGTGAATCTGATACTGATTTGATATCTCCTTCCCCCCATGACCACCACTATGGCTTTCAAACTGCAACATTTTCACAACTTGTTATCAACTAGAACTCCCAAATCCCTCTCTGTGGAGTTGCTTTCCAGCTGGTCAACCCCTTATCTGTCCTGTCACCTGGGGTTATTCCTCCCCAGGTGCAGGACACGGCACTTGCCTTTGTCATCATGAGGTTCTCCACCCTGTCTCCAGCCTGTCCAGGTCCTTCTGAGTGGCAACACAGCTTTCTGGAGTGTTGGCCACTCTGCTCAGTTTTGCATCATCTGCAAGCTTGCTCAGGGCACACTCTGTGCCCTTGTCCAAGTCATTGATGAACAAGTTGAACAGCACTGACCCCTGGGTGGTACCACTGGACACAGGGCCTCCATCTGGACTCGGTCCCATTTTTCACAACCCTCTGAGCTCTGCCATCCAGTCAATTTTTGATCCACCTCACTGTCTATTCACCTAAACCTCACTTCGTGAGCTTCCCTATGAGGATGTTATGGGAGATGGCATTGAAAGCCTTGCTGAAGTCAAGGTAGACAATGTCCACTGCTCTCCCCTCATCCATCCAGACTGCCATATCATTGAAGAAGGTTCTCAGGTTGGTTAAACACTACTTACCCATGGTGAATCCATGCTGACTACTCCTGATCACCTTCTTTCCTTGACATGCCTACAGATAGTCTCCAGATGAGCTGCTCGATTACCTTTCCAGAGCTGGAGATGAGGCTGACTGGTCTATAGTTTCCTGACTCATCTTTCTTGCCCTCTTTGAAGACTAGGGTGACATCGGTTTTCTTCCAGTCCTTTGGTACCTCTCCTGCTCTCCATAACCTCTCAAAGATGATACTGAGTGGCTGAGCAATAATGCCTGCTGGTTCCCTCAGCAACTGCAGGTGCACCATATAGATTTGTGGGTGTCTCGCTTGCCCGAATAACCTCTAATCCAGTTCTCCTCAACCAGGGGAAAGTCTCTCTCCAGATTTTTTCTCCTGTCTCTGGGCTCTGTCGTTTGTGTAGTAAAGACTGAAGCAGAGAAGGCATTTAGTAACACTGCCTTCTCTGTATCCTCCTTCACCAAGGCACTCACTCCATTCAGCAGCAGGCCCACATTTTCCCTAGTCTTCCTTTCACTGTTGATGTATTTGAAGAAGCCTTTCTTGTTGTCCCTGACATCTCTTGTTACATTTAATTCCAAATGGACCTTGGCCTTCCTCAATGCATCTCTGCGTTCTCTGATAATGTTCCTATATTCTTCCCACATAGTCTGACTCTTCTTCCACATTACTTTCTTCTTCTGTTTAAGTTTTACCAAGAGCTCCATGCCCATCCATGCAGGTCTCCTGCCCCTCCCCTGCCCCTACCCCCTCTTGACTTCTTTCTCATGCACCAATCCTGAGCTTGGAGGCAGTGGTGCTTGAATATCAGCCAACTCTCCTGGACTGCCTTTCCTTCTAGGTCCCTGACCCAGAAGATTCCTTCAAGGAGGTCCCCAAAGAGGTCAAAGTTAGCTCTCTCTCCAAATGTGGGGTTAAAATCTTAGTTCTTTCCTCCCTCATTTCCTCCTCACAGGATCTTGAACTTCAACATCTTGTGCTCACTGCAGCTGAGACTGGCCTGAACCTTCACATTTCCAACCCAACCATCCCTGTTTTTTAGTACCAGATCCAGTAGCATCCCTCCCCTTATTGACTCATCTACCACCTGCATCAAGAACTTATCTGCAATGGAAACTTATCTTCAAAGGAACCTCCTGGACTCTTTGTGTGGTCATCCCAGCAGACATGGGGGTTGTTGAAGGACCCAGGAATGTGATCCTGAGGCTACTTGCAGCTGCCTGTATACGGTCTCATCCACTTCCTCTTCCTGATCACCTGCCCTGTAGTAAACGCCCACCACAGTACTGGCCATGTTGGGCTGCCCTGAAAGATTTCTCTGAAGATTAAGGAGGGAGTTACAACTCCGTTCAAATGGACATTATGCTAGGAAAACACTTCTAAGAAGACCTCCGTGCTCCATAATATCTTCTTCTGTGTGTGTTAGGGCATATCAATCTCACTTTGTATATCCACTTGTGCAATAGCAACAGCAGAAGAAGATAATGATATAATCTAATGCACAAAAAGTGCTTTATATAGTCTATAACTCAGTTAAATCACATTTTCCTGGGCTAAAAACAAAAAATCTGACCCGGAGTTTCTCTCCTTGCCAAGTTTATACTTCTCTTATTCTCCTGAGATGTGATAGCTACTTAATAAAAAGATCACAAACAATACATCCTAGCAACAATGATTTTTTTCTTTAAAATGACTAAATAGTTTTCAGTGAAACTGTTACAAAGAATAGCTCCCCTGGCTCTGATCAAACTCTTCAGAAATTCAGTTAAGAAAATAGGAACTTGCTTGACCAATGAATTTCAGCAGGAGTCTTAAAATTAAGTGTCTATCTAAATATCTCGCTGAAGAAGGATCTAACAAAATCCAAAGCTACAGAAAAGTATGGCTTTCACTTGCTGGGTAAGACAGCAGTTTCATGTTTGCTTTTAGCCAACCTAAATGGAATGAAGCAAGTAAATCCACAGTCATGACGTTCTCTTGGACCTGGAGGTTGTTGGTGATCACCTGGTTAGGACACTCAAAGAAAGAACCCATATAAAAAGAACCATCCTAGCTGTGTTTCATACTCTTCTTTCCTCCCATTGTCCAACTAGCTTTTAGCCTGATGGGTTTCCTGATCCAGTCTAGCATGCCCGTGTACATGCTAAAGAGTGGCAGGAACAGGCGGCTAGACAATGGGAGAGAGGAAGCTCACCCGTGTGAGAGGCAGACATCACTTATGATAAAGTAAAAGGGTTGTGAAATTTTGTCTCTCTACAAGCTAAAACTGCATTCCCGTAACTGATTAGTACAATATTTTTGTTTATTTTAAATCATGAACATCCACAGTGTTTGTCATATCCTCAAGAGAAAATAAGATGTTCAGGATTTTGATATAAACACTGCATGCAGTTTTAAGCAAAGGAGAAATATAAGTCATTTACTGCAACAAATAGGAGTCCACCGAGTTTCTGCAACTGCTTTGTATGTATCCAGTAGACTATGATAGCTTCTTCTAAGAAGCTAATTAGCTACATCTCAAGAGGTGATAGTGTCCACATGGCAGATTGTCTCTGTAAGACACTGATTATGTCATATCTGGATAAAAGACTTTGTCTAACTCTTTCTAATTTGCTGTATGAGAGGTGTAAGGAAAAGCCAGTTAAAAATTTGCTCTTCCAATTCAAGGTAGCTAAGAATCAAGTGTATATATGTAATATTGAAATAGGAGGTTGTTAGATTTAAATTAGTATTTCTTTGATAAGATGTCAAGTGAATTCAAGATGCTTACCTTTTAGTCATTTGGACAGTGAGTGCAGAAAGCATGAACAATATATTTTCAGACAAAGGCTCTAGATAATTGAGGTGATAGGTTTAGCTTTTTCAAACCTCAATGCCAGAAAACATAAGTAATCATTAAAGTAAATATCAATTGAGAGGCAACTGTTGCGGCTAACAGGCTTAGCTCAGCTACAGTAGCTGGAATCCAAACATTCATATTACTGCTATGACTTAAGGAAGTTTTTATTTGTTAATGTCTGAGCATGTTTGTGAACAAGAGAGCAAATGCAGAATGAAATATCTAGTGATCTTGGGAAAGGAAAGGTAAGAAACAGCAGCACGAAAGTGAGCACACAGTATGTGCACTTCTCTGCCTGTCAGTCTCTTTTGAATCTTGTTTTCCCAACTGTGCCTAATTTGCAGTCGATATAATTCTGCGGGCAAGCATTCGTTAGGATCGGTCTGAGACTGTCACTTCCCATGTCCACAGTTGCAGCAAGAACTCAGTAGAAATGGAGCTATCACATTAAGTCATTGAGCATTTTAACCTTCTGCTCTGTAGTTAGTCTCACCAGAAATGAGTGACCATCTTACAACCTTTAAAAAAAGGGGGAAAAAAAGAAAAACGATACCGTGATTTCAAAATCTTCCTCATGGTCAGAAAAGATCAATTTCTTCAAGTACCTTCCGAGAGTTCATATATGTTCACTAGGGCTCTGATCCAGCCAAACACTTGCCCTTAAGTGCAGACATTAAGCTAAATAAGTATCTAAAAAATTCGTTGCATCAAGGCTGAAAGTGGGTGGATGGTATTTGAATTGTATCCACTGGGAACCTCTTGTAAAATCTAGAGAAAATCCAACCTTTTCATCCTGTTTTTCAAGCTGAATGGTTTCATTTACTTGACTGACCCATTTCACTTTTCAAAAGGCAGTGTCCATGATCTCCTTGCTCTAAGGCACTGCAGTTATATGATCTTCTCTGCTCCCAGAAAGATATCAGTTTCCTTGCATTGCCAGATTCTTTAAGGAGTTAACTAAGTCTGAGAAAAATCATACTTTTCCGATGATGGAGATTTGCCAGACTGCGATGATCTGCCACAGCTGGGCTTGGATTCCTGGCAGGTGGTGATCATAAGAGAAGTTGGAATTTTCCCTGAGCTGCTTGGATTGTTTGAATTCATTCCAAATGGACATCGTACACCAGCACTCAGGGTGAATGCCAGCTCTCTATTAGATCTCACTGCATCCTGAGTAATGTCGACAGAAAAAAACATGCATATGAAATAAAAAGCAAACAAACATGATCAAAAGAGTTCAAAACAAATGACTTTGCTCTTACTGTAGAGAGTTGAGATCATCTCCTATTTAATATTCATTGCACATTTTAATAAAACAATGGAAGGTTATGACACCAAATCCTAAAGAAAAGGATTTTGTCTTAATTAAGTCATGATGCATTTTTATCAACTTAAAAACAAGAGAGGCAACAGGTCATATATGCATTTTTTACAATCACCTTCAGGTCTTTCTTTGTTCTCTCTCTCCCTTTTATCCTATCCCATGTTCTAAACCCTGTGCAAACTCTGATAGATTATACCAGCACATAATAGCAGGGTGCTTACAGGTAACTCCCTGCATTCATCATAGGTTGCTGGGCTTCTCTCATTGTTGGAACAGAACTGGGGGGCCAATGAGAGCAAAGAAGTGTACATTTGGAAAGCTCATCAGACTTAAGGAGCAACTAAAATTTGGTATCAGCACGATTTGGGAACAAACAAACAAACAACAACAGCAAATAAAATAAAATAAAAATCAAACCAGGAATATAAACAAGCTAATTCTCTATAAGGCAATTTTCTAAGATCCGTCCCTCTATTTTTTTACATATATGTCACCAAAACTATCATGTGATTAATAGCATGCATTGAGAGTTAAACTCTAGTTGTTGGCATAGATAAGGCAGCTGTTTCTGCTGTGGAGTACCTTAGGGTTTAGGTTGCTTGTATTACTGTGGATGGCAAGATCTCCACTACCATCTCAAGGGTTTTACCTGAAAGGCTGTTGTACACATCATCTTTCTTTCTCAGCTTTCTGCAGCTAACAAAACTGAGCAGACTCTTACTCCCAGAGTATGCCTAAAATATTTCCAGGTATTGGCATCCTACTACCAAAACCTGGCTGGTGTTCTGCTGTGAGAAGAGGAACATTTTACAGCTATGGGAAAGACAGAGTATGATTCCTGAGAGTGCTAGTTTGGCTGAAATAAAGGTAACTTAATCCAGTGTTTGCATATCAAATGAAAGATGGCAAAGGAACTCCTGTGCGCAGGCCAAGACTCATGGTTTCGTTGTTACATGCATTCCATCTGAATTAAAGAGTCAAACATTTTTCCATGCTGCATAATACTTAGTACATACAGTATTTTTATTTTTAAAGTGTGCCTTATAATCATTAACCAAGTAATCCGTATAATATTCTTATTGAGAGGTAATTAATTACATATTATTATCTTATTTTGCTAATAGCTAAATTGAAGGGTAGTTTTTGAGGCAACTTGCCCAAGTTTGTGCATTAGCAGTATTAGAAACTCATCTCACAATCAATCACGTACAGTTTGAATACACTGTGATATTCACATACTGAATGCAACTCACAAAGCTGTGATGAAGCATAGAAAGTGTGCTTAGGAAGAGCACCCTTGGGCCAGACAATTCTGATGATAGACCCTAGTACATAGCTAAGTCCTCTAAAAAAAATGAAAATCCTTTCTCCAGAGAGATTTGGTCCTACTTGCATACTTTGAAACGTGAATCATATGCCCACTCCAGTAGACTCCACACAATGACTTGGCATTAGTTTATTTCTGCAGTTGTTTTCCTTTCTACACAACATTTCAATGACTCATGCACTTATGTAGGTTTTGAGAAGTCAGATCCCGTGTGAGAGTCCCAGACATGGTGCCCTCCTTCACCCGACATGATTGAAACATGTATTTCCTATGAGACTGCCTCAGCTAAAGGTAGTTGTGGAGGAGTGGAGGAGTGAGGAGTCCACATTTCTTTCTGGAACTTTGTCCTGGCACTTAGCTTAGGAGATTTTAGAATTTAAATTTCCAATTTAGACACCTAAATTCCACTTACAGCCTGCACCTTAGATTCATCATTTGATATGCCAGTGAGTGGCTCACTCTGTCTTTAGAATTTTAGTTTGATTTCCAAAGCAAACCAATGTTTACTATTTCATTGCTTGCATATCAGATGGGAATCATGACTGTTTTTCCATGTGATATTTTACATGAATATGGCTATGATTAATAATGTTCAGAAATATGGTTGTTAATAATAATGGTTTTTATTGGCCACCTATACTTTTGGTATTGTTAAAATTTATTATTACTTATGTTGCCTAGCTGCCTTAAGCCCTAGATAATTACACTGAACAACATCTTCTCATAGAAGTTTTCTTTCTTAACCTTTTCTATAAAGTATCTGTCAGAGAACTACTCATACTCTTCAGACAAAACAATTAATTGAAAATAAGGCTATTCAAAACATAGAAGTACATATTTCAATGTTCATCTTTTTTTTCTTAACTTTCTTCAAAGGCATTTTCCTAACTTTAAAGTACCAGGTAGGCTCATGCCAATAAGAGAGAAAATAGTACAGCCTAAGGTCTTATTGGCATAATTCCATTGGCCTTCATAGAGAACATGCCAGCAGATGGGTTTCTAAAAAGGGTGAGTGGATCCTTGAATATAAGCATGATCCCATATTTTTCTTCTAATAGTACTGTTTCCAACCTTACTTTCCTGCAGCTGAAAATGTGGTAAAAAATGAGTACAGGCATGTCTGGTTGTCTCAAAGGCAAGTAGTACGTTATATAGTTGCCATATTGTGTTTTATTTCTTCTATGAGATGACTTTTATCAATATATACACTTGAATGTAACCACTTTTAGTTGCAGATGCAAGCAGTGAAAAAGACATATGAAAAATAAAATGGCATCTATTATCATTTTTTTCACGTATCAGTGATCAGAAAGTGACACATTTTGACAAAGGACTAATTTTGTATAGAAGCAGATAATGCTAACAAACACTTAAGATGATTTAAATTAATATATTCATAACAAAGCAAAACCAAAAGCCAAGCAGGAATAAAATTCAAGAAGAAATACAGTCTTTGTATATGATTGAAAAAAAATTCACAATGGAAGAATGTGCCAAAATTAACATAAGGGTGGCTATAGTGATGTTCAAAACAATGCTATCATATGCAAGAGTTATTTTGCTCCTCTGCAAAGGCTGTAGAGAGAAAAGGTAAAAATAACTCTAAAATAAGATGTTAGTTCTCATCACTGTCCCGTCCTCTGTTCCAGTGCAGTTGAGCATATGCCTGAGCAGTCCTGAAACACAAGGAACAAAACCTCACGTGCAACATCACACTAGGCTGTCTCCAGCCCAGCACTGCTCCTGGAATGGGAAATCAGCCAGGCGTCCTCGTTATTGCTCATTTGGTGCTTGCAAAAGGGTTGTCAAGGGATTAACTTTGAATTGCTTTTGTAATAATTTTTCATGGGATATTGAAATTCTGTTGAATTAATGATTGCAACAGCTTATTCTGCTAGAATTGTTTTTAAATAAGTGCTTTTGGAGGCATGAGATGTCCTGGGAGATCAGAGAAAAATATCGGGTCTGGATGTAAGATGATTAATGTTCATTATTAAATCCTTTACAATATAACTCTCTTAATTGAACCAGTGCAAATTTGGCTGTGTGGAATGCTTGACTCCTGGATAGTTTTTTTCTAAAGAACGAAGTTAAAAAATCCCATCTCTGTCCAAAACTTATTTAAGATTACTTATTTATTAATCGTTAGGTTATTCATGATAAAACAAAGAGAATTCCTTAATTCCTAAATGAATTTTCTTCTGAATGGCTGTAATCTCCTTTGTCATCTGTGGCATATGGAGAGAGACCGCACTGGTGCCTTGGTGCTACTGAAGCACTGTATCAAGTCCTCACAAGGGGCTGTGAGCTGAGGAGCTCAGTGAGATCCCCTGAGGAGCAGGTCAGTGCTTCACACGGGTGTTCATGAGAAGACGTGTGTGCTGGACCTTGCCTCCTCTCACACATGGATATGGCCCAGCAGTGGGACAGTCTCCGAGCACAGAGCTTTTGACAAGAGGGCACAGAGGTACCCTGCCATGGAAGAATTTACTCTCCGAGCAGCTGCACTGTACATCCGTCAAAGAGAAGGCTGGGCAGAAGAGCGTAATGGGCCAAAACCAGCTAATTGGCCTTGAACTGGATGAGGCACAACCTGTTTTTTAAATCTGTAAGCAAGAAAGCAAGGGATATGGAATGTCAGCTTGGTTATTTTATAGGTTATTAAGGTTAAGGTTATTTTATAACCTGTAATGAAGTTAGTCTAAACCTTTCTTTTCACGCCTTGAAGCTGATTTTGGACCTGATTCTGTAGCTTGTTAATGGAGCACTTCCTTGGCACTGGAGGCAATCTAGCCCTTTCCCGGCTCCAGGAATTACATATGCATTTTGCATTGGATTAGGTACAAGAATTGCAGAGAGAGCAGAGAATACCCAATCAGTTGCTGAGCTACTTAGCAGAACACTAAAATTCTCTCTCTATTCTGAGATTGTCACTTCCAAGTATACCAGAAGTGCTGATTTCTGTCACATTCTCACATACCTGAAACATGGGGACAAGGACCCCAACTCCTCCTCATATTTAACCTCCTTTTCACCCTCTATTTTCACTACAATGGTGCAAAAAGGGGCAAAGATGGAGAGAGAGGGGTAAGAAAAGTGAATTCCAAGGAAGGGATTTTCTTCAGTAGTCTCCACACCTGTTTCATCATTTATTACTTTAAACTGTCCTGCTTATGTACATAATACATACTTTAGGTAAGGATGTAGGTTATCAATTTACTTGCTTCTCACATGTGAGAATGATAACTTTTTTATGGGGCTAAGGAAAAATTAAAGTCTCTGAAATGATGAAATGAATAACAATATGGTTATATGGTGAAAGCCTAAGAATCACTTTTAAAAATTCCTGAGTTCTTATCTTGACTCTATCACAGATTTCCCCTGTGCTCAAGAAAATGACCTACTTTCTTTCTGCAGTCTTTTCAATTGCCTTACTTTACAAAACTGAAGTTGAGGATCAAGTAATTGACATTTAGTGAGTCTTTTGTAGGAAGTAATGTCAAGCCATAGTGACATGGTCTTAATGCATTTATTATCACTGTAATCTTTGTTATTATTATTAAATGAATTGTTGCTCAGTTGGTTTGTCCTGTGATATTCTATTGTTAATAATATCATAATAAATAAAAACAACAAAATAATGATCTGCGAATCAATACTTTGTTGCCCTGCACTTCTGTTATCTGATTCTGTAATAGGCAATTTTCTGCGTTCCTGCAGATGAAGGTCTAAAAAGTCTAGAATCTCATTTATATGTATTTTTTCCCTTGGGCAAGAAAAGATGAATTGTAACACAATAAAGTAAATTAGGATACATTACACAGTACATTTAAGAAGCTAATTTGAATAATCACATCGGTTGATCAAAACTTTATTAAAATCAGTGGGAGTCTTAAATGGATTGTCTTCTATGGGTTTTTAAATAAGGTCCTTATTATTTTTTCCTCTAGATACTTGAACTGCATTTCTTATGTGCAATAGCACACACTTAAACAAGGACGGTGATTCCAAAAGGAGGAGAAACACAAATGAAAAAGAGCTGTTAGCTGGAGACTGTAAAGAAACTCAGAAGGGAACTAACATATTTTCTGTACCTGAGGAGAAGAAATGCTAAAATGATTTAGTGTTGCGTCTCCTTCCTCAAATATTGCTCAATTGCTCAAAGGTGAGATATGGTCTATAGAGAGATGAAAACAATGCTTTACAATTAGGCTATGACAAATACTTGGTGCTGACCACTCGCTACAGTGCAGTGGAACACTGTAGCCACAATTTAAGTCAAATAATGCCATGTACAAGCTTTGCATGAATTGATTATGGCGTTTATTCTGGAAGGTGAAAGAGGCTGCAGGTTTCGCTTTTCTCATTTAAGGTCTTAGGTGATTTTTTTTTTTCATATTCTCTCTCCCCTCTCTTCTCTGTTAAGTTCATGCTACATATTCAGTTGCTCTTGGGAAACGTTTCCCCTCCTTTGTGGCTTTGGAATAGAAATGAATAATACAGAGCAGAAAAAATGTACTGTGAACAACTAGTCTTTTCTCAAAATGAATCCTGTGATGTTTTTCACCAAGCAGGATACAGTCAGCAGCATGTTGCTGTGTACATGAGATTTCTTTCACCCTGAAACAACAGGCTGAGAAACCAGCAAGCAGGAGCTGACTACACAAAGCTAAGGAGAGAAATCTGAAAGGAAATTCCATGAATGCCAGAGGAACAAATCTATAAAACTTCCTTTCTGCATTGTGCTTGATTAGCATATTACGGAGTGCAGCCTACACCTACTTTTCCCCTCTCCTTAATTTCAATTATAATGTACTCCACTGTGTTGCACCATTTATTGCTAAATGAATCTAGTTCTAAGGATGTGCATTCAGCCAATTTATTCATTAGATCTATTGTAGTGGAACTGAATAAAAGGTTTTATTATCAATCTCCTTAATTTCCAGATAGGATTTAGTGGAAATCAATATTAGAGAATGCATAATTGCTAAATCTTCTTAAATTAATAGACTCATTCATTAAGCCCCCCCCAAAATACTTAGCTGGTATTTCTTGTGACTTTCTCTAATTAATTAGCAAGTAGAAAACGATAGTGAACAGAACAGCTTTTGGCAATCATGTGGTGGAATCTGAAGACCAATCTTGAAGAAGAATTAATTTGGATATGTACATACAGTATATGACCCATAAATTGATTATAGGAAAATGCACTGCCTAAGAAGATGAATGGTAGTTGTATGCTGATGGTCGGCAAAAATCTGGTATCCAGCAGGTGGTTTTAAGCAGTTCAAGCTGGGACGCGTACCAATCTGTGGTTGCTAATGAATAGTAGGCAGGTTTAAAAGCTTTGGAATTAAATACAGTGCAATCTGTCTATATAAAACTATATGGCATGTATACAGTATTTGTGAAACATGCAGATTTTCATTTTGTGCCTAACTAGACAAGTTTTACGGGCCAGAAAAAAAGGAAAAAAATGCAAAAGAACCTGGAAAAGAACAGCAAGTGATGAAAGTCTGCATAATCAACTCAGATTCTGCATTGCCCGTGTAAAAAATATATGCTCTTCACCTTCAGTTATAGGAATGGTAGATTTTATTTTGTCCCCAAGTTTAAGTTTTAGGGAAAATGAATACACGCTGATGAATGCAGATATTGATTTATTGTCAATCCCTATTATCTCTGCAGTGAACTTCAGCAAAAACTGAAATTAACGCCTCCAGTGAATCTATTGGTGATAGTGGAATTTAGAATGAATCTGGAACTTGCGATATTACAAAACTAGCTCCTATAAGACCTTCTTGTTGTGAGCTATACTTAGCTCTAGGTGGCACAAAGAAGGGAAAGAAAGGAAAACAAGGGATAAAGGCAAAGGCCTTGCTGAAAGAGGTCTTCTAGTCCATCTCTATGACACAAGACAGAAATACAGGCTTTTTTGTGTGTGTTCCCAGCACGGTTATCTACTCTGTATTTTCAAAGTATGTAAATTATTCCTTCTATGTCCAATGACTGAGAAAGAGACCATGCATTCAGGCACAGGCTAAGAGAATGAGTCTGGTAGCTTGGTAGCTACCCAAGCTTGGTAGCTAAATTGGAAAAAATGGAGAAGAATGTATATTCAGATATGATAAGGATTTTCTGCAGTATCTCCTGTTTGACACAGAAAAACTGAAGTTGTTAACACATATACCAGCTATACCAGGCAGAATTTCATCAATATTAATATTCTATAATATATAATATATCCTTCTTTGAGGAAGAACTTCTTGACAGTGAGGGTGACAGAGCCCTGGAACAGGCTGCCCAGAGAGGTTGTGGAGTCTCCTTCTCTGGAGATCTTCAAACCTGCCTGGATGCCACCCTGTGCCCCGTGCTCCCTAGAGATCCCTTCCAACCTCAACCATTCTGTGATTCTGTAAGATCTCTATTGCCATTTATCTAGGAGAAGAAATATTGAAAATATGTGGCTAAATTTGTGCTTGAGCCACAGTAGGATAATATGACTTTTAGAGCCTTGAAACATGACAGACATTACATTGACTGGAAAGGAAAAGGAGCCTGAGTAACTTTCTGTCCTCTTTATAATGCCCACTGTTGTAAATATCTGTATCTACAGTACAGACCAGCTTCAGAAAGGTTTATTCTCTAGTATCCACTGGATATGTTAAACCTGTAGATCTGGAGACATTTCCTGGATCTGTGGTGTGACGGGACCCAGGTGCCAGAGTCTTTCCTACAGCTTGCTTCCCCATGGAAGAAAACCTGGAAGCATGGGCAGGAACAGGAGGAGCATAGTCAGAGGGTCAAGACGACATCCATCATGGGTTATGCTTTCAGTTTGGCTGCTCTCCAAATGCTGACACTGCTTGAAGTAGCATTGTACAGATGAGCCTATTAAAAACAAAGTGGCACAGTTTAAATTGGCAGGTGACTATGCTTTGACCATATATGCGGAATTCAATTTTTTGCTACCATGTATCTTCTTGTAAACAGACCTGTATCTAGCTCTTTCTAAACCCTTTTTTTCCCCTATGTGTCTTGAACTCTTTTAGTGTGTCACAACTGGCTTGATATTTAGTACTTACTTTTCTATCATTGTACTGCTTTCCTGTGTGGATTTGACTCTGATTATTCCTTATTTTAATTTACTTGAATTTAAAATGTTCGTTCTCTATTTACTACAGGATTGGTTTGTTTTTAACTGAGCCTTTTGGATGGAGTTGGTATTAGCACATGTGATTTGGTGTACCCACTAGCAATGAATCTTGAAGGATCTTTTAAAGGACGTACATTCAGAGCCATTCTATTTCACTTGGCACAATTTTTGGACACCGTCTCTCAGAACTTGCTACAGCTCAAACATAAAGCCAACAAAAATCCCCAAAGCACCATCAGAATGGTAAAATTCTGAGAAATAAGCAGCAGTGTGAGATAGTAATAGGAGAATAAATTGACTATTTCACCTAAGGGTACTGTTGTTAGCATTACACTGGATAAGCTTGAGCTGACTTTTTTAATCAGACTGATTTCATACTCTGCTTCAGAATTCCTCTTAGGATTCATGAAAGTGCACTGAGTACTCATATTTGTTTTACAAGGATTTTAGCAAATTGGTGACAAAATTTTTATTGTAACTAAGTAAGGCTTTGGTGATTTACAAAAATGCCTGATGTGGGTAATACCTGGGAGCCTCACTTCCTCAGATTACACCAGATTCTAACCTGATTTAATCATGTATAGATCTAGTTAAATACTTCTTCCATGAATGATACTGCATTAGGTATTTAGCATTATAAAGTTTGGTCCTGATTTTTTTGATTAGTATCAGTGATCTTAGCTCATCTTAATAGCACTAAACTAGCAATGGTTCCACAAAATTCAAGTATCACAAAATATTGTGCCTAACTATAGTTGTGTGATGTGGAATTTCCTTTCATGCAGCTGAGTGCCCATTAGCTTTGAAGCTGTAATGCATGCTATATCTGTTCCTTTCCTTTTTTTTTATTATGTTATATTACTTTACATTATATATATGCTTCTCCTTAAACTGATGAAAGAAAAAGTGAACTAAAGAAAATAAAAATATATTGATTTTCTAAGTCATCACAAGAGACTATTTCCTCTTTTTTCCTCTCGTAAGAATTAGTATTAAACTTAAATTACTCCATTCCAGTTAGCAACAATAGAACTATGCATTCCCTTAAAAATAAATACAACTCCACAGTGTTTACCCTGCATAAAGATGTTTTTTTGCAATTTTTATTGTTCTCCCTAGAGGAAAATATAAACTTTTGCCATTCTCATATGTTATTTTTCACTGCATTCATTAGCAAATTGTTGTTTTAAATCCATTTGCAATTGTGCCTACTATAGCATGTATGTGCAAGAGTGTGCTAATTGAATCAGACTACCTTGTTATATAAGGTTTCCAGACATTGGACAGCATAGAAGCAACCGTGTCAATACTTTCCCAACAAAAGACAGTCTGAATATTGCTCCAAGTGTCAAGAATAAGAATCCTTTTTCCTAGGGACCAGAATTAATACCAGAGTAAATGTTCTTTGCTTCAAGTATCTTTTTCATTGAGGTACCATTTAAGAGATAAAAATAGAAATAGATACACTGAATAGAGGTCAACGCAGCCAAAGCAGTGAGGCTTTATTAGTCAAAGTGATAAACATTGCCCCAATCCACCAGTGCTCTAAAAACAGAGATACTGTAAAATTGACTAAAATTCAGGAGAAAACCTGTACAACTATTAGTTAAAGGAATAATTAGGATTAAGTTTAACTAGAGCAGCTGTTGATCCCTCCAACAAATTTTCAAGTCAAAAAATTTCCCTTAGGTTATCTATGCCTTAGTGGTAGGTCACCTTCTGCTGCTGCGTATACTGATGCCTTAGAACCGCCTCTTCGAATACACAGAGGAATAGTGTGCAGTAGGCCATCCTAATGGAACACCTATGTGGTAAAATGTGAGGTCTCTCCTATTAAAAGTAAAAATTCTGAAGGTAAGATATTCATCTGTGATTAGTTTTCTTTTTCACTACAAAATAAAAGTGCTGTAGTTAGAGAACTGATTAATTTTAGTCTTTGATTTTGTTTTATCACTCTGTGTCTTAGGAAAGCCCGTGTGGAGGAGAATGTGACTGCACATTTTTTTCAGATGGGAGTTGTACATCTTGCCTACCAAACTACTACTTGTCTTCCAATGCTGTAAAGCATATTATATCTTTTTCTAATAATTTTTTTGCCAATAGAAAAATAGTTATATCTAACTGAAATGATATTTTCTTTTTCTTTTACTTAGAAAAAAATCTGTTTTTAATTTGAGGAATATAAATAACAAAGATGATGATTATTTTTTATCAAGGTTGTAAGAGAAAAGGGGAAGTTATGACTTCCAGCAAAGTGACCAATGCTAATTTATTTTTAGGTAAAGCAGTGAGATTTTCAGATTTACCATGTTTTTAATAAAAAGAGAAATAATATCTTCCTTAAGTACTTTCCCCCCGCTTCAACTAAGACAGATCATTCCATATACTGGATATGATTTGCTGGTTTCAGGACCTATAACAACTTCATATACATGCAAGTGAGTAAAACCAAACTATATATAAGAAAATAGATTCAATATTTCATGAGGTGCATTTGCTTACATTAAGTATTTGAAAACAAGAAATGTACAGATGAGGAAAATAATTTGTCTTCAGTAGGAAGGCACATTTTTAATTTTTTTAAGAATGTATTTAAATGTAAGAAAAAGTTGTTTTAAAGCTTAAGTTTTAATTGCATTGCCACCAGAAAGTCAGGACCAGAAAGTCAGAAAGTCTAGCCAGAAAGAAGGCTAAAAGACAAAAAAAAAAAAAAAAAAAAAAAGAGGAAAAAAGAGCTGAAAGAGGAAAAAATCACCAGTTAAATATTCAGGACTTCAGTCATTTTTGTAGCCACAAATGTTCTTAGAAAATTTGAACAGTATCTGGCCATATTGCAAGTGATAGCTGAGGTGTTTAGAGCCCCATGTGTACCTGAGAGGCTCACGTGGCCCAGAGAAACTCACACAGGTTAAATCTAAGATGTGCATCATATATGGCCAGTTTTTTGAGGGCGTGACTCTGATAATAGTTAGCATAAATATTGAGGTGCCTCTTTCTCCTTAGGACCTGTTTCAGCTGCCAGTTATGGTCCAGCACAACCACTGTATCGTCTGAATCTCTCAGGTGGGATCATCCTCATTGAAACAGAAATATTCTTCTTCCCTCATCTTCCTTCATTTGCATGGGCAAATCTGGGGAATAGCCAGGAGTTATGGGGGTGTCCAACCCTTTGGGGTGTTCTCTGGCTTTGTACGGGACAGAATATGAGTTCATTTCCTGAAAGCAGCATCAGCATATCCCTACTCTAGACAACTTAAATACCAGTCACTCTTGAACAACAAACCTGACTTCTTTCTATATAGCAACAAGAATGAATTTTGTTTTTTTCTGCAGTCCGGAAGAAGGACTTCTCACACTATTTCTGTGAAAACAGATGCAGCAGAGAACAGAGCCATATTGAAGACATGTTCTTTTTATGCCTATGCCCCTGAAGTCTATTGCACAAATACAATGAATGAACTGTAATACCTTTAAAAGAGCTTGTAAAATATATCTCATCCATACATGTTTAATGTAACACTAATATGATACTTACCACCTCCTAAAAAAAATAAAATTAAACTATGTATAAGGGGAGGTAAAGGTAAAATAATTCCGAAAACTACCTATGCAGTTCATGATGCATTTGCACACGTAATAATCTAGTTAGATTTTAATATGCAGTAAAGCTCTAGTATAAAGAGAGAGTTATCTTTACCATAAGACTTAAATTTACAGTCCTAAAACACAGGATAGTAGTATATCTATACACATTCAGGAAAAAAACACTCATTATGGGGAAGAGGTTTAGTTGTGTGTTGTTATAAATATACATGTTATCAGAAAGCTAACAGGTTTCTGGAGTTACTATTATATGAAAAATAGAGATTCTACCATTAGTACATTAGAGAAAGTGCATTTTCAAAGGTCTGAAAGTAGAAAATTTTGAGAATGCTTAGATCTGTCTACCCAATAGAATTTTCCAACACAACTGAATTTTTGGTTTATCCCTAATACAGGGAGATGAGCAGCATATGCAGGTTGAAAAAGCATATTCTTGGTTGCTATAACAATTCACAGTGCATATTTCTGTTTAAGAATACTATTTTCAGAATGGAGATGTGAGAACAAGGAGGAATGGCCCAACAAGTGGGGACATGACTTGGAAAAAAAAAAAGAAAGGAAAAAAAAAAAATGCCTTTTAATTTAGTGAAAACAAGCCCCAAACTCTACTCTCAGGAAAAATCTATGTCTTAGTATCAAGATGAATAGCAAGGAGATGATCTGCAGGAAAAAGATTTAAGGTGTCTTGTAAAGCTAAACTTTCCTCAGAGAGATTGGCCATGGGCCATGGATTAACAGAACCATATTGCAATGAAGACAGTTTTAAATCTGTTCTGCCCAGCACTACAAGATCTACTAGAGTTCTGGGTCCAGGCATGTGTCAGCTGGGAGTCCAACCTAGAGCAACAAGTATGTGCTGAGAGGGAATTGAAGGGAGTGGGGCAGTTTAGTCTAGAGAGAAGAAGATTAGGCAGGAAACATAATACAGGATTTCAAATATATGTCAGCTGTAAATAAATAATTTCCTCACATTTAATTCTCAGGGAAGTAGTGGACTGAGGAAATTCCTACCACCTTATTTTTTGTACCTAACACAGATGGTTGAGGCAGTGGGAGGATTAATTTTCTTATATATATAGAAAAACTCCTACAGAACAACTCCACCCAGAGAATCTCTACAGTCTTCACAAGAAGTGCTTTCCTTGAACCTACCATTTACAAGATTTTAGTGGATAAAAAAAAATCATCTACTCCCATATTTCAAATCTGATAACCTGCGGTTCTCTGAATAAACAGAACCTCCTCCAAAAGGGATTACTGTATATCTCATTTAAACATAAAAAATGTTTGACCATCTTGAAGGGAATAAGCCCTGTACACGGGGGTGAAGTAACTGTGTGTAAAAGACTCTTATGGATTGTGTTTGTGTGGGCGTTGTTGACACACCATTTACTTGAACAATGCCCAGTATCTTGTCTCTGGGAAGACCAGCTCAAGACCCAAACAAGGACATTATCTCTCCCCATTTACACTTCTTAACCCAGGCATCTTGTCTCTGGGAAGACCCTAATATCAGCTATCTACTTGGCTTCCGCATGTTGTCTCTGGGAAGATCAGCTCAAGACCTGAACAATGACGTTCTCAGCAGTGCCCACCAGTGCAGCTCGCATTCCTATCAGCTGAAGAGGAACATTAAAGTACACTGCATGTATGACACAAACATGTACCAGAAAACTTCAAGAAAGTGGATGGACTCTTTGAGAAGGGGGACATAAAAGGACTATGTATTCCTGCACTGGTGTATGCGGCCTTCCTTCCCCCGCCAGGAACATCACCTGCTCTGAGGCACCAAGGGACCTGCACCAAGACAGAGCCAGTGAAACCTCGTTGAACTGGTAGTGGTGGTAACTGTAATCTTGTTGCATCTCTCCTGCTTACTTGCTTCTTTTTTCTTCGTCTTCTTCTTCTTTGTCTTCTCCTTCTTCTCTCTGTTCTATTGTGATTATGAGAATAAAGCTGACAAGGTTGTATGGCATTTGACCCTGTTGGTGTATCAGTCTTGCTCTTGGGATCATATTGAAACCTCCCCCGACAGTGGATCAGGACACTGAGAAAATGTGATCAAATATACCCTTGAGTTTAAATATGCATAAACTATTTTACAATGGTCTGGTATGCTTGTACCAAGAAAGTGTTATTCTGGTTCTAGTCAATAAAATAGAAATGTGATTCTGAACATATCAATACTACTTTCTGATGATTTTTGAAAGCTAATTTGGATAAGTTCAGATAATAGTTTAGATAATATTTTTACAGTTGTAGATTCATGTGTAAAGATGTTGAGGATTTTGAAAATTTTTTTCAGAAAAAAATTACTTTTCTGAACTCTAAAAACATTCTATCTTTCCATCTACATTTAGGCAACATACCTGTATTAATTAGTTGATTCACTTTATTCATATGATTTTCCAAGTAATTAACTACTGTTAGGGCTCCCAGGGCTGCATCTTCATTTCACAGTTACTAATACATTTTATTATGGTATCATCCATTCTAAGATGGGAAAGTATTATTTCTATTTTATAGAGTATGAATGCTGATAGAAGCAATGGATTTAGTAGACTGTAGTTCATTTGTCCAAGATCATGTAGAAAGTCTGTAGATGAATGTTGTATAGTAAGATATAGAAGATACCAAAATGATTTTAGCCAGTCAGAATCTGAAAGGCCTACAGTGAACATAAAGAAAATTTCTAAGATTAATATAAATGGACAGTTTGTTAACAAATGCAATTGAATTCTGGCCTAAGCTGCAATCAATGCAAATTAGAATGAATGATTTCATATATGTTGTGAGCATTGCAGGAAAGGGGAATCAATCAGTTTCAAAGGACAAGCAGGTTAAAACTGGCTAAAAGTAGTGTTTCACATGGTTACTATCTGCTCAGGGGAACTGATTGCTGCAAAAAATACAGACCAAGAACTGAGTGTGTTTTTAAAAGCAGTGTGAATAATGGAAGACCATTATGTTTGCTCAACTTAAAACTCTCTTTTGTGGAACAGTGGGAAATGCCATATTCCATATTCATACTCCAGGGAATCTCATGTTTTCAAATGTCTGAAATTCGCCCTGGCCTTTGGAACATGCTGGATGAAGCATGCCACGATCTGACGCATTAGGCGGAGCTCCGGTATGAGCTCATATGACTCTGACTTCCACATGGTGGCAGTGCTCCCACTAATCTACACCTGATTTTTGCCATTAATAAAGTCACAGGAGCTGCTTTTATATCCTTTTCTAGCCCCATGTCAAACTGACTCTTTTAAAAATAAAAATTGCAGACAGTTCTTTTACTAAATTGTTACAGATATCTACAATAAGATACCATTTTCTGATATTTTAATGTATTCAACATCTGGTTCAACAAAATACTTGGATGATTTTGTTATTGAAGGTGTACAATAAATGAAAGTCATAATGAGAGTAATTGAACTGTAAATGGTATTATAAGTCCTAATACATTCAAAATGTTATGTGGCTGGTTTTGTTGCTTCATTTCCAGTAATACATCTCCAATCGTGGCATTTCAGACTTATGGCTGTTGAAACAAGAAACAGGTTAAAAAAAAAGGCAATATTTAAACCTTTTGTCTCTTGATTTAAGGTTTTTTTAGTGTGAATACTTTCAATTGTCCTGCATTTTATGTACCTAGGATTTGAACGGTGCCATTGCTATGTTATGGGAAAAGTGTATATGCTCTTGCGGAATTGTCAGTATTGGCTGTGATAAGCAAGTCAGATTTAAATATTAGTTGTCAACATCCATCTACTTTATAGGCAACAAGAAACAACCTTTCATATTTTACCAACAAAAGGAGAAAAGCGGTGTGTAAGTCAACAGTTTGAATGCAGATCTCGCGAGATACAAAGCATAATTAGAAACGATGTCCCCTGAGCTTGTGAGTCAATGTAATTACTTGCAGGAAGCTCCAATTTAAAGTCTCCGCACACCCTCACCTTCAGGTCCACCAATTCAGTGCAGCTCATCCCAGCATATTCCATCATTCTCCTATCATATGGGTCCAATTCCAGTTAGTTCTCAACTCAAAAGATTTAATGAGTGACCTACTTTATGATGCTCCTCTATAAGAATTCCTTTGTGGATTACTTCCTCAAATCTCCCAGATGGTTTAGTATCAGAACATGGCAGAAGCCAACAGGAGCAGATGTGACCTAGAAAACTTCCAAAACAAGCGGAGAAATACATTTCTTGTTATTATTTTTTTTCTTCTTTTGTTGACTTGGAAAAACAAAACAAAGTAGCAGTAGTTGCAAGGATTGCTTCATAGCTAACAGATCTGGCAAAAGATTGCCTGGAGCATGAAAATGTGGGTTAGGAGAGACTGCAGATTTCAGAAGTCCACGTTTGCTTCCAGCCCGATGTGTGACTGCTGGGAGGCTGAGTATCTACACTCTCAGGAGATGCAGGCAATGGAAAGCTCATGATTAATGTAAATGCCTTTGCCACCAGGGGTGTTTTACATCTTCTGATGCACAAAACTCACTTCCAAACACTGAGTTTGCTGCAGTGCCTCCTTAGCCTCTGCTTTTCCCATGAGTTCACTGGAGATATTACGCAGGAGAGAGCATTCTTACAATGAATGTAGAAAATGCCTGTTTTACTGCTATAGCAGTGTAGGGTTGTGTCATTAGCACAGGAAGGTAAATGTCCTGGGTGGGTGCAAAGTGATACACTCACCTAGCATCAGTTGTCTAAGGACCAGCTGCCATTAATAAGCATTTGGCTCCTTCCTAAGAGAAAAGTTTCTCTTTGACAGCTGCATTTAAAGGAATTCCAGTCATAGCAGTCACCTTCATTAATGTTCAAAGTAAATTTTGCCATTTTGACAGTATGGACATTTTCTAGCAACTGTATAAAGCTGTTTCTGCCCTGCACAGTGTGATTGCAATTAAAAAGCCTGATATTTCTCAAAATATTTTTGGGCAGCAGGGGTTAAAAACAATAGTTTTAAAAATTAAGACTAAGAACCTTTGTCTGTGCTTTGTGTTTTCCTTCAAAGAATTCAGTGTCTCTGCAATGTTTTAACAGCAAGCACTATGCAGATCTGTGAAGCACATTGAAAATTTGCATTTTATCAGTGACAGTTTTAATTTCATGATTAGATTGCTAGAAATGTTAGCTGTTGGAGAAACTCAGCTTCAGTTTTAACAATTTAGTGGTAAATGTGTCTTAACTGCAAATGGCAAACTGAAAGGCTTTTCTCAGAAAAATAAATGCCTTGAAGCATTGCATGTTTCATAGGAGCAAAACCAGGATTTAGCACTTAACCTGCACAGTGATATTATGAGTCCAAAAAGCAACTGAAAGCTGTTTGGTGAAAACGATTTTGGACATCTTGATAGAGCTTTAACAATGGTTTGAAGTAATTCAGAATGGCTTTGTTGTTACTGCTGACAACATTAGGGGAAAAAGGACACTATTTTGGCAGCTTCTCAAGTTGGAGAATAAAAGCCATTCTGGCACCTTTTTCTTTTGAACTGATTCTTAATAGAGGCCCTTATTGATCTGTTCCACTCACATTGTCTTTACATTATCTTCCCAAAGTAGTGTGCACCTGGCTGTATAGCACTTGATAAGCTTTATTTTTATCACACTGGTATAAATGTTGTGCTGTCCAACTTGTCAACATGTTTTACTGTGATATCTGTGAACACTTCAGGGAAGAAACTATCTTTACACTTTTCAGGAAAAAGGCAAAACAAAACTGTTTTGTGAGTTCCTGTCTATAACCAATGTTTCTGAGAACACTGCAGTGGGAAATACACTTGCAAGAAATTTAATCATCAGTCCCGATTTAACTATCAATCAAGAAAAACTAAATCAACATTTATGCCATTGTTGTTAAGTTTGCTAGTAATTATAGATATCTATTGAAGGAGAGGTACTGTATTTTGCCCTTGTTTCTGTCTGAAATATCTCTAACTTTGAGTTATGTAAACTGAAACAGAAGAGGCAAAGTGGGTACTGAAACCAAAATATAGATAGTTCTGGAAACAGAATGATGCTCAAATCTCTGCTCTGACTACAAGGCAGCTGGAGTAAAGCAAGGTTTTGAGGTGATGTGTTGCTATAAAGACATGTCATGCTGAAAAATTCTTTAAGGCCTGGGCAAAATTAATTCTCTGTTTCAGTCATTTGCTTAATGCTAACCTATACAGTGCCTTGTAACTTCCCTTTCCATGAGCTAAGTCAGAGTGTGAGAGGAGCCTGTTGTCTTGAGTTCGCTCTGACGTGGCAGGAAGGCTTTGTGCTCCCTGCACACCTGCACTGTGCCGCTTGATACAGTGCCATGTGAATCCTCCCTGCTTCCGTCCACTCATGGCTCTGCTAAGAAGCAGAATCCAGAATGGAGGTTCCTTCCTGTTTATATCACCAGTAACAGTGTATATATATATACATAGCCATTCTATTATTGTTTTATTATTATTTTGTCATTGTTAAATTATATATATATTTACAATATATATAGAAATATATGTGTGTATATATATCTATCTATATAAATATACATATATATAAAAGAGAGAAGAGAAAACTGTCCTGTAGTTTGGTTTTCCATGGTGGTAATCTCCAAGAATTGAGAAAAAATTATTTGCATTATAGTGAAAAGACCCCAGATTTCCTCAGCAAAACACAACCTGATTCCTTTTACTTTACTAATCTTGCACAAAGACCTAAGTGAAACAGTTTGTTTCTGAAAAGACAAGGCAAGGTGGATATTTCTGCTAAGCATAAAAATGTATGATTATGTGACTTGAAGGGACCCCCTGCTCGTGAAATGAAAACATTAAAAAATATACATAACTGTGAAATAGGCACCTCCTTTTGAAAGGTGCCTAAGAAACAGAAATTTCTACTATAAAATTTTTATTAGTCAAAAAAATTCAATATCTGTGTTGAAAGACCTGAAGTCACAACTGTGTGACTGAATGTGCCGAAGGAAAAAGGAGGAGAAAGCAAGAAAGGGTAACAAATTTTCACATAATCTTAGAAAGTCTCTTTATAAAAGGAGATAAATCTTTGATAATTATTGATAATTTGACTCAGGAAAAAGCTACCACCAGACCCTAAATATGCTGCATGCCTTAGTTCTGGAAATGTCAACAGCATGCACGCACTATACCTAGTGAATAAGTAAAATACCATTAGGAGTATTTTACTTATTCAGCCTGCCCGCACTTTGTTGCAGTGGCCAGCCACGAGTGACTCTAGTTACAAAATCCAGATTATGCACTAAAGGCAGGGACGAGTAAAATCTACCTAGCCATTGGAAAAGACAAGCATTAACCTTGGAGCGTTGGATATAATATAAGCACAGGCTGTACCTATGAGTTTGCCAGCCCCACAGGGAGATGCAATGAGAGCTCAGCAGCACCTGGGAATCCTGCACAGAAGCATAAATTGAGTCCCACTGCCAGGAGTAGTGCTTATCTGGACATGTATTTTGGTTCTTTGAAGCTGGTGAGATTTAAGGACATGATTAAAATGTTTTTCCTGAATGATATGACTCTAACTGTTTGCTGGTTTTCTTTTCAATTCAAGGGTTAAGAGGAGAAATAGAAAACACACAAAAAATGAAATGACAAGGAATTAAAAATAGGTGCAACTTCTGAAGATGTAATTTTGCTCAGCTGCTAATGCACTTTCCCCAAAAAAAATTACTTACATTTTTATCTGAAGTGACCAATACTATAGGTCACCAAATTCTCTTGCTCCCTGTTAACCGCCTACCCCTCACTTCTTCCTGAATCTTGTAGTCACGATGCAGATTGAACTGGGCACACTCTTTCTCACGCACTTCCTTTGCATGTCAGCTTTGGTTTCTCCCTTGATGTTCTGAGCCGAATCACATAGTCCCACTGCTCTCACAGTGAACACTTCACTATAATCTTCCCCTGCCTACCAGGCTAATTCAACCAGCCCAGTTGGACTTATCACCTGTTATCCATTTTACTCCAGGAATCAAGCACCATTCTGATTAGAATCACTTGAGAAAATAGCATTGTCAAAACACCGCCTGTATTAATTTCCAGTAGAAAGAGTGCCTCTGGGGAAAATGGTTTAAAGCAACAAACATCCCTAACCGCATATTTAGCCATGTGTTTACCTACATTAGCTCAACCTTTTATTTTAGATGATTCTGTTTATTTTCATTTCTGGACTGGAGAATTAAGCTTGCTTGCTGCTCTCCCACTATGTGCATTTGTGTGTTGGACTCTGTTGATAGCACTCATGTACATTCCTTGTCCTTCCCCAGGCTAGGATGCTCAATACTAAACAAGTAAGTAAAACATCTCTTATGAACGTGTACAACTGTTCCAGCCTTCTATGGACAAATTCCAGTTGGTTATTTTCATTAACCTTCTTTGACTCTTACTCTCATGCCTAGTTTTGCTCCCAGATGTCGCTGAAACACTCATTGCTGCAAAGCAGGAGACAGATCAGTAAAATGATTACAACCCAAGCTCTCTCCAGCCTATAAACCATACTAACCTGAATTTCGAAATTCAGAATCTTCCCAGGCAGTGATGTTATTTTAACTCCTTCAAAGGAATTTGTTACAGCTCTCTTTTCTTTAGTCCTGTTTTGGTTCTCGATCATTCTTTCCTTAGCAGTCTCCTTTAACTCTGTTGTTTGTGTTCTTGCATAGAGAACAAAATGAAGATATTCATTGCAAAAATTTATGAACTTCCTACTCTTTTTGGGAAGCACCTAAAAAGTTGGGAGTGTAGCTTGGAATAAATTATATACAGTAGATGTATGTGTGTGTGTGGTAGCTGTAATAATGCACGAGCATCATGGTGTCCTCCATACTTAATCTGCAACATTTTAATCTGTAATGGAAATTATTTTTTAGAGTGAGCTGAATGACTGCAAATTGGTTTCTGTAGCACCTAAATGCTCGTTAAAAACCTCCACTCAAATGTCAATTAAGCAAAAGCCTGGTTAGCTGGTGAAACCTGAAATGAGCTCACTTCTAAGTTTTCATGATTCAGTTTAATTCAAATGTACATTAAAGCTCTGATCCAGCAAAGCATTTAACATCTATTGAAGTCAATGAGATTCCTCAAAATTTAAGCATATGTTTATGTTTAAATGCTCTGCTTCAGTGGATTACCCTACATTCTTCTTTTTTCTTTTTTTTCCCCCTTCTAAGAGGCTAAAACTTTGCCTGTATTTTTCTTCCACTCATTTCCAATCCATTCCCGTTTCTTCGTATTGGAGATAAGTTGCTTTCAATTAAATCAGTCCGAATTCTTTCTGAGGCAGATGAGTTTCATAGTATCGAACCCTTCTATTTCCCTACTGGCCTTGCTACTGCTCATCTGACATCCACGCTCACTGAACCAGCGGCCAGTGTCATCAGCCAACCCTGGTGCTGTTTGTGCTGTCCTGCAAGGACCAGCCTGTGCCGCTGCTCGTGCTACTGCTTGCTGCTGCGTCAGCTCAGCCCGGCGCTGCTCGAACCACCACCTCTCTTTCTGAAGAGAGCTACTCAGGCTTCCCCATGCAGTTCTGGTTGCTGTCCCCCCATGCAAGGCGTGTGGGATATCTCCATGCTAGGCATCCCTCAATCCATGGTGAGGTATTTTAGTTTATGACCAAGCTGCATGAAGACTATTACAAACTTGCATGACTGTTTAGGAGTCTCTGGACTGTCACCAATTCTATAAATGCCCGACTGCTTCACAGAACTGCTTCATATGTTCATTTGCTCATCATGTTTTTGAATATCTCCATCTCATTTCCATTTTTTTTTCACAAGAGACACTGTCTCTATTGCAAGATATCAAAATTAGGCAGAGACATATACTCTGTTTTAAGATATCAAAAGTAGAAAAAGAGAAAATCATTAAAATGAAGTTTCTGGAAATCAAGGAAAAATTTATTTGAAGTCTTCAGATTCATTTCCATGCCTAAGGAGAAAAAGTAGTATGAGTCTATGTTTGGAAAATCTAAATTTCTTAAACCAATAAACCACCTTAGTAAATAAATTAAATTTACATCACTAGGTCAGAGAAGATAAAGTTTAATGAGGCATATTATATCTGCCAGCGAAGACCCAATCTCTTGAGTTATTTATGAAAAACATCCAGCCAGTGATTCCAGCCCTGGACTAAGGCTTCCATAATTGCCCTTGAGAGACAATCATGTCAGCTTAGTGCACAGTAAGGGTGATGAAACTGGAGAAGGTGAGAAAACTGAAGAACCATAAGACTACTGCCTTGGTGGCTTGATACTTCTAAGTCATTAAGAGCATCTGACACACGCCATAAAAGGTCTCTACCAGAAGGAAATACTGAATGCAAAAAAGAAAGCACAATGACTGTACTCAAGGTGGAGCTGTTTGAGTTCAAGACTGAGATATTATTTTTTATAGTTATGCTAAAAGGAAGAGCTGCATTTCACACAGCTTCAAAGACAGACAAGGGAGATAATATCACTGCTATATTAAGGTTGTCATCAGTCAACACAGGACATCAGCCTAGGAAAATTCAGCATTGATCCTGTCACAAGTTTCCTCTTGATTAAAAAGCTTCTGATAGTAAGGGAGAAAAAAAAAAAGGGAGTGAATCTGTGTAGCATTTGCCACAGTTAATACTAAGGACAACAGGTTTCTTCATTTGAGCTTCTGTAGGCTTCCATCCCAGTCAACAGAAATCTAGTTAGCATAGCCAATGGAGTTCAGAGTATGTTTCATGTGACTAAATGGAGGTGACTGCTTTAGGACTGTATCCTGTGAAGCGGAAATTTTTTGAGTCCCCAAAGTGACTGACTTTATGTAAAATTTGATGTAGCCGATGATCACATTTGGTCTGGTCTGTTGGCCACCCTAGCTAACATCTGAGAGTCTCCAGAAGAAAACACGGTGATACATTCTCAAAGCCTGGTAGGGCAAAAAGAAAGGAACAGAGAAGAAAACATAATGTTCACCAGTGATTCAAAAATGACAAGACAGTCTGGAGGCATAAGTGAGGTTTTGGAGGAAGATTCCTTGGCATGAAGGGAAAAAAGAAAAGGAGAACTGTTGCAAGAAAACAGCATTTCTCCTTGTGTTACCCATCAAATAGCAGTGGCTTCAGTTTAGTTGGAGGACTGAGGAAAAGGTGAAGTAAGTGTTTGGTGAAAGAGAATCCTAGAAAGTCCTAGTCTGAGAAAACCAGAACAAAAAAAGAAAATAATTTTCATTTAGAAAAAAAAAAGGTAATTTCAAAGTGAATATCAGATACAGTTAGAAAGATGGATGACTGAATAACAGAGATAGTAAGTTCTCTGGAGATAGAGTTTATAAAAGTCCATCATCATCTTGTTTTGTACCACTACATTAATTTTATATTCTTTCTTCACCACAAGGGATGATGCCTTTTCTTTACACACTCCAAGTAAAAGCTGATGCAAGCATTTTACTGTGTCCTTCAGTATCTTTTCCAAAGAAAATACCAAAGCAGATAGGTGAAATGTTGTTTGAATCAAACAGGTTTGGTTAGTTCGGGAGTGCGGCTCGGCATACAAGAAGTGTGCTCAGTGCTCTCATCTGAGTAGGATAAGCTCTTAGTGTTAGGAACAGTTTACAGTTTGGAGAATTGAAATGATCTGTGACTAGCTCCTCCTGGTAACTGCCACTAGGAAATTAGTTGGTATTAAAACTTTAGGGGCAAGCACAGAGAAGAATGTGGTATGATGCCACCTTCATTGCAGAAGAAGTAAGATGCACCATACAAGTTTGATTAGCCACTAGGCCTCTTCTAGTTATATATGGCAGCAATGATTTCAGAGAGATTTGTCTGAGGAGCTGTATATTAATGAAACATAACAACTGCCAGGATTTTGCCTTGCTTCCAAGGTGTTTCAGCTAGTGAAACAGAATGGAAGGGAAGCAACCAAGTCATATCCATCTTGTTTCTCCCCCTCTCTCCCTTGGCAATTTTCGTTTACCCAGGGATCCCTGAATTACAGGTTACTGCAACCTTTTGCCCATTATGTGTTGGCATCATGGCTGTAAGCAGTGGGAGTAACCACAACAGAAGTGACCTTTTCATATTTTAATTAAAGTAATGCCCTACTTCACAGAAGGAACATTTAAATTGAACCATAGGAGTTTTCATGACACTTCATTTCCTGAGGCAACTGGAACAGAAGGCAAGGACATAAGAAAACATAGCACAACTGTGGGAAAAAGCTAAGGTTAATAAGAAGGGAGAGTTGTAGTTTACAGGTATGACCTCTGCAGTTGCACTACTAATGATTTCCAATTATAAATAAATGTAACTTTTAAAAATAAAGCTTATTAAATTGCAGAGTAACACCTCTAATTGTATTTTCAAATGGCCTGAATAGCTTTAAAACATTTTACTCCATTTTGTTGGCTTCAGTCATCAGATGTTACAAATAAAAGTCACTTTTTTTGTTTTAAATAAGGATTTCTTTTGAGTTCCTAAAGCTTTTTTTTTCTCCCGCTTTCATAGACAATCCCAAGAGATTTTTTTTTTTTTTTTTGAGAAATTGGACATCTCTGGGTACAAATTGTCTTTTAGTTCTGTCCTGCAGGGCAAAACGGGCAATCCAAGAGGAGATGCCTGTGTGTCCATTGGAGCATGCCAAAACCAGAATGCAGCTGACTTTGTCAAAAGTGTGAAAATTAAGTCATGGCACTCTAATATAAAGTGTTCAAGCAGCATTACCAAAATAGTCACAAGTGCATCCCCTGCAATTTTGTCTTTTTTCAGCCCCTGGGGAAACCCTCTATTTCAGGATTTCATTTCTGGAGATCTTGGAAGATGATGGGCACCTATCAGAATAATCTTTTCCATAGGATTTTTTTCCTCCCTTAGTATTGCTATAACAATTCCGCTTCTCAAGTGCAATGAAATGTTTGGTTGAAGTGTTTGAAATTTCTGCATAGTTCAGGAAAGCAATTTTGTATAGTCTAATTTTTTTTTAACAAATTAATTCTACTTTGGAGGTAGTTAAGGATTTTTTTCATCTTTCTAAGAAGAGAAATATCATATTTGTAATTAGTTTGATGAACACCATTAAGTTTTACCTCAAGTAACAGTTTTATGACAAGATTCTAACTAATACTCTTGCCCTTTTCTCCTGAGTTTAACATGACCACAAAAAAGAACTGTCTGGGGGCAAATATCTCTCAAAAGGTGCAAAAGAAGGAAAATAATTCATTTCTATTGTGTAAAACAACCTTCGTGAACCTGAAACAATTTGTTAATCATAGAAGCTGGTAGCATACCAATAAGAACCACTTTTCACAGTGAACAGTATGAGAGCATTTTTTCTAACTGCCTTTGTCATATCTGAATCTAAAGCAGAGGGAGGTTCTGCTGTGAGACAAAACCATGGCAGCACTAGAACAAGGAACAGTAAGTATCTCTGGGTCTGTAATATTGGGTTTGCAATTCAAGTTTGAGAAACTTTCAGTCCCAAACTTATATTTTGCCCAACATTTTCTATATGGTATAAATATTTGGCATACAGCATCTATTTTTTTATCTAGCTTGATATATCTGAATTTCAGAAAAAAAAAAGACTTTTGGATGAGTTTTAAGATAAGTGCTCTCAATAATGATCACTGAAATTGCTGGTTGTTTTTTTTTAATCATTGCAACTTTATTCTTTTGTTTTCATATTTTTTAAAGTTCGGTACACTACTTTAAAAAGTTCTAGGTATCATTAGGTAAGTATGAGAAATTAGGTAAATGTGAAAAATTAATAAAAGTTCCCAATTAGGTAAGTTTGTTACATCCAAAAGATAGTCCTAAAGATGATAACTTAATAAATAAAGACACACCGCTTTTATTTTGAAAATTGGAGTAAGAGAAATGCCTTCTTTTTCAGTTACCACATAATAGAAAATAATTTCACGTTCTACATCTTTTTTTTTTTACATTCTACATCAACATCATTTGGAGATGTTGCTATTTCTCCTAAGTTAGGACACAGTATAGAATAGCTACAGAACATAACTAATAGCTAATGCATAGAAGAGCTAAGTGTGTATTAGGAAATTAAAAGGGCACAGGATGCCTTTTCTTGACAATGAGGCCAATTGCTGTGGAGCTCCATCTGTAACATGCAACTCTCTCATCTTCCAAAACAGCATGGCCTTGTATAAACTGCTTGCTGGGATTAGTCTCTCGTCTGTGCTAATTCTTTAAACATTCCAGAGACCGTTTGTCAGACCGCGCTTCCACTGCCAATTGTATTGCACCCAGAACTCAGAACTGTTCCAGAATCTGTTCTCTCAGCCTGAGCACATTGACAATCATCTTCTGGTGCCCAAGAAAGTACCTTGACACTCCTTAACTTTTACCATAAGCATGGACATAGATTTTTTTTTCTTTTTATTCTTTTTTTTTTTTTTTTTTCTCATGTGGGCCTTTTTTTTGTCAGAATGTGCGGGGAGCCTGCTGTATTGGCAGGTTCTCAGAGCTGGAAGTCCTGAGCCCAGGATGGCTTGCTTGTTTTGCATGTGCTCCTGGTTTTATCTGTCAATGATGTAAGTTGGTCAAGACATTTAAACACTTTTTTCCTTGGTGGAGTCCGTTTCTCTCCCTTATCACCCTGAGATGTGTTTGTCACTTTTTGGAATTTTAGATTTTTGTATGAAGCAGAATGGTTCTCTTAATCACGCAGCAAATATAACTTTAATTGACATTTAATGAAATAGTTGAAACAGAGATTAAATATCAATATTTCAGCATAAATATGCATATCCATTAGTGTAGAACATCACAAGGCCTCCTAAGGGAATGAAACCAAAATTGATTTGTTTTGCACTTTCCTAGGCCATGCCCTTTCCCCTCTGCTATGCAAGTCTGGCACAAGTTAAAGAGCATATAGACCAATGGTAAAACATGTGATTGACTTAACTGAAAACTGTCAGCTCAGAACTTCAAAAAAACTTGAGAAATGCAGTGAATTTGGAGCTCTTATTCTTGAAAAAAGATTCCTTTTTTTTCTTTTTGTTACAGTTGTTGAATAGTAGTTTACAGCACTTGTTACTTTCAATTAACTCAGTCTTACACACTGTAAGTCTTTACCATATTGTATTCAACTCATTAAGTATTAATATACAAAATTGAGTACTTGGGACCAAATTGCTACTGCAATGTCTTTCCAATTATAGGTGAAATTGCTCTCCTCACTTTCATGATCTAGTTCTACTTTTGACAAAACAAAATTTATTTCATGATCCTACAAGGAAATGGAAAAAAATAGTTAGATATTAACTTTACAGCTGCATGTCCTACCCTTAAATATTTCTACTTCTTAGGCACATGTGCCTAGAATTATTGCTCTGGACACATGTGAGGGTAAAAAAAAAAGTCATTCTAAGACAAAAATTCATGTCAAAACATGGATATACAATTTTCATGGTTTGTTCATTGTCCTCTCTTCATGTGGGTGATGATATAAGCAAAATAATTTGTTCTATATTAGACGACAGCCTCGGAGGAAGGAGGTATGGAAAACAGTAATTTACATAGATTTCACATACAGCAGAACAACAGAGGCATGATTTAGGCTAAAGCAACTATGCAGTTTATTCTTGACTCTGTTGAATGGGAATGAAAATATTTATATTTCTTATTTGACTTGACTTTGCATCATCCTGGAAACTTTCAGTGCAGCATGTGAAGTTTTTGAAGTCATGAGAAATGTTCTCTAGACTTCTAAGGTATAGCTCACTACTGAAAGCAAGTCACTGCTTATTTGTGTGGAACAGCACTATGATTGAAATTGCAGCCTAAGAATGCTTTTTCCATAAATAACAAAATATAAATTGAGATGGAAACTAAAAATTTTCATGTATGATCTGATGGTAGAATTAGTACAAAATGCTTTCTTTAAGTTGAAAGGCTCTACATTTTAGAGATGACAATTTATGAAGACAGTTGTTTTTTTTCTTGAACCACATATAGCTTTCTGTGGCTTGCTGTGGATTTCAAACTACAGATCATATAGTTTTGAATCCAGCCACAACTATCTGTAGCATTTATTATGCCCATTTGTAAACAGTCAAAAAGAGAACTGAAAAGATTCAGGGAAAAATGCCAAGTTATATAAGACTTAAAATGACAAACTGTTGACATACTCTACAATTAAGTTTCAGATTGTCCCTGGCAATTGGAATTGTGCAGTGGAAGGACTAGGGGGAGGGAAAGCATACAAACATTCCCATATGTGAGCTCCCAACACGGACCAGAGAAAAGGCAGTCTCAGCAGATGCTCTGCTCCGTCTGGAAGGCTTTTACCAATGTCCTCGATATGTGAAAGTTACAGAGAGGGGGATGGGATGTGAATGATCTTGCTTCCTTGTCCTTCGCCCTGCTTGCACTTGTTTGCAGTGTGGACTAGGTGAAGATCAACCTAAGTATGTTTCCACTGTGCACGATCTGTCAGAAGATTTTTTTTATAGTATATGCATCTTCTTGCCATTAACATGTGTCTTTCTCCCATAGATCACTTTTCTTGTTCTTGGCTTCCTACTCTGACTTTCTCTATATTTAAATGTCTTCTGTGGGCTCATAAGCAAGGTAACTTTGCCCCTGAGTGTGGTGAATTTTACCACCCCACCAATGGGAACTCTCTCTTTGTACACTACACAGACTTAAGATCATGTCAAACACTTCCTCCTGATTTATTTTTTTCCTGGTTTGATAAAACTTAGGACATCATATGAACCTTTTAAAACTAATTATATGATTTATCCTAAATAAAGACAATGGGTTGGGTAGATCATGGGTACTAGAGGAAAAAGTTCTTCTGGTAGTTCCCTTTCTCAGTGATTTAAATACATGCATTGGTCCCTAGTATCAGCGCTGAATAACACAGCAAGAGAACTGTTTTCCATATATTTGTATCTGAAATCATTTATAACTTCGTACACTAAAATTAGCAACTTATGTTTTGTTTCAGAATAGGTGCTATGCTTTCCAAGAAAAATTGTAAATCTGCCATCTTCTCATTTAAATCCCACTTTAAATCCTACCTCAGTAATGGCAACATTACCATCTGGCATAAATTGAATAAAAGGCAAGCTAAAACAAATGATTTTCTGCTCAGCTCTATGTTTTATGTTACCTCATCCTCCAGCCCTTCAGGCATATCTGCTTCATCTGCGTATAGCAGCCTGTCTGATGCTTAAGTCTTGCATACACATGGAAATGTTAATCAACAGCATTTTGTTTTAATATACCACATTTTGACATTGCTTGTTCTTGCCAGGCTTAAAAATTTATTTCTTCTGGAATGGTCTGCTATAGGGAATGGTGCTTTTTTTCTGTCTGTCTGTTTTTTTCCTCACAAAGAAGGCACCACGTTCTCTGCAGATATCTGGGGGTCCAGATTCTTGACTGTCAAACAGTGGGGATTAGTGGCTCCTTATCATGCTTGACTCTAGAAAAATCTCATGAAATACACTGGGATTTGAGGACCTGAGTCACTTTATTGTGCAATCATCTGCTTTCAGTACAATTTCCTTTTTTTGTGTGTTTCAAACATATTTACAAATTGATAGCAGGAGGATGTAGGAATCACAACTGAGTACCATAGTCCCAATCATAACTGCTATGAAAGAATATTACAGGTGTTTTGCTTTACTCCAGTGCTTTTTCATCAAATCAGATCCTCCAATTATCACTCTTATGGCTGCTCTTGCAAGATGAAGAAAAGGGTGGACTGGAAATCTCCTTATAGTTTCTCAGCTTCTTGCATCAACAGACTGCTGCACATGTAGCATGACCAGAGATAGCTACAGGTCTTTAAGTTACATATTTCAGGAAAATATGAAGAAAATATTGAGCTCATTTTTTTTTGAAGTGTAGCAGTTCGGATCAATCAAATGATTTCCTCTGTATTCAGAAATACACGGGCACAGTATTTGGAAGCTACCTATTGACAAATGATTAGCTGGTTAGCGGCTGTGTATTAAGTCTTCAGCTAATCTCTACACATCATTCCTATCCCTGTGGCTTCACAAGAGAGTCATTTTTTTTTCCTCTGAATATGTGTACAGTGTTTTGAAGAGATCTTGACCTTACAAGGCCATTTACTCTTGCTCACAGCATGGTGTATTGCCTCTGTTGGCATGTTCTGTGGTGATTTATGGCAGAATTTTTTTGTTAAGGTTCCACAAGCAGGCATATATATTAGAAACATGATTAGTATATACTAGGAAGATGATTAAGAGGCTAGTTTTGTCTTTAGATTTTTTTTTCACGGCTCCACTGACACTTGTCCCAGGAAACACCTTTTCTTCTTCGCTTGTTTGCTAGCAGTTAATAGGAATGGACGTCTCCCTGATGAACAAGAAAATGAGGCTGAACTTGTTCTGTCTTGTGAGGCAAGGTACTTGGCATCTTTGCATGGGTTGCACGTTAACACATGGTATCCAGCCCAGAATAGGCTCACAGTCTATGAACTTTTGCTCTCGATAAAGTCACAAGCAGGTAGTGATTATGCACCAGCATTGACGTAGGATGAGGTCACCTTATTAGGATAAAATTGGACCTGAAAAGGATATGTAGCAAGCAAGCAGCAAACACACACAAATGTGAAATAAAGCATACTGGGAGTATAGAGAGAGCACTGTTGGCATATTTATTGAAAACAGAGGTGCAGCCACATAAATCTTACTGTGAATTACTGATACTGATACATGGCTATGTATTTTGTAAAGTAGAAATTAAAATTCTAAGTAGAGTGAAAAAATATTATCTAAGTGTGGCTATAAAATAGTTTATGAACATAAAAGCTGATACATATTGATTCATACTGAAACTAACCTTCTTAAGTAAATAAGGTAAAGACTCTAAAATAAGATATGTTCTGTTTATTATTAGCTTCTGTAGAGCCTCAAGCAATAAAGTACTGATGCGCTATGAGAGTCACCGAGAGATATTATAAAATAATTATGGACAAAGAGAGCAAAAAAAGACAGGAGGAATATTAAACAAATACTATAGACCTTCCAAGAACCTGAAGTTTGAGCATGAAAAGGGATCTGCTTTGTTCTGATTTTTATTTTTTCAGAGTGATTTTTTCATATTTGAAGTATATACGCACCACAGCTTCTCTGTTCTGCCTCTTTCTTTTGTACTGTTGAAACAACGGCTCCCATTTAAAAATGCTGTTCACAAGATTTTTCTTCCTTTTTTTTCTTCCACTGTTGAAATTGTATACAGTAAGAGTGATCAGGCACTCTATATTCTCTGTAAATATAGATGGAAAAATATCACATTCTATAAACTGAGATCTTTGGTTCAATTTGAAACACAAGAAATGATTTCTGCTACTTGTCTGTAATGCATTCTATGAAACCAATATCCACAAATGAATTTTTACCATGACAGCAGCTGGTTCACTGGCAGAATGGAGCCTTTACAAGAAGTAATTTCCTCTTCCATTGGTCCCACTCAGTTTCAATCTATCTCTTACAGTCATTTTTAGAAAAACTCAATAAAGATAAATACCATAATTATAATTCCTTATCATTCATAAGATTTTCTCTGTAATTTCAAGCAATAGAACATATTAAATAATTTATTCTTTTCCCCCTGCTATTAAAACCTTGTGTCAGGACTCTAGAAACACTTCAAATAGGTCTCCTCTGCAGCAATTTGATTAATCTACTCTTTTTCTTCTTTTTTTTTTTTTTTCCCTAAATGTTCTTTACTATTTAGTCAGTAAAGCTTACATCTCCCCTGCCATACAACAGCTATATGTGATGTGTCCCTTCATCCTGTGGCTCCTGTGCTGGCTCACACTCTGTTTCAGGGTCCAGGATGCAGTGTACTGTAGTACACTCTTCAGGATTCTTACAGCTCTTCAGGATTCTGCCTTCTCTCTGGTCTGCAGTGGCTGAGGACAACCCTGATGCAGTTCTAGATCTGAACAAAAGTATTGATTTTATCCTTTGACAGTCTGGATACTTCACAGATATTAATAAATTCCTGTATTTATTTATACAAGCTGAGAAAGAGACTAGCAATCATTTTGTAGGAGGGTTATTGAAAGAGAAACCCTGTTGAGAATTATTATCTCAGCTGGGGATCCAGTCTGAGATGTTTAGGGCCTGTTTTTTTCTCAGGGGTATCACCTTAAAAACTCATAAAGCAGCTCCCACTGTCTTGAACTTTCAGGCCAAAGAATCACAAGCAAAAAGATGAACACATTCCATAATCACCATGGAAAGTTTATCTTAAGTGACATGGTTATACCATAAACAAAGTCTATGGCATATGTTAATGATTTCATGTGTAGCAGGATTCTCTGTAGGCGCAAGTTTTTCCATGGGTTGATGGGAGTCATGTACATCCAAATGTAGCAACGGTGGTGACTCTAATAGAGGATAGGTTCTTTTCTATGGGGCAAGTGCTACTTCCCAATATTTTGCCCATTTTCTTTTTCCTTTGAGGAGTTCTGTGACTTTTCATATGTGCTTCCTGGCTAACTATTGGAAAACCTAATTTACTGGTTTACTGTTCTTTAAAGTTTGGTTGTAAGTAAATTCTTGAAAAGTAATCAAAAAATTATATGAAAGAATATTAATGGCAGTATAAGTAGAGCACGGTGCTCAGAGAATAGTTCTTCACCAGACGAACTAAGTTTTCATTCTTGAAAGTAAAAATATATATTATTTTTTATTTTCACCAATCATTTGATTATAACTTCCATCTAATGCTGTCTATTTGGCATTTAGATGACATTGATAGATAAATTTCATCAAATTTATCTATTGCAAAAAATGAAGCTTATTAGATTGGCATGTTATGAACTAGATGACTTTAGAATGCTGTGTAGATAAATGTACACAGAAAAAAAAAAGAAAAAGCATTTTAAAAGCCTCAAAATGTTCTTTGTCTTCCCAAAAGCAGCCTGATCTTAATTAAACTCGCTTAATTTAATTAAAACTATTATTCAAGTGTACTATCTTGCAATGGAATTAAGAAGATGGAACATTTCTTTTTTTTTTTCTTTCCTCAAAATTAACTACTGTATGTGGGTTATGCTGATTAGATAACTGAGCACTGTGCCCTTTATTGTGAAATCAGCACTGTGGGATTCATTAGGGATGTGCTGTATTTCTGCTGGAAGAGCTATTATTGCATGCCTTGAAATACAGTGGCATCCAGAAAAAGTGCTTGGCGCAGCCGACTCTCACAGCTTTTGGGAAGCACATGAGCTCTGAGCTGGTCGCGTTTGGCTCAAACTGGCCACTTCAGAACAACCTGTTCTGCATAATAGGCTGACCATCACCAGTGGTTCAAAATCTTTAATTATGACTGATTCCAATTACAGTGCCCAGGAAGTAAAAACAGGCAAAAGCAGCTGCTGGGCTCTGCTGGCAGTTTCCACAGATCCGCCTGTTTCTTCAGCAGGTTATGGATATTAAGAAATGTGTAGGCAAGCGCTTAGCATAGGAAAGTGCACATTGCTGTTTAAGCTTTCGTGTTAGAAACAGGTGATTATATTCCATCAAAAGAGAAGCATATGTAATAGTCATTAGCAGGAAATATCTTTCTCCAGTAAAATAGGCTTCCTACTACATATATTCTGCTGAGTGGTGGCTATTGGTGACTGAAGAGTAACTGCTGCAAACTTAATTTGAAATGCAGGACTATTGCAGAAATAACACATTTTATTGGGAGATATGTATAAGTATCCAGTAACTGTCTTGGTGATTTCCTAGCATCTTAGAAAAGAATTCTAGCAGTGAGATTTCAGTGCTTTTTGGGATGGGGATCTGGCGCATGCCAGACTACACAGACCTATAGGAACCATGCTTTCTGCAGCAGGTGGAATGATAGCTGGTATATGCAGGAATTAATAAATATACTTATTTATTTTTTGATAGATTAGAATTTGTGGTACTATGGATTGAGTGAAACAACTCCTAAGTCTACTCCCTAGGTGGCTTTTGTTTCAATATTCCTTATTCTTGAATTGTTCCAAGAATCCAAAATTCCCTCCCAAAACTGCATGTTTCCTCTCTCTGTTGTGCAGTTTTTCAGCTGCATGAACTGATCAGGTAGTTAGTTTCTGTTTGCACTTAGAAAATCTCCACAATTGCATATGATTTAGGCTATGACTTTTGTTGAAATTTAAAGGCAATATAAATATACATATTTTACACATTTTTAAAATCTATCATGGCTCTTACAGCAGCAATAGTCCTTGCCTTAGGGAGCACTCCATCAGTCGCTGCTTCCTTTCCACTCTCCTTCATGATCAGAATTTCTTCTCAGCTCCTGGTCATGTCCCTCCTGAAGAAGCACAGCAACCGTCCTTACCAGTTCACTGCACAGGACAGGTTAAAGAAACCATTTACCATCACCAAAACTGTGATACTGGCTCACAGCAACTCATGTAAAGAAAAACAAAGCAAAAAATTCCTTGAAAAAAATCTAGTCCTGGCAGTAACAACTGCCTTTCAGAAACTTGCATTTGGCATTTAAAACAGTCTGAGGAAGATTAGTTCTCAAACTAGAACTGACACAGTCTTCATCCTTTTGAAGATTATCCTGATTAACTTAGTCAGGGACGATACGTGAATTACAATTTGCTTTCTCTCTCAGCCAGACAGAAATATACTTGTAGTCAGGCACAGATTCACCTATAGTGAATTGTGAACCATTTAGGATGAAACTCATCTTACAATACTCAATAATTTGGAAAATGGATCTCTTGAAAGATCAAATTGCTTAATTATGTAAAAAAAAAAAAAAAAAAAAAAAAAAAAACAAAAAAACCTACAAAAAGCACAAACCAAAATAAAAAAAAACAAGCCTCAGCTATTTCTAAGAACCTCAGAGGAGAATATTTACATCAGAGAAAATCCAGAATAAAAACAAGGAGGTCTTTTCAAATGTCTATAACAATACAAACCAGCCAAAACCTAAACTCTCCAGACTCCGTTTCTTCTGTTTTCAGTCTAACTGAATGGAAAATATCACACCTGACTCTGTCTGTACAATGTTTGGGGCACTGTGAATTCTCTTCTCCTATGCACTAATTCCTCAGCACTGGGGCACTAAGTAACAGTGACAAAGAGTTTCTGTGTATTGCTCAGTATACCTAGACAGCCACTTCCAGAATCACCTTTAGAAAGCTTTTTCTAAAGCGCTCTTGCATCTTGTTTCCTGATGTTTTATTGAGCAGTTATCTTATTGTTTCTCTTGCTGATTGCTCTCCTCTTCATTAGAAATTTTTATAATAAATGGAGACCTAATGAATTCTTTTTCTAGATGAAATACACTCAGTTCTTTTTCTCTCTTCTTCTTCTCTTTTAAAGTTTTCCAATGCAGTACATTTACAGAGAGTTTTATTCTTGCTCTTCTTTAGACTCTCCCTTATTTTTTTACATCTTTCTTGGGAGATAATGAAAATTAATCAGAACAATCTATCTGATGACTCAGCAGTGCAGAACGAGAGCTTACGGTATTTTAATGCGTTCTCAAAAGAGGTTTTTTTTGTTTGCTTGTTTGTTTTGGTTTGGTTTGGTTTTGAATGAAACACACAGTTGAGTTGTTTCTTATCCAATATGTCCCTCAGATCATTTGGGACAGCACTGCTGCTTACGTAGCTGGCTGCACTGTCCATTCACTATCTCCTCCCTAAAAGGAGGACAAGCACTTCAGTGAAAACCATTGTCTCTCTCTCAGGCTCTTTAACGCCACAATTCTGTGTCGTTCTCCTTTAGAACTTCTTTGCAGTCTTTCCCATTTTTTATCACTATCACATAAGCACACTTTCCAGTTCTTCCTCCAAATCAGGCATGAAAATAGTAGCTTTTGTCCTCGACACAAGTCAAGCTCTCAAGAGATTTCTGCAGGATTCTCCTTTGAGACGCCTCCTAATTTGATAGCCAAATATAGATAGCTCTTTTGATAATAATCTTCAACCAATTCTGTTCCCATTAGTGTTAGTAATAACTAAAACAGAATTTATCATATTTATCATATTATATAAGAATATCATGAACTAGAAGTCCTGCTCAAGCATTTTCTGCTACACTCCACATAGAGGGCCTTTATCCTGTCAAAGAAAAGGAAGAATAGTTTGATATGACAAAACCCATGTTAGCTTTTCTTATTGCTTCATTATCTTTTAGACATCTTCTTTAAAATATTTATTCTGAAATATTTCAGAAGATCAAAGTTAGTTTGACTGATCTATAATTCCCTGAGTCCTCCTTTTCTCCCTTTTAAAAGATAGGTACTATATTTATTCTGCCCCTCTGGGACCTTCCTGATCTTCCATGAATTTTCAGATGTAATTGATTATGGCTCAGAAATTGCTTTGGCTAGTTCTAAGATGGATTTCTTCAGGCCTAGTTAACTTGAACACATCTATCTTATCCAAATGTTATTTAGCCTGTTCTCCTTTTCTTCCAGATTGAGTATGTATTCCTTCATTAAAGGTAATTTTTAGAATTCTGTTCACAGTCAATCTTTTAGCGAAGACTGAATCAAAAATCACATATTCAGCATTCTGTGTGACATTTGCTCTCCCCATACTTCTTTTATTATTATTATTGTTATTATTACTTCAGATATATTTTTATTGCTTTTACTTACTAACTGAAGTTTATTTTTCATCCTGGTGTTCTGAGTGCACTCCTACTTTTTTTGCTTTAATATGATTTTTGTTTTGGTTTTATTTTTGTTCCCCAGAGGATCTTTTTTTTTATACTTAACCAGAAACACCAAAGCACTTATTTGTATTTTTGCATTTGTGGATTTTAAAATATTTTCCAGGGAAGATGTAGAGCTTTTGTGCAGCAAAATTTCAATTACTAACAATAAAACTATCTTTCATTGTCTTTCTAGAAACAGTCCAATTACCTAAAGGTTGAAAACCAGTAGTCTACAATTCTCCCGTGTAGTTTATTCCCAGCTCTTTTAACTACTATTTCCAGCTAAACCTGAGCACATATGGCTGTTTCCCTGTTGTCACTTTCAATTCCAGGACAAATCCAGTTTGGTGTTAGCTATCCCAGTATATTACAGTGCAGTTCAAGCCAGAATAGCAGCAGATTAAGCCTGCCTGAGCTACACATTTTTCTCCACTGACAAATTTCTTTTGTATTTTTCTCACTTGAGATAGTATCATAATAGATTCCTCTACCTCTCCTACATGTTACCAATTGATATAAGCTAGTATGAGAGCTCCTGGGTAGCAGTCAGCATCCCTTTTCTTTTGTTTTTGTTAAAGAGAAGATGAAAACATTTTCCATAAACACTTCACAAGCAACAATTTGATTATTATTTTACTTTAGTGGAAGTTCAGAAGATCAATAAAGGATGAGTGTTTTTACTGGTTAATGAAGTCTTCTATATACTCAGAGCGGATGCCTGCATAAAATAGTTGACTTCCTCATGTATAACCACCTGTCTTAGACTTCCAAGTTAGCAGAATTTTCTTCTTTAAGGATTGAGTTCCGAATCTTATGTACTGACCTCAGGTCTAATGAGGTCTGAGAGCACAAAATCCTTTCCTTATCTATTAAAATTCAGCACACTTTGTGCTTGGAGGCCTCAAAGACGGAAAATGGAGACAACACATCCTGGAAGCACTGTTTTCCCCCATATTATGCATTGTACTTAGAGAATTCTGCATTTTTTTTTTTTTTTTTTTCCCCCCTACAAATCCCGGACATCTGTCTACCTAGATAAAGCTATGGAAGGATCCCCTCTGACATAGGATACAGAACTTGTCTCAGGAAATGCTACTGAAATGTGACTCATTACTCTATTAATACTTTTTATGTCAGCCAAAATGTATAAAAGAAATAGCTATGCATTTTATGCTGACACTAACAAACAATCAAAAGAACTTCTCAAATGTAGCATGAAAGTTGTGAAAATAACTAGTGTTCATAAGTATGCTGTTTATCAAGTGACTCAAGCCATCAGGGAAGAAAGATTATGTCAGTTCCTCAAAATTGTGCCTAAGCAAAATGCAAGTATGACACAGGCCTTCATGACTATACGACTAACAGGCACACACTTCAAAGACTTTCAGAGGAACAAACCTAGAATGGAAAAAAAGGAAAGGGTTGGGCGACATCATATACTGGCTCACAGGTGGGCTAAATGTACTGCAGAGAGAGGGATTTTGATTTCAGGAGATACTAAGAACATGAACTGTCTTATAACTCTTTTGTTTTCTGAACTGACTCAACCACGATTGAGAGGAAATTTTATTTTATTTTATTTTATTGATTGAAGGCAGAAACTGGGTTTACCGCGTCTTTCATGTCTTCTTGTATATCTATCTACTATGAGCAAATAGTAAGTATAAGCAAAACCAGCTTATATATTATTTTATAGAGTTCTTTTTTGATTGTAATTTATTGTGTCATCTCAGATCTACTACTTACACAGCCAAGCACAGCCAAGGTCAGACCAAAACAAGAGGTGGATATAGCTACATTTCAAAGACGACACCACATTTATTGCCTGAGTTACTGTATGTAACTGCACGTCAGTGATTCAGATTGATAACATAAACAGTCCTCTGCACTCAGAATCCCTGGACATCCCAATGCAGAGGTGCAGAGACTGGCTACAAGTAGCAAACTGTAAAAAAAGCACATCAGTTACAATTAAATAAGATCAGGTCCACTTCAATGTGTCCAGTTTAAGCGCATAGTTACATGTTCTAGTTTGAGTTGCTTTTTAAAATTTGTTCTGTGATGATTGGTAACTACAGCTCTGGTAGATGCAATGTCAGCTGGAAATTCCACTCAGGCTTGTTGAGTATGAAAGGCAGTTTGTTCCAGCTGTGTATTAACATATGATCTCTCATTAAATTATATGAAAAGGATAAATAGTGATCAAAAACATCTGTCAACACTTAAAAAGGTTCTATCTTTCCAACTTCATTTAATATTCACTATAATAGCAGTAATCAAAATAAATTTAAGTGATATTCATAATCTTTTATATAGGTGCCGCTTTGTAATTTAGTGTTAATTAATGATCATGTTATTATAGAAATTCCATATTGCACTGAGTTTCTATATGCTAAAATGACTATGGGACAGTTGGTCTTTTGAGTTGGTTACTTATTACAGGAGTTTTTGTAATAAAAATCAATTCTTTAGAGATCATAAAAAAAAAAAAGAGTGCATAAATATGAATAACAGATGATTCAAATAGCAAAGCTTTCAGAATATGCCTGGAGAATGTGAATGCACTACTTGTTTGACCCAGATGAATTTTACCTGAGAAACACAAAAACTTGTGTCTTTGGGACTGATGTAAGTGAATCAAGAAATGATAAAGAGAAATGGGAAAGATCCTAGGAGGATTTAGGAAGGTTCCTCAGCCTTCTGGCATATTTTATAGTATTCATTTTGGAATAACAAAAAAAAAAAAAAAAAAAAAAAAAAAAAAAAGTTCAAATTTAAAGGGAAGACAAATGAACGACATATAACACACTGACATGTTCTATTGAAGTATGTTAGGTAGGAAGGTGCATGTCTGAACTGTGGTAGCTTCTAAAACCCAAGTAAGATGAATCTAACCATTGTGCTAGAGTGGGATGATTTTATTAAGCATCATACAAGTGTCTGAATAGTTTTGGATCATTGTCAGGAGCTGTGAAGAAGCTTTCTCTTCTGGGAGAAAGAGAAAATAAAAACAAGCTTATGGGAGAAGATAAAATACTTTACAGTTTTCCTCAGTGAGGTGGCCTGACATGATGCCCACCCAATGACTGCACATGTCAATGAACTAAACCTGAGGCACAATTTTTATATAGTCAATAGGAAGTGACATTTTCCAAATTCCAAAGTTTGTCCAACATTAACTAAATCCTCAGGCTACAGTATCTTCCCTTCTCTTTTTCAGATTCATTAAATGTTTGTTTTTGCTTTTGTGAATCTAATGTTTCCAAATACAAATAAATCTAATACATATGGGAATAGAATTTCTAACCTACCTTGCTGCCACTGAAAAATCTTTATCCCCTTCCCTTTTCCTTTTCCTTTTTCCTTTCCTTTTCCTTTTTCCATTTTCCTTTTTCCATTTTCCTTTTTCCATTTTCCTTTTTCCTTTCCTTTTTCCTTTCCTTTCCTTTCCTTTCCTTTCCTTTCCTTTCCTTTCCTTTCCTTTCCTTTCCTTTCC
>JAWLRI010000212.1:679234-709988 GCA_034781795.1 Crypturellus tataupa
CTTTCCTTTCCTTTCCTTTCCTTTCCTTTCCTTTCCTTTCCTTTCCTTTCCTTTCCTTTCCTTTCCTTTTTTTTTTCAGTGAGTTCCTAAGCATCTTAGATATTGTCTCTGTCATGATTCAGACAAAATCCTCATTGTCCATCTACTCACTTCTTTACTGAATAAATAAGGCTTTATTAACTTTTCAGCTCTATCAGTACTTACCAAGTACTCCTGCTTCACTCAACCAGCACTAAGACATAACTGATGCTTTATTTGCAGTTTACTATATAAATACAGAATAAACTCAATACTTTTTATTCTTTTCAACAAATAAATAGTAATTTCCATGAAAAATCATACATATGACCTGCAGTTTTCATACTAGAAAAACTAGCAAGCAACAGGTAGAAAGATTAGCTCCTTTGAGTAACTGGCCAAGTTGGACTTCCATGGTTTATGGTGTTTATTCAGTCTTTAAACTGACTTACAACTCTCTATTCCACTGAGAGCTATGCACTGAGTGCATAAAAAATTTGTCATTATTCCTGAGGAATAAAAAAAATCCATCTCAGGTTATATATCCAAATACATTAAAACTTTGTTTCAAATAACATTGCATTTACAACCAAATAAAAGTATACAGCAGATTGTATGTTTTATGGATCTGTAAAATGTATTGTATAGCTCACGGACAAACACTGTGAGTTCAGCTCGAATCTTCAGGTTTTCTGACCAACTCCCTTTTCTGAAACTTCTCCCCACAGAATTACTCCATTATCCATGACTGTGCTCACAAAGCACTAATAAATAACAACAGGACAGAAGGATAGGCTCTCATATTCCAAATGCTCTATTTGGATAATTAAAATAAAAACTTCTTGAATTGGTTAAAAAAAATCATTGAAAATAATTTTGACAGAAAATTGAGATACTCAGTATACTTTTGTATTTTTGACAACTCATTTTACATGAAATCCCTCAATGAATTTGATTTTCGTAATGAAAAAGAGGTTCACATCTAGGGAAACATATAATTGTATGACCACTACAAAACACCCAGTTCTGCTTAGATATTCCAAAGTTTGTACCTTGAGAAAGTTTTAATCATAGGCATTGCAAATAAGTACAGCCTGAGACGCATAACTCAATGTGAGAGCTGATCTATCACTTTTGTGGATCCAGTGGCAGATAGGGTTTATTAGCATGAAGACCAGTGGTCTGTTGTGGTTCTCTGGGTCTAGGTCTTACAATACTTTGGGAAGGATTTCTTTTGTATGATTTAGGGATTTTTAGGATGCTAGACTGGATGCTTATCCTGGATGCAGGGATTGTGGGCAAAGTTTGAGCTGAAGAAGTGGAGATGTAAAGTGTGGGACTTGCCTGAAGTAATAGAAATTTTTGCAGGAAGGATTGAAGTCTGCTGTAAAATCTTGCAGACAACAAAAACAAAGATTTTCTGTGAACAAAAGAGCCAATTTTAAACCTAGTATGAGATTCTTTCTTTTGATATTACAAGCACTTATACTGCATCAAAATTTCACTTGAAGTATTTCCACATGTCATCCTGGTCACATATTACATATGCATTTATGAAAATGTATTTTCTTTTTCTTTGTATTTTTATTTGATTCTTTTACTTCTGGGAAATCAGACTCTATTTTCCTGACAGGTACAACAGACATACTGCAAACTGGGTGAATTTTTAGTTTTGTCTGTCTTTCTCTGAAATTGCTGAGATGGTGTTTTTGGTATGTACTGCTCTCCAGAAGCTCTAATTTCAGGATGTCTGGCTTGACAATTATCCTACTGTAAGATAAGACTGTGAGTTTGCTACATGTGAAATTTTAAGTTTACATCACTACAGGCTTGATCTACAAATTATTGCTCTTTTGTTGTTTTACACTATACATTGTGCTAGACCTCAAAACTATCAGGTGGTAACAGTGTTTTAAAACATTGATGGGGGATGTAGCTGTTTGTATTGCCACAGTCTGGCAGCTAAGAGCTTTGGGTTGCCGTATGGCTTATTTCTGATTTCCAGTCCATGAGATATAAGACTCATAGTGTCTTCTGATATACAGCAGTAGCTATAATGGCTTTGTATCCTATGTAGAACTTCATGTAAGAGTTCAAAAAGTGTTGTGGTTCAGTGAGCTGGTGACCAGATGTATTGGTGTCAAAACCTTTGGGATAATGTTATAGTATATGACAGCTCAAAATTTGTTTTCCCACTAACATGCCACAGATGTCATAGTTCTGCATAGTTTGGAGCACTCCATAGATGTAAAGGTGGGATCTAGTATCAGTAGAGAATAACTTCGTTCTTTTCATTATTTCCAACTTTCATAATTATATCAAGGCCCATTCCACGTTCTTTTTTTTTTTTTTTTTTCATTTAATTACTAGTCTGATCACCCCTCTCAAAATAATTATTTGGGTGGTTTTTTTTCACTGAGAGCCAGTGTCTTTTTTTATTAATCCAGTATGTCTGGAGTTGAAATAAATAAAAAGTCACTCACTGATCGTGCACAAACATTAAAAATAGTAAAACAATTGTTTTAAAATTTAAAGAAATAATGATTCACTGAGATTCATTATTAATAAGCATAAATTATTGAGTTGGCTTGGTAGTGCAGCTACAGTTTAGAGGTGGACTCATGATCCCTGAAGAGGCTGTAGTCCCATGTAAAAGCGGACTCTGTCAGATGATCAAGGAGTAATATTGTGTCAGGCGAAAGAGCAAATTTGCCTATGGTAAACTGTACAGGAGTTAACAAGCAGAGGAGGACTGCTTGCAACGCATGAAGTACAGGAGGAGCAAAATAAATGGAAAAAGATGCTGCTGCTTTTTGAGAAATTGGGAGAAGAAAGCCCAGTGACAACAATGCCTTGGCAATGGAATAGACATAAAATCATGTTTCCTGTCTTTGTCTTTGCTTTGGTTCCCATGTTTGTGTTTCCCTTCCTTTCTGCTTTACGAATAGTTTTTGTATTATCTATTTACCTAACTCGGGTCATTTTTTGGATATATTTAGATACATTGAAAAATGTATTTTCTTATGTTTTTCATTGTTCTTTGCATAAAACAGATCTAGACTGCACTCAGGCTGTTTTTCCTAAGCCATACTTTAAGCTCCAACAATGAAACTGAGCTCCAAATGAATCCAATTGGATTGCTTATCGAGACTTCACCAAGAATTGCGTCCTTCCAGTAGCAATAGTTGATATAATTAAATTTGCAGATCATGATTTGCAAGCTGAATGAGTTAGTTTGTGAAGAGATAGATGGTCATTTAGAATTTAGAGTCATATCTTTGAAATTTCATTTGTAATAAAGATTAGGTTGAGTTTTTAGATCAAAGCAGCATATGCATTTCTGTTTTTAAAGAGAAGAAATAATTATCAAAAATGTACAATTATGAATAGTATTTCTACCAATGTACCCAGAATGTTTCCTGCAAAGTGTGTGGTTCTTTGAAAGCAGTCCTTCATTTCGTCAAGGTGTCTATCACAGCATTTAAGAATTGTTCCCTGGAACGCATACAAGGCTGATTTTATCCATAGGACAAGTTCCACTGAATTTTCTGGAATAACTGATATTAGTCTCATTAGTTATAACTGTTAATGAAAATGAACCAACCTAAACGAATCAGTCTGTGATGAAAATTAAACTCTGCAGTAGCTTAAAGTGAATTTCCACTAACTTCTATTTAATCATTCTTTTCTTTGATACAATTGAATTTGACCTAAAAATTCACACAAATGTCACTGTAGTAAAACAGAGAAATCTCTTTTTTTTTCTCTCTCTCTTTTGAAATATTGCCTAAGAAGCTGGTACAGTTTTGATGATGGGAAGATTATTGTAATGATGCATTTTGCTGCATCTCCTACACATTAAGACAGAATGCAACATGCAATAGACTATAAACCCATTCTTCGTATTGCTTAGCTATGCATCTAGCTGCATTGAAAGCAGAAAATATTGATTATAGGTTAAAGGCAATTAAAATAATGGACCTGTAGCTAGCAGAAACTGCCAAAGGGTTCTTGGCACTGACAGCATTTACCACATAAGCAATGACTGTCAAATTTAATGAGCAAACATATTTTCCAGGAATAAGCATTTAATATTCATTTAACTATATTTTACAGAATACAGGTTTTATTAAATTTGTGTGTGGACTATTTTTAGAGGAGGAAAAAGAAAGGATAACAAGGATTCTAATTACAATTGCAAGTGATTCACACTGTTAAAGAATCACACAGCTGCTAAATTACAGAGAGGCATGAAAGAAGAGAGACAGTCTTAGGCTACATGTAATGGAAAACTCTTGCTTTCTGCCGAAGTCTCAGGGCATTAAAGTACACAGGCGAGACAACCTTTTCATTTCCGTTGTGGCTGTGCTTAGACTAGCCCTATCAAACCCGAGCCAAGGCCCTCAGCTGAGCTTGCTGCAAGCACAGCTAATTGCACAGTTGTAAATGGCTTTGTCACAAGCCTTTGTCTGGGTGGCACATGACCGAACTGCCTTGGAACAAACTGTTAAGGAAGCTTTGGTTCCATGAACTGCAGTTGCTTCCTGTTTTTCTTCAGCAGCAAGCATGGGCCCTTTGCCAGAGGTGTGCACTACCAGCCTGCATGCCCAGGTGCCTGGGAGGCCTCACTGCACAAGTGAGTTTGGAAAGGAAACCACATCTTTTCAGTCCTCCTCCATCTTCAGTGAAGGTGGAGGGAGCAGGGGAAATTTGTGCTGCCCTTAGGGGGTCTTGGCCACCCTGTGTTGCTGTCTGACAGGCAGGAGAAAGAGAAAGGGAAGGGACTTCCTGTCAGAGCACCTCCTGTACATCACTGTAAGCCCCCAACACAGGTCAGCAAAGGGTCTTTATGGGACCGACCTATTTAAATGATAATTTATAGTCCTTACCTAAAAACAGGTTAAAAGAGAGATAGGCAGATAGTCACACAGTCTTGATTTTGCTCCTTTGATGACATGACCAGTGGCACAGCGAGAACAGCAGTTTGTGAGAAAGTAAGTCAGTGGCATGTAGGAAGAATGAAAATTGCGTGACTGTGAAAGATAGGCAGTCTTTGAGAGTCATGCATGTGGACTTGTCCATTTTCGCTCTAGTGTGTGAATGTATGGTGACAGTTTGAACAACTGTTGAAGCCTTGTTTAAGGCTCAGTGCAGCACAAAGTTTTCGAACTTCCACTCAGGTTCTCCAGAGAATGCATTAAATTTCCCCAGGATGCCATCTTTCCCAACACCTCTATCCATGTTTGCTCGCAAGGCTAGTAACTCTCTCAGCAGCAATGCTTCCTCCTTCCCAATGAAGCTAATTAATACATGCAAAATTCCTATGTGGCTGCCTATGGAATTATGGTTCTTCAGCCGCCCTGGGAAAGTATCTACTTCAGAATGGTGCCTGTTGTGAGAAAATATCAACAAACAATATTTTTCATTTGCTTTAAAGGAATATGATTTTACTGATGACAAAATAATTGTTATTACCATGGCTTTCGGAACAGACTCCTGATATTAGATTTAAAAACAAGTTAATTCAGGACTTACTTCATAACTGACCCATATACCTTTGCTACACAGGCTTTTTGCACAAAAGCACCTTGGGACCTTGGAGAAAAAAGCAGGAGATTTTTTTACTGAATCAGGAGACAAAATGTTACTATTTGTTATTCATTATTGTTTCACTTATTTATGTGAGAAACTCTAAAAACTCATCTTTGCAGGAGCCAGTAAAAATAAAATAAGATTACTGTCTAAATGAGATAGAAAGATGGAGATAGTTTATTTTCAAATCATAGCCACAAAATTTATTGTCTAAGGCAACATCATGGAAATCTATCTAAGTAGTACTCCAAAAGGTTTATTTTAATTGCAAAAATATATTCAGCATGATAGATATATGTGTTAAAAAAAATGCCCTAACAAGTTGAAAGAAGTCCTGAAACACGATCCATTAGTGAACACAGTGATTGTTTCATTTGAGCATATGGGAAAGACCTTTCATATAAAACAAATAATTATATCCAAAATACTACTGTCTCATATAACCATTGCATACTTGAATTACATTCTAAATAATAAGTTTGAATGGAACAAAGAAATTCTGGTTTTAAATTCCATTAGCCTTAGATTTATCCTAAGGATACATGTTGACTGACATGTTTAGGAGACATTTATTATATAGATACTAAAACATGACTAAGAGATTAATTTTTCTTATAGATGAAAGGTAAAAGGAATCTCATAATGAATCTTGCCATAACCAATATATCTAGCATTATTAATAATTATTGTTCATCTCATTTTTCTTTACTGTGCTGTTTAGACTTCATTTAAACAATGATTTTGTGTGTCTATGAAATGCAAATTATCAAATTACAAGATGCCTCATGAGATTTAGAGCTGACAGGTAAAAGAAAGCAAAGAAAAGCTAAGCATACCAAATCAGATAATTTATAATTCAATTACAAATACTTTCATGAACCATAAATTTACAGTTTAATAAAAAATAAGTTTTATTTTAAAGTAAAAATATATTTAGTTCTCTACGATATGGACAATGGTATAATGTACTTAGATTTTATGCAGTTTTATAAGCGTGGGCAACTCTGCTAGACTGATCCAGCAGAGATCAGCAGAGAGTAGTAGAGTGTTTTACTCCAAAAAACAAGTTCTAGCACTCACAAGCAGTTCTAATTTAAGCACTTGGATAAAGTAATCACTCTAATTGCCATCTTGCCAGTCTTCATTACATTATCACAGATCTTTAGTACTTCGTACTATCTTAAAGCCCCAGCTCCTGGTTTTATTTGATTACCTAAAAATCTTAGCCTTCATCTGAAAATGAAAGATAAGCTCCTGGCCTGCATGCTTTGATATAAAAGTTTAAAAAGCATGAAGAGTTTGAGCAATTAAGATGAATGCCTGACTGTATATCTTTTTAACCATGATTTTATTAACCCACTTCTATTTTTAACCTTATTTCTGGTGACAGCAAAATAGGATCTTGTTATACTATATAAGATGCCATTGTAAATGATACTGATAATTCATCAGGTGACACTTTTCAACCAACTCATTGTCTTTAAAATGACACTGAGATTTTTTACCACAGATGATAGTTCATGTCATTTACAGAGATGAAAAATTTCCATCTTGAAACCTACCAAAAGGTAACAAGTTATAAAGAACTAAAAATTCATAATTACATAGATGTCCCATCAATAAGGATATGAACAGATAGAAAAGATAGAAAGAGATTTAGATGAAAAAAATTGTCAAACTGTGCACTGCTTGCTAGTCCACTGTAATGTGATCTAATTTTTCTCAGCTCTTGAGTCTATAATTCTGTGAAAAAAAAAAGTTTTATTTTATTTTATTTTGTTTTATTTTATTTTATTTTAGACGACCTAATGAAGAACCAACAGTTTTGCAAGATTCTGTGGTACTACCCGATACCTGATGTAAACATGTGCAGATAATCAGGCTCCCCTTACCCCACTACTTCCAGAGTGATCATGACCAACACTGATGAGAAGGATCCTGGCAATACTCCTGTTCCTAGATTGGGGACAGGGCTACGACTGTGGAGTCTGTGATTTGGAGGTAGATGAGAAGAGATAAGAAACTAAGTCCCAAGTAGTGCCTTAATAATCCATTTCTTCTAAGTAACCCATAGAAAAGTTGGAGATTCACCTGCTATTACAAGTGAAGAAGTTGAAGGAAGTGTGAGAAAGGTAATTTCTGCCCAACACAGACTTCATGGCAGCTATTACTATCCCAGGATATCTCAAGTGGATTTTCCCCAGCACCTTCCATTTGGGTTGTGCATTTTCTGTCCAAGAATAGCAAACCATCCCTTAGGATTCTGAAGTCTCATGTGTATGAAATACATTGCAAAAACACTCTGTGTGTGTGTTGAGGAGGAAAAGGAATATTCTGCTCATGTCTGCATGATTTCAAAGACATGAGGCATTACCAGTAATCACTGAAGTGTCTCATCATTTCTTTTACCATCAGACACAGTTAAAGTGGTTGAAATACATTTAGCAACAAATTTGTGTCAAGAATCTTATTTAATTTGACACAACCTGAAGAAACTTCTCTCAGGTGAGAGTTTACAAGGAGTAAATCTACTGAAATCATATGCAGGTGAATCTTGCATGGGCTGTCAGGATTTACTGTCTGCTTTGACACTAAATGAGGGGGCTTAGGGTGATATTATTCTGTATCTAGGACTTCCAGAATGTCATTTTATCCTAAAGAAAATTTCCTTCATGCACAGCAAAAATTTCAGGACAGACAAGTACTATCCTCTCAAGTTTCTGGTTTTAATATTTTCCTTTGTTATTAGAAGCAAATAGATATTTTATCAGTGATTTTATTGGATTTGACAATTAGTTCTCAACTCCTTATAAACTGATCTCCCATGTGCAATTTATAGCACTGTGACTCCTAAAGTAAACTTTTGTTTCACATATAGGCTGTTATAAATCAAATGTGATATATGGCAAATTTCTGTGGTCTACTATGTTCTGTTCATCCATGTATTAGATATACTTGGGGTGGCAGTTAGAAATGTCAGTAATAAAACTTCTGTACATCTTTGTTTTAATGACATGGGACATGGGACATGCAATAATGTAAGTATGTGTATAGTGCCTTGAAGTACAATAGTCTACAGGGAAAATTCCATTTGTGAAACTCCATGGGGAATTTCTGGGCATACTGTAGACTGTAGAATGACATATGTACACACAATTGCTTTGTTTAATTTGGTGCCAGAAAACTAAACTGACCCTCTACATCCAACTAATGTATGATTTTTATAACTTACTCCTTTTGCTAAAGCCAGGTAACCCTGAAAGAAAAATATCTGTCCTTTTTTTTTTAAGGTCTAATATTTCCTAAACCTACCCATCTCTCACTTTTTCATACGTGCTACATCTTGCTGACTAAATAACAGTTCCAGCACTCTTTCCTTATCTCCTGCTTGGTGATGAAGTGTTAGTTCATTCAGCAGGCTGTGAAAAACAATATCAAGACCATTATCTAGAAAGAAAATGGAATTAAGTACCTACAAATGTTTGTGCACATCTGAGGCTGAGTGGTATTTATAAATGATCAAAAAAAAAAATCTCATTTGAATTATTTAGCTTGCAGATTTGTAGGGAGACATTGCGTTCAATCATAGAGCAAAACCAGAATGGAAAACAGTTGACTGAATCAATTCAAATAACAAATACTTTTAAGAAAATACTGACCTACTTAGGACTATAGTGAGAATAGAAAAAGTGACTAAATATACTGAGTAAATTAATCATGTAAAACTATTTATTGAGCTTTAAATGTCTAATTTTTCAAAAATCATGAAGGCTCTAAAAGCCTAAATCTGCTCCCTTTCCAAAGAAAGACGTAGCTCCCAGAACATACCCTCCGCATGATACAATCTGCCTTTTTACAAAGGAAAAGAGACTGAGACCAGCCAGGATATGAATTTACTTGGCACTAGCACTTCTGTCCTAACTTCCCATGAGAACACTGTTGAAAAGGCAAGAGAAAGGCAAGGCAGCCTACTCCATTCCAGAAGCTATCTGATGTTTTCAGAGTGAATTTAACTAATTGTAGGGCTGGCAGGACCACTAATGCACCCTGAGGGGGAGTGTGCTGTAAATAGTGCACCACACTGTCTCATCGCTGTCTTCTCTTCATCCAGGCATATTATTATGAATTGTTCTCCTTTACGGTTTGTTTGGATTCTTCTTTGACCTAGAAGTCTGTGAACTTCAAGTCTCTTGTTTCTTCTCCTATGCTCCCTAAAGGTATCAAGACTTCATTCTTTAAGAGTGGTTTCCTCCATGAATTCTTTACACTCTTGAAGACCTAGAAGGCCTCACACCTGCATCCCCGGTCACCAAGACATTTATAGAAGATTAATCTACCATTTGGAAGCAGTAATCCTCATCATCTCAAAGCTTCCTGTAAATTCACTAGCAAGCAATCACATTCACCACGTTACTAATGCACATCTGCTCAGCCCACCTGTTACAATATGGTTGGCCTTCCAGGGGAATGTCAGGGAATTACTCAAAGATCTACTTGCTCCATCATGATTAAGAGGCAGGATATAAAAATGTTAAAGTCTTATGAGGAAATGCCAAAGTCATGATTTTCAAGCAAATGTTAACCACAAGGCATTCCAACCATCTGTGCGGCAAAAACCTTTACATATTAATGTAAACAAACACTTTTATATAGCAATTTCTGTACTATATTTCCAAGAGAAAAAAAGCCCATTGATTCTCCTCTCTACCCCCCAATATTCTGCAGCAATATAGTTTTTATATGTTGAGAATACCTCCAGTGCATGAGGAGATTAGTTATTTTTGTTACTAGAAGACCCTCAGAGAAGGAATCAATAGGCTGAGCTCATAATCGCAAGTGTTAATATTTCAGACACCAAAAAGCAACTGATGCACCTTGAAGAATGAAATAGTTGCATAAATCATATTGACTTTGCTAAATTTAGGGAAATTAAGGCAGGTAAAATCAATGACAGGGTAAAGTTGAATCTGCAAAGAAGGATCTTAACTTGCATTCAGAATCCCTTAAACAATTTCAGTCATTTTTCCCATGCCCAGCATATACAATTTTTCCTTAATTCCCATCTCTTTTTTTTTTTTCAGTCAAACCCAGATCTTTTTCCTATTTTATCATCTCATCGCTATCTCTTCCCTGTCTCTAATCTCTTATGTTGCACTCATATTCTTGCCATGATACATTCTTCACCGAAATCTGCTTTTTCTCCTTGTGTGATCTAAATATTCACCTTCTCTTCTTTTTCTAGTGTTTTTTTTTCCCAGTTACCTTTTGAAAGTCTGTCTTTCTTCAGCCTCCAGAATAACTTACCCACCCCTCACTAAGCTTCTTGTCCTGCACCTAAGCCCAAAGTCTCAATCTTTTTTCCCCTGTGTAGGAAGCCAGACTCAGAACACATTTGTGCAAAATCACCAAGGCCACTGGCAGGAAAGTGCTTTGACTTTGATCTTCAGTTGTGGGGGAGGGAAAGCTCTATACATTTACACTAGCAGTGGATTTGAACCTAAGTATACATATATTCACAATGTTGGAAAATAAATGCTCTTTCCCTCCAGAATCAGTCAATTTGCATAGTTACTTTACTGTATTAGATAAAAATGAACATCTGAAGGACAGGGATTGTATTCATTCATCTTTGACATAATTTGTCCCTGAATTATTTGTGAAAATCATGAATATGCAGTGGATGTTTTGGAAAATGATGTTCTGAAAATATCCACAGGAAATATGAATACTCTGTGTCCTTTCAGAGCAGGTTGCTGTCTCTGCATAAGCTGGTGGAAATGCCAACATCAACATTTCTATCAACATTTCCATACATCAGTGTTTCTCCATTTGGAAAATCAACATAATAAAAAATATCTCCCATGATGGTGGTGAGAATGAGTTCATACATGCAGAATAAATAATGATAAAGAAGTAACAGTAAAAGCAACCCAAAATTATATTTTCATATAATGAATTTCACCTAAAACTCCTGTATAGTTTATAAATAAATCTTGCATTGCCTGTATTTTAGGTTCAGGAGAACTTAGATAGAAGGAAAATATCTGATGTATCATAAACCTGGCAGTAGATTCAAGAATTGAACCCTGTCCAAACCATAGGTGAGACAAGGCTTGTTTTGTTGTGTTTACATCAGAAATCTTCAACAGTAAAACAGAATAGCAGCCAGAGCAAAGGCTGATGACCTCCTGCTGTGTCCGTTCAGGTGATGGTACTGGCTGGGTGGTAAACATATAATTAACATCAAAGACTGAGATAGTTCCAATTTAAATTCCTCTTGCAATCAGCCTCTTATAAATTTAAAGGTAGAATCCAATATGACTTTACCAAAGTTAGTGAAAGCTGTAAAGCACTTATGTAGAAGGATCAACATTTTCTCATTTTGTTTATGACACAAAGTTTAGAAAAGACTATTATTTCAACAGACTTCTACATAAATAATCAAATAAATTCTGCTTTGTGACTATACTTCTGTGTTTGCGCTATGCTTTACCTCTCATCTGATTTTACAGCTTCTAAGCTGGATTCATCAATGTAACAGACAGTGTAATGCATTTAATTATCATGACTGAAAATTGAAAGTAATTGTTTGCTTTTCCTTCTATGCGCCTATATTAAATGTAACAATATCAGCAAAAAGCAGATGAGAAGTGTGCTGGAGTTTCCAACAGATAAGACTGTATATTTTTAAATATTCAAATGATAATATGATTCTCTTCATTTCTATTATATTAAGATTATATACCTGTGTTAAGAAATATATTCAGAATAGTTATAATATTTTAGTACCATAGAAAATAGAATACAGTAGAAGACTACTGTACGAGGAAAACTTTCTCACAGTATCGCAGAAGTCATAAAACACTAATGCGAAGAACAGAAAGTTGATTTTAAATGCTCATTTTATACTATTTCAGTGCACTACACCATGAAAATACACAGACTTATACAACAGAAAACTAAAGAATTATTTTAGAAGATGAGATTCATGGGTATGAAAATACAGTTTCTTTTGCAGAGAGGAGTTTCAATAGCAAAAAATATTCTTGGACTTGCTTTGAGTTGGGGTTGGTAATAGTTGATAGTATAATTCCATTGTATGTGTAATTCTCTTTCATGACTCACAGCAGTAGTTGCTGAAGAGATGAGGAAAAGCCCCTTCTTCATGATATCTTTCTCATACTTCCCAAAGAAACTTTCTTCACAAGCATTAAGAATTCTTAACTCAGGTAATCAAGCCAGAAGCATTTTGGGGCATTTTATTATTTTCAGAACATTCCCTCTACATATCAGATTTCTGATGTTTTTTCAAACTCTGCCATAAACTCCACTCCAAACTCCATTCTTTTTTTGGAATTCACTCTCCAAAAAAAGTGAACTTGATCTGTTAATTTGGTAAAAAATTATGAGAAGTACAGTGGGTGTTGCTCAGTGCATAAAATGTCAGATATAGTATCTTTCACCATTACACTGATGGGAAGAGTCACATTTCCTTGTACTGTCTTTATTCATCACTATAAACCATCAGCTTCCAGGTTTCTCTCTGAATGCAGTGAAAATGAGACCAAACCTTGCAGAGGTACTGAGTGAAACATACCTCTTAATAGACATAGTACTACCCTAGAATACTTCTGGTGAGTCTGACTGCTTCTCTAAATACTTAGTGAGTTGTGGTTGTGTATATAAAATTAAGTAAATCAAATATGTCTATCAAAATGTAACATTTTTTTTCTCACTTTCAAGGATAGAGTGAAAATTATGGTAGTAATGTTGGTTGGTAAATTCTCAGAGGTATATATGGTCTCTGAAATTTGCTAGTTTGGCAAATCAAATACTACATAGAAATCTAACTCATAATGTCATAGAATTACAGGATAATTGATATGGAGGAGACCTCAGGAGGTCACCTAGTCTAACCTCACTCTCAAAGCAGGATCTTCAGTCTGATCAGGCTGTTCAAGACTGTGCCCAGATGTATTCTGAAAATCTCCCAGGACGGAGAAACTGCAGCCTCTCTGGGCAACCCTTTTCAGTGTTTGACCATCCTAATGGAAAAGGCTTTTTTTCTTTATATTTAGTTGGATTTTTCCTCACTGCAACTTGTGATTGTCCGGTTTTCCTATTGCTATACACCTCTGACAAGCATCCAGCTCTACTCTCTTGAAGAGAGACCACAGAAAGTGAGTTTATTTAGCCCTGAGAAGAGGAAGATAAGAAGAAACCTAACCGCAGTCTTCTGCTACTTAGTGAAGGTCTGTAAAGAGGTAGTAAAGGGGGTAGTAAATACGTCACAGGTTCCAGCTCCCTGCTACTGGTCTTAGTGGCCCTCCACTGCATGCTCTGCAGTTCATTGACACAACTCTTGCATGAGGAGGCACAAAATTAGGCACATTATTCCATTTGTGGCCCCATGAGGGCCAAAGAGCTAACAGTAATAATTATTTCTCTTGACCTGCTGCATACGATTTCACTAATCCCTCACCACAGAACTCCTAGGACAAACATTTTTTGACTCACATTATCTCCCTGTCTACCAGGTCCTTTTTCGTAGAGAGGCTTTCTAGCTATTCAGTCCCTCAGGGAATCTTCCTAAGAATCACCTCAAAGTCTTGTACTTCTCTGCTCCCTAGTACTTCTGGATCTTAAGGAAGCAAACTCATAAGCTCTTATCTGTCAAAAATTCACATAAAGTATCATTACTACTTTATGCCATTTGTGTTCGAAAGATGCATTTCCGAAAAACAAAAAGGAAATAGAGAAATGAAATATATACAGAACATATAAAACAGATATCACAGCAAGTCATTATTACTCTATGAAGAATGCTTTTATGTGCTTTGGAAGGACATTGCCAAGTAATTTTCCAAAATATTCTTCATGTTTTATAGCTATTTCAGGCGACATAAAAAATTAACATACAGTCACACAAAAGCTCTTAGATTCTAAATTGCAAGCATTACATTGCGAATGATAAATGAAAGATCTTCCCTTTCATTTAAATTGCCTGTTATATTCTCTTAAAACCTGAACTGCACTATCAACTCAAGTCTCTGTTTGTCCCTGGCAAACCTTGCCTTTATTTTTATTTTTTTCACGTGTGAAATATTTCTTATTTATTTTATAATAAATCTCCTCTTTTATGGCACTCTGTTCAGTACCAGCAACTTCTACAACCTTTTACTTTAACATTCAAGTTATTTTACAGTTCACTGTCCAATTGACCTCTAAAGTATCCACAATATCCTGTTTCATGCACAGCTTCTTTGGTCAGCCTCTTATGACTGTAAAATCAATATACAGTTAAAGTACTCATTTTTCTGAAGAATTCTGAAGTAGAGTTGCCCATCCTCCTGAAACATGATGTTGATTAGAGGAACTACATTAACAAGCTCACTTTTACATTTTTTTTCTTATCGTAGAACATCTAAATATACAACAATCTAAATTTATTCATTGCTGTGATGGACAGCACATTGACTCACTTGTTTGCGATTTACCAACTCCCCATTTAATGTGTTAAGATATTGACATATTTCTATTCCAGAAGATTGATGTTGATTTCTTAACTTGTTGTTCGAGGGGAAGTACCATTATCTGCCTTTATTGATCCAAGGTATTTAAATTTCTTCAGTCTTCTAAATTTCCTTCCCAGTTTCACTTCTTTGATGAACTCTCGTAATTATCATGGCCTTACAGAGATACAAAATAGAAGAGAATCCATAAGCAAACTTCAGACTTGAATATCCCACATAACTTAATTTCTTCTTGATGCTCTCATTGGATGTATTTTGGACCAGCCTTGCCATCTCTCTAAAGCAAGCCCTAGGAATGGTCCTGGGGGCAGTTAATTCCAGGAACATGGCATATGGATGAAACTGCATGGAGTTTGGATCTTCTAACTGTACGCAGTCCTCCATCACAATCTCAGCAAGCATTCTACCTTTGAGTACTCCAACAGACCTTCAGGCCATGATCTAGATTTTGTTTTGCATACTTTCATTTTCTTATTATCAAATCAGTAGTCTGGTGGGTTGCAACTCAGATGACATATCTGTCATGTACTTTGGACTAAAAATCCCATGACATAATAATTCTGTTTTAGTGTTACAGGGCTTCCCATGAAGAGGACACTCGGAGCTAAATGCTATCTAGCATAGACATCGCTAGCCATTTATCGTTTGGGTTAGCCCATAGCAACATGCATAGGCTGTGCCACATGAAATGAAGCCAGAATCTCTTCCTAACTTTATCTCATGGTCATGATGCACAATCTAAGTACATTCCCTACATCCTAGGGTTCACAGGTGACTTACAGGTTATCACAATCATCCTTACAACATTCTGGTTTATTATATCTGTACTGCCTATAGAAATAGATTTTTTTCCCAAGACTGTCTGGTAACTCATCTACAGAAGTCATATTTTGCTTCAATTGTGGAAATGGATTAATTGTACACAACCTGAGTTAGAAATATCTTTTTAACTTTTCTCCCAAGGCTGATTTTAGAAAATTAGTTACATGCAGCTATATGCCTCTTTCCAGGTGTTAATTTATAAATCCACTTTCAATTTTTGCCTCTTTTTCTTTGTTAGGGTCATTAGAGGAACATGTAGAACAAGGTGTTTTGCTCCATGGCATGGAAATATATTGACCCTTCAAACCTCAGCAATACTTTTCAGTGCTGTTATTTCTGAATTTTGAGGCATCATGTTAATGGAACATAACTGGTAACCACTGTGATTTTTTTTATTGAAATTTAGAACAAACTATCCTAAGATTTCATTTATATGGCATAATCCTGAACAGTCAGGCAGTGTTGTTATGTGTTTTATCTGTATTCTTCAATCCCTTTCATCAATAGGCAATCAAATCAATCATGTTATTAAACACTTCTCCATTTCCTGACTAATACAAAGTTGTTCTTATCCCACATAAATCTGCTTGCTTAAAATTTGCTACTCTAACAGGTGACAGTCTGATGTTTCTTAATGTTAGATAATACTAGTTCATTATTCCAGCTGAGAATTTCCCTACCAGTTTCCCTTGTCCTCTAACATTTGATTACTTCTAGGATGTGATGTATCATTTTCAGGATAATACCATATTTTTAAAAAATCTAATTGTTTTTACTGTGTGCCTCCATACATCACATATTCAGCTGATATACGTTGAGAACCTGTGAATTGTTTTATGTTTAAGTGGTTCATCATAAGCTCCTCTAACTTTTTATTACTAACACTTCCTACTTATCAACTTACTTAAATCTAAACCCCTTTGTTGGGTTTCATATTCACAGATTTCATTCTAGTTTCACAGAAAAAAAGAAAACGATTGAGAAAAGTAGTGATATACTGTAAAGGAAATATCAGTAAGTAGAATATATACTAAATTTACTATGGAGTACCTAATAAATGATAAATGTTTATTAAAATTATTAATTTAACAGTTACAAATGTTTATACTAAAAGAAAATATTTTTATACTTTTTACTTTTTTTTATGTTGGTTAGGCACACAGTACAGGTTTAATTCTATTAGTTAACTCAATATTTACATTATAGTTTCAGCAGAGACATAATGCTATTGAAGATTAATGTTTTTGGTATTAAAGACTAGGGTAAGATTAATGAAAGGATTGTGTGAGAATAATTATAAAATTTGATACTAAAACTTCTTGCTTAGTTGTTATAACAGTTCAAAATTATCTGTAAGTAAAAGAGTAATTATTTTTAGTAGTTCATTATTGTGAATCATAGAATTTAGTTTGGAAGGGGCCTCAGCAGGTCAGGTTCCTGCTTATAAAGGGTTAACACTGTTTGACTGGATTGCTCAGGGCTTTGTTCAAGATCTTATGATCATATGATACTTCATATGATCAAAATCATGTAAACTTTCTTTAGCATTCCTCTGTCCAAAGATCAAATACTCATTTGTTAAAGCAAAGAACAGACTTGTAAGTAGGCCTATGTATGCCTTTTGAAGGCATAACTGGCTTCTGCTTGTAAATTTGTTGTAAAAAGTCTTAATAGAAATAAAAATACAAAGATATTATATCTTAGCATATTAAATAAAAAAATATAAATATAGAACCAGATGTCACTTACTTGTAAAAGATCAAAAGTACACTTGGACCCTTAGCCACAGATCTGACACAGCTGCTAACTCTTGTTTTGCTCTTGTAGCACAGACTAGCTTCCACTGAAACCTTCACCTTGTCGTTCTGGAAAAGATGCAATTATGCAGGAATATCTTACTTTTATCTTTATGTTCAGCTGTGTGACATACTATTATTATTTTTAATGTCTACTTAATACTCATAATTGCCACACTAAGAAATGTCATATGAAACAGCAATAGCACATTCTCATTCTAATTTTGCATTAAAATACTAAATATTTGGGTTTAATATTTATTTATTTATTATTTTTAGGCTCGTGAACTCTGAAAATAACTCTATCTAGTATCAAAATCAGGTAAGTGAAAACACCAAGCATTAGCTTTTTCTTTTTCTGTAAATACTTAGTAACAGGGAATTTTAAAAGAGTATTTCCAATTTTGCAAGTTTTTTAACTTTCTGGCACCACCTGGAGAGACATTTTTATAATGAATTTTCCAGATCAATTTAATTATCAAAATAGGACTATGCAAGTTTTCACAGCAGTAACTAAAGTTACTGAAGTTTGTTCATACCATATTAGAATCCAAGTTGGGACTAGATAATTTCTCAAGATTTAGTCTAACTCAAACCAGAAACATTCTGCCAGTCAAAAGTTTCTGCAGAGCAGGGACAAGGGGGGCTTTTCTATTTAGATTTGACAATTCTCTTTTTTTTTTTTTTTTCTGTATCTTCCCTCAAGGAACATGTTTAAGTAAAGAAGATACAAGAGCTTGGTAACAAGGCATTTTGAAAGAAGAGTAAAAAAAAGTGCAGGACACTATATACAAATTTGCTGTCTCTGCAGCATGTTCATATTTCAAATTTGTTATTAAATCTGTGAAATATATATAGTTGAAATTTCACTTTTTAAAGCATTGAATTTTGCCTTGACTATTGTCTGTGGTAATTATTTGTAATTATTTTTTGACCTTCTGCAATGATATTTAAAATCAATGGAGATATCTGAGCACATGACAGTGCCAATCCGTATAGAAATAATATATTGTCTTTTCCTTTTTTTTTTTTTAATTTTTATTCAGCTTTTTATATTGCTATTAGCAGGGACAAAGCTTCCAGAAATAAACGTTGTTGCTTAATGTTCTTAGTCTATTTAAATGAAAAAATACACTTTTAGTGTATAACTAAATAAGTAGACTAGGAGTCTGTCCACTAAACAAAATCTATATCATACAGAAGTCCAAGGAGGTTTCAGCACGGGGATCTTTCAAAGAATGCTGAAAAAACAGCACTGCATAATGCCACCTTGTGGATACTTCATATACCTATTAAGAATGGAATAGAAAAGGTTCAGAGAAAGCAACAGCTTCCAGGTTGTTCAATTTATAGGCCCCTTACGGGTTTTCAAAGGATAAGAATAACAAATTTAAACAAATTTAAGCTTGCTTTTCCCAAGACAGATCTCTCAAATAGTTTGCTCTGTGGAGGTGTTTTGGTATTTCAGTATGAAATGCTTCATAATAGCATTAAAAGAAAGACTTGAAACCAATAAAATTTGAAACTTGGAAATTCACTAAGTTTACTGTAAGGTATTTACCAAAAATCTACAGTTACAAGGTTTTTGAAAGCACAATCAGTAAAGTGTAGTTTTAAATGCAGTTTAAAATGTAGTGAACATGTTTTAGAAGCATGTACTTTTACCTCTACCCGGAACAAGACTCCCATTTGCAAAGATCGGAGAGGACACATCTGCAGAAGACAGCGTGAACCCTGTCGCTGAGCGTATGTGATACAAAAACTAATACAATACCTTTCAAATACATTATTGAATGAGAAAACTCATTTACTTGGATATAAATATGCTTAAACTTTTTGTTTGTGCACAGAAAAGCATTACTCACAACAAATGTATGTTTTTAACTGCAAAAGGCTGTATTAAGATACTGACCATATGCCAGCACTTATATTTTCTGAAGAAAAGGTTCCATTTTTTTCCAGTATACTGTCTGGTTTTGAAATGTAATCAGCAGAAATGATATTGAATTCACCTCATGAGGTCCCTCATCTTCACCTGGATTTTCTTACCAAGGGAATTACTTGCTTTTTCTGCTATTCAAATCTGCATATGAAGCAACTTGCGTTCTGTGTAGATGACAGAGATCCCAGGGCTCTAGAGCTAAACAAAAAATGACTCAGTCTCACAGCATAATCTTTTTGATTTTAATAATACTTGGACTTTGATGTCTTCTTGACTTCAGTAAGAATTATCCAGCATAAAAGGAGCAACAACTGACCATATGCTTTAAGTAAGTCTGAAAAATGGAGACACAGTCTGTAATTAAGGACTTTTAAAGCTTTTCCTAAAACAAGTAAAAGTTTCCAGGCGCAGTTAGCTATCATGTGAAGGTCTGTGGTCAGTCCATGGTTTTATGTGCAACCTGATCACAGGATTGAAATAGCTATACACCCTGCACATGTGCGTGCAATATTGTATCTCAGAATGTAACAGAAATCCTGATTTCTGTTTGTTTCGGGAGAATTTTAATCTAAGCAGAAAGCTATCTCATCAAATAAAACATATATCTGTAAGCTAAAAGAAATCTGTGTATGAATTACAGTGTATTTGAAACACGTGCATGAAGTTAAGCATATAGGGGACCTCACAGGAATTCAGGGAACAGATTCATTTGTGAACCATACTATAAAACTCTGTGGTCCCTTCAAGTAATAGTTTTTACTCTCAGCAACTCAGCTTCACATTTATAAAATGAAACTATTGGTCAAAATGCTTTGTGTTTGGAGATCTGTAGATACGATTTCAGTAATAAATAACGTAAATAATGCATAATACTTAGGTATTGGTTTCTTCTAGTGGCCTGTTAATTACTAGAAATGTTACTTAGCATAGTAGCAAAACAAATGTCTTTAACAATAAACAGATCTGATTCTTTAGGAAGATATTTCTTTGAAGCTCATGTGTGATTTTTTCATGTAAGCACATAAGAAGATCTCTTAAAGACAAAAAGGTGAAAGGCCTCTTACAGACAAAAATCTTAATTCATATTATGTTTTCTATTTGAGAAAAACTTAGAGGAAAAACATTGCTATGTTCCATGACATGTTCATGAAATTGTGCCAGAGTCTACACTGAGCAGGAAAAGAGATTCTCAGTTAGAATAGAAATATACATTTTGCTCACAATATACATCTGAAGAAAAAAATATCATATATAAATATGTGGATTTAGAGATGTTGTGTTTGGAAAAATGCCCTATAAATCAAATAACTTTTCTGAACCATCTTTTATAGCGGGACTGAACTTAATACTGGTATCCAGATTATGAAATTTTGTGATTTTTGTAGTATGCTTTACTACATTACATGTGTTTAATCAGGCACCCCTGAAATGTCACTTTTTTTTTTTCACATTCCTAAATAGAAAAGGTAAGAAATTAAGCTTCATGGTTAAGTTTAATCTTACCATTAAAAAAAACCCCACATTAATGACCTTCTCCTTGAATAACATAACTTCTGTGGGTGAAGGTTTTATCTTTATGAATGATATTTCTGATATAATTACGCTGTAAAATTATATGCATTCATTGATAAGATTCTGTCCTTCATTTTCAGATAAATGACTTGTCATTTGTACCTGTCTGGGATTCTCAGGGCAAAGCTATTTAAGCTGTCAACATCAGTGATATGATAAAATTATTGTATCATATATAGGCAATCTTTCTGTATGAATCCAGAAGAATAGTTTTCATGTGTGTTAAAGATTGAAAGGTTTCTACCATTTGAAATATTTTTTCATGTACTCCTTCATCTGTAACTGGTGACAAGGAATGGAACATCATTGTCTCAATTCTCAAAAAAATGGCATTGATATGAACAGTGGACTTCAAAGTTCAGTGATGTGTTCTATAACTGAGGATGCCCTTCATTTTTCAAGCACTCAGACAAGCCTTTTACTTATCTCATTAAATTAAGTGACATACATGGTGGCTTTACATGATGGAGAGATGGGTAGTGTTCTCTTGCATGTATATCCTCAAAGATTCAGAGAACTGAGAACTTTGGGGTGGCTGTCTGACAAATATGAGACTGCTGTTACTCTGTTTTTTACTATGCTACAATATTCACTCATGAGAAAATACCAACGGTCATTTGCTGTACTGATCATTACTTCCAGAAGAGTGGTAGTACTGTAAATGATATTCCAATCCATGAAATTTTTAGAATTTAGGAATCCGTGAGATTTTTAGAATGCTGAAGTATCTTCCAGAAAGAATATCTGTAAAAGTTAGCTATTAAAATGTGTTGTACCCCTAAATATATCATGCATCTTTAGAAGTACTGAGGCTGCATTATAGACTAGTCAACTTCACAAATGTCTTCTCAAAGACAGACACCATGAATATTATTATATTCCTTGAAGACAATTGTGACGTACCTAGAGAATAAAGAAAATTGCCTCTGGTCAAAAAGTATTTTAAATGAAAAGACGGAAATAGCATCTGAATATTGAGTATTTCAGCTTTCCACTTCATGGATTCAACAATACCATCTACCAAAATACTATACTGCTAAACTTTTGAAGAATTGTTCCAGGTGTTACATCTACTTGCATACATTATTGTAACTATGCAAGGTGGACATTGCACAACAGCAAACCAGATGATGTGCAAACATAAACAGGACCTCAAAAACTGATCATCTGCATGAGATAAGTGAATGCTCTTGAAGGTATTCTCGCATACTTGATTTAGGAATTTTACTTAGTTTACTCCATGATTGAGCGACAAATATCTCTGCAAAAGAATAAACACTTCATGTATGCCAATAGAATAATTTAGTACAATTTGGGAATTTCTGGAAACTTTTGAAACATTGATTTTGATTTTTTTTTTTGAAAAGGACACTTTTGAACCTCTGAGGAAATTTGTACCAATTATTCGCTCTTTTTGACAGTCAATAGTTTCAATTTCGGACCACTCAGTCTGAAAGGAAGGAAAAGGGATTAGATAAATATTAGAGGGATATGTTATTTGGCTCCTTCTTCCTACGATCATACCTATATTATAGCTTCTTTTAATTAAAAGGTTCACTGTCTTTATCCTTCTACTTAATTAGTTAATATATGTACTAGAGGAAGTTATCTTAGAACATATTCTTAAACAGGGAGATTTCTAGTATTTCTGATCTGCATTTTTCTTGAACTCTACTGATTTATTATACAGAGCTAACTCTTCACCCCATTCCTCGACCACCCAAACTCTTATACCTGTGTGTAAGAGCTGTTTCAGTTTTGTTGCAGCTTTCCATGGGGCTGGAAGATTAGCAGGTAGTAAGAATATATTTCTTGTGCTTCAACCAGAAGAAATAAAAGGCAAGATGCAAAAAGATATTATACCAAATTATTTTTTTTCTCATACATTTATAATAACTGAAAAGAAGAAGAATTGGGCTGGGATATTCTCCAAGAAAGACATGTGTGAATGGACTCAACAGAAACACATTCAGTACACTTAAACAAATGGTAAGAAAAAGACAGCACATAGAAGGAACTAGTAATGAAGCAAAAATTAATGCTTTTTATATGAACAAATATATGATATTAAATTCCCTGGGAATTCCTACAGTTGGTGATAAAGTATTATTTCCCACAGCAAGAAACTTTTGCTTTAGCTCATTAATGTACATAAGGCAAAATACATCAAAATCAAATTAAACATTTATCTTTTAAAAATACCTTAAAATATACTTTGATCGTAACTAAAAGTATCCATTTTTCTGTATCTTTTAGAAGTATTTTAGAATATCTTGTACCTTATGATGATTTGTCATGAAAAGTCTTCATCGAGTACTGTTTTCAAGATCTAATTTGTATTCCCTTAACTAGAGTAACAGAACTAGACTAGAGTAACTAGGGTAACAGAAAGATGTACCTTTGAAAACACTTGTGAAAATAAGGGAAATGACCATTTCATTTCTGCTTGATCTAAATATCTAGAGATAGCTGATTTGTATGCAAACAATGCATAGAGGGACATTTTGTTTCAGAGGGCTCTTTAAATATCATATTCTATATTTCTAAATATGAGATTTCTAAATATGAGAAATTCCTGATCTGTTCCTACTAAATGAAATTAGAGGTGTAGGAGACACTTTGTGAAACACTATTTGAATATCATTTTCTGCAATTTATTCATTGAGACTTTAATTAAAATCTTTGAAATCATCCTACTTATAGTGCTTTGTCAATTATCCAGAGTGAGCAAAGTGAAACCTGAAAGTATATCATACTTAACCAGCACCTCAGCCTGAGAAATGTAACCAATAGGATACTTACAATGTTGTTTTTAATGAAGAGAGCTGAAAGTTTATTGTAAATAGGTACATTTTTATAACACAGAAAAACCCAGAAAGTTCAGAGAAATCTCCATTTGGGAATATGGAAACATTCTGATGTTCTTTTAATCTAAAATGTTAAATAGCTGAGTACACCATGTCACTGGGAAATCTGTTACACTTCAGTCAGTGAAAAACAGGCAAAGAACCTTAGCCGCAGAACCTAGTGAACAGGGAAGGAGGAAATAGTGCTGAAATTGTCACATTTTTGATGCTAGAATTAAAGTATTGTAAACCTGACAAAACAAAGTGAATAGCATTTGTAAGAAATTAACTTCTTTTTATTAAAAAAAAAAGTAAGCTGATGAAAAAAACAGAAAGGATGGTCCTTTGTCCAGGGAATGTTGCATTCCCTGGTCAAAATCATGTGAAAACCTTAACAGTAAAGTCTGGACTGATATTATATTTCTTTGCCTTGCAATGAACTTACTTCTCATTATTCTCAGAGACCAGATCGGCTTTATTAAAAACCAAAGCTCAGACAGTGTTTGCAGATAACTTATTTTCTTTGCTCTGAAATATAGAAGTCTTACATTAATAGTAACAGTGAATGACAATAAAATTTTTCGTTTGATTGAGTTTCAATGATTCCAGGCCTGAAGATGTATGGCTTGAATTTTTTTATTGTCAAAATGAGTGGCCCATACATATGGATTGTATAATTTCAGACAACCTCTATTTAAGACTTGAAGCCCAAATTTTCCTGCTTTGCACTAAAATTAGACTGCCAATAAGGCTGTCTGAATTCGCAGCTTTGTCTAATCCCACAAGTGAATTTTGCACTGGAAAAAAATCCAGGGGAAGAGCTGCCTGATCGTGGAGTGATTGCATAGGAAGATATAATACTTACTCCTCTGCACAACCGAGATGTTTCTGAGCCCTTCAAGGATAATTTCCACAGGAACATTGATGAACGCCCTCTCTAGACCAGTACCTGGGTGACCATGGGTCATGCACTTTAGAATGAGTCATAATATTGCCTGTGACATTTCATTTTTTTCAAAGGACATGTAGAAAGAGCCCCACTTCCTGTGCGGCTTTAACACAAATTTGCTCAGTTGATTTCCCATCAATGTAATCTCCTAAAAAATGCAAGTCAGTGCCGTGTTTCCACTGCCTGTCCCTTTCCTCAGCATCATATCCGAGTGTCCAGGTACTTCACCTCATTATTCACTGCCATCATCCTCTCTTCATATAGATAAATTGATCGCTACTTTCACAGGTCCATGAAATGTCTCCTCCTTAAGTCTCATTATACACAGGAAAATTTCTGACTAAATTTAAGTATACCTTAAGAAAACCAGTGATATAACAAAAACACCTTGATATGTTCTGTTGTAGAGGAATTTAAATGCATATTAAAGAATAGGAACTTATGTATGAGGGAAACTAATGGAGAAAATAGAAAACAGAAAGCCAGAGTCAAAGTCTCAAGAAGCTGGAGAGAAGCAGAGTGAGTGGACCTTTCTTGTTAGGGTTATGGTAGTTAAAAAGGACAGACTATTGCCTGCTCTTATTCTGGCCTAGACAGTCCGTATCACATACTGTTACTCCAACAGGCAGACTGTAAACTTTTCTGAAGACCCCCTGACTTGGATTCCTTTCTAGTAAACTACAAACTTAATTGGAAGAAGCAGTTGCTTTTGTCACAGAATCACAGAATGGTTGAGGTTGGAAGGGACCTCTAGAGATCATCTAGTCCAACCACCCTGCACAAGTAGGGACACCTAGAGCATGTGGCACAAGGTGGCGTCCAGTTGGGGTTTGAAGATCTCCAGAGAAGGAGACTCCGCAACCTCTCTGGGCAGCCTGTTCCAGGGCTCTGTCACCCTCACAGTAAATAAGTTCTTCTTCATATGGAGGTGGAACTTCCTGTGTTTTAATTTGTTCCCATTACCCCTTGTCGTGTCACTGGCCACCACCGAGAAGAGTTTGGCCCCATCCTCCCTAGCTTCTCCCTCAAGGTTCTTATACATATTGATCAGATCTCCTCTCAATCTTCTCTTCTCTAGGCTAAACAGGCCCAGCTCTCTTAGTCTTTCCTCATAAAATAGATGCTCCACTCCCTTAATTATCTTTGTCGCTCTACTCTTACCCTTGCAGGTCCCTCTTGTACTGGAGAACCCAGAACTGCACACAATATTCCAGGTGCGGCCTCACAAGAGCTGAGCAGAGGGGCCGAATCACCTCCCTTGACCTGCTGGCCACACTCCTCCTAATGCAGGCTAGGATCTCATTGCCCTTCTTGGCCATGAGGGCACATGACCCTCATGGTTAACTTGTTGTCAAACAGGACTCCATGGTGCTGCTTTCCAGCTGGTCAACTCCTAATCTGTACTGGTGCAGGCATTTGTTTTTGTTGAACCTCATAAGGTTCCTCTCTGCCCAACTCTCCAACCTGTCTAGGTCTCTCTGAATGGCAGCACAGCCCTTGGAGTGCTGTCCACTCTTCCCAGTTTGGCGTCACCTGCAAATTTGCTGAGGGTGCACTCTGTGCCCTCGTCCAAGTCATGAACAACTTGAACAGCACTGGGCCCAGTACTAATCCAGGCATCCAACAAGACTCAGCCCCATTTTTCACTACCCTCTGGTCTCTGCCATCCAGACAGTTCTCAGTCCACCTCACTGTCCACTCATCCAATCCACATATCTTTCCTATCAGGATGTTATAGAAGACTGTGTCAAAAGCCTTGCTGAAGTCAAGGTAGATAACATTTACGGTTTTCCCATTGTCCATCCAGCCAATCATCCCATTATGGGAAAACTGTGACAGGCACTTGATGATAGGAGTGGTCATGATGCTTGCCAGTCCTTCCTGTGGGCAACAAGATAATGTGGGACAGAATAAAAGCACAAAGAGTTAATCAAGAAAAAAATATCAGTCTCAAAATCCCAGAAGCAGTTTAATATTTTCTCTATTTTAGTTAAATATGAAAAAAAATATCTCATTGGCATTCAGGAGCCTGTGTGGGGACTCCAGACACACACAGTAAATTAGGGAAAACCACCCACACCTGGGCCCTGGTAGCTGGGCATTATGGACGTTATGACCCTTTGTACAGTTCCAGTGGCCAGCGTTGAGTCTCCACCGTTGCATTCCACCTGCTGGCACCACAGACATGGAGGCCACCACTCTGCAATGGCTGAGTCTCATGGCTGGCTCCAAACTTACTGGCCACGTCTCTCCAGCTGCTAGCACCTAGTCCTTACTGCGCTTACACATAGCACGGCAAATCAGATTATATGGGAAGAGCATGAAGAGAGGATTTAATAGGAAAATAGTACGGACAATGGTGATGAAGCATAGGGCTCAGCTGGATGAGTGTACTGGTCACCAACTCCTCACAAACAATAGGCCCTTTTTATCCCTCTCTTCTTATCCCTCATCTGTTTCTCCCAACTATTCCTTAATAGATTTTGCATAGTCTCATGGACCTCTCTCCGATACAGGAAATCATCAAGTCTGTCTTCTTATCAGTTACAAAGTGCAGAGATTGGTCCTCTGCAAAGCTCTGCGTGTAGTTTCTTAATGACCTATCAACTGAGCTTTGCTCTTTGCCGTTGTTTGTGTTATCCCTCATCTAGCAGGTCTGTCACTGTGGGTCCTGTTTCTTTCTTTACTTACTATGCTCCTTTTACTTATTATGCCTTTTGAACTGATTCATTAAGGTTAGTTTGATTAGCTAACCTTAATGAATCAGATTCTCTCATATTCTACGTAGCCTTACTAATTACCATTAGTTAAATCCTCTTCGGTAAAAATTTTACTACTTATCTACTCTAGACAATCATTTACTACCAAAAACACCACTGCATGAAATCTGAAGTCTCTATTCCATCATTAAAGCACAAAGTAGAAATAAATGGAAGAAACTACTTTTTTGTGCAATTCTAAGCACAACTCTAAGAGTGGAATTGCTACAGACATATCTATAATTACTAAGTCATACAGCTACAATCTGCTTTATTCATTTATATATATGAAAAAGGTAAAAGAGAATTTCTATTGTTAAATGTCTAGATTTAACTTTCTCTTCATTTCGTCCAGTAATCTCCTAATAGGTATTTAAAAACTCTAGAGGATTAAAAAACCTTTTAAATGCCTCAGTGCTCACACTCTAAAGCCAACCTTGTGTGGCAGTCATCATTTCCAAAATGGTTAAGCAAACCTGTTCCTGAAACCATGGTACAGAAGTAAAAGTGAGTGCTTGGCTTCCTTCACAACAGAGACAGTTGTCTGTATCCAGCTTTTCAGAGTACTTATTCATAAAGCTATTCACACCTGCAATGCAACTTAGACAGTTCATCACTGAAACTTTGTCTAACAAACTAAATTCTCTCAGGCATAGTCTAACCATCTGGAATTATTCTCAATGTGAAAACTGCATACAACAATTAAATTAGTATCTTTCTCTGTGCTTTCACTAGCTTGCAAGCGGAAACTGGCAATTTTCCGATACCACGGGCTTAATAAGAGCCATTTCCATTTTGATGTCATAAGAATTACAGGGACAAATATTGGATAATAGTAATTTGAGGGAAATACAACAGATTTCTCTCAATTAAAAATTGTTCCAGGGATCTATTTTATATTGCAGGGATCATTCAGAAAAGAATTCACAGAAAAGAATTCAAACATAATAGGGTGAATAAATAAAAGACCTCTGAAGTCTACAGGAAAAGGAGGAAAGAAACTCTGCCTTTCTCCTGCCTTTTTTTTTTTTTTTTTTGTCTGCAATCTTGGCAGAAGGAATGACTTTGATTACAAGGAGAGAAAGTCTTACAGTCTTTTTCAAATAGTTCCTGCATATTCTCATTCACTGAAACTTAATAAGCAATTGTATTCTCAGGAAGACTGGAAAAACCATTCTTTAAGCAGAAGACTTACTACCCTGCCAAATTGCACCTCAAACTGAGGGGGCAGGTCAAGGGGATATTATTCTGAAAATTAAGATCAGCCATTAACTGCCTTATGTATTTCTGCAATAGGAATATTCTGAAGGCAAGTCACAGACGTGAACAATTTTTGTATAAATTTTCTTTGTGTAGAAATTTGCCCCAGATCATCTGGCAGGGCTCAGCCCTGGGTTCATCATTACTTTTCCCAGTACCAGAAAATCCTGTTGGATTATGAGATCATTATTTAACGATTCAAAAGAGTAGGATTCACAATGGCAGAGGAAGTTATGGATTGGCTGACCACTTTTTTTCTGAGTCAAAATGTTTACCATCTGCATTAGTGCATTGAGGCAGCCAGACTTGCAGCTGCTTTTACTTGGATCATAAAGGTTGGCAGATTTTTTATATACACATATTTTAATAATATTGTACAGTATAAAACCTTTTTCTACATGCTTCCATCCTCTAATGAACAGTTTTTTTTTTTTTATTCCACAGGTTCTCTACTCATATTATTTTTATATCATTAGGTTTAAATGTAAAATATATTTAAAGTATCTTTTTTTTTGTGTTAACATTGACCTATACCTAAAATATAATTTTTATTTGACTCCCTTATTCTCTTCCCCAAATCAAGTTCTTATTTTCACTTTTTTTTTATTTTGTATTTTGTAATTTGTATGTTAAAAATTGTCTTTTAACATGCATCCTCTTTCAAGATATTTACCTGTGGACAAGCATTTGTTGTAATAATAAGGTATACCATATTAAAAGTTGGTCCAATCAGGTAAGCTAGAAATGGAAATGCTGCTTACGTATTTGGAAGGCTGTACTGTAAGTTTTTTGCAATATTATTTTAAAGATTTTTATTTTTCCTCCTGAGCAGTAAGTGCAAGAAGGCCAGTATGTTCTGCAAGTCATTGGAATTGTTCCCTAAAAAGCATTTTTTTTTTCTTAATGAGTTCACAAGAGACTAAGAGAAAGTGGGGCATCTCATTTTAGGACCAATAATGATTTAGATCACTCATTATTAAAGCTATTCAACTCAAAATTATCTTTTGTATAAGGTTGCTAAATTTTGGACAAAAATTATATTTCATTTCTCATCATTGAAGCTTTCTTCTGTCCCTATTTTACTCTGTGAAAAAGAGAATAAATGAAAAAAATATAGACTAGTATTTGAATTGTTGCATATTCAAAATATTTTTAGTAAAGTCTTCATTACACCAAGAGAAGACTGAGTTTCCTGTTTGAAAGGAAATCTGTGTTTTTAACATTTGTTAATTTCTGAATTAATCAAAATAATCTGTGCATTTCAAATATGTTCAGTGTACTAGTATATTATTGTAGTGTATATTATGTGTTATCGGCAACAGTTCTCCAAGTTTTCCATGGGAAGTAAATATTCAAATAGGGATATATTTGTCTACTAAAAGAAAGAGATCTTCCAATCAATTTATTTATTTTATTTCTATTTTTTTTCAGAGGGATTGGCAGAATGGCAACTTCTTTGTAGCAAACACAGCCAGGAGGGTTTCGCTGTTCACAAGCCCTTTGCACATATGTCAGTGCTTAGCAACCAAGGAAAGCTTGACAGAATTATTATTATTGAAGCTTTTTCATTAATGTTGCAATATGTGGAAACAGGAAAAGCACAACACGTATGATTATTCCAGTTTGCTCCACGCAGAACTCTTGGTAGCAGACAGCTCTTGGCTC
>JAWLRI010000212.1:710088-728461 GCA_034781795.1 Crypturellus tataupa
AACAGGAAAAGCACAACACGTATGATTATTCCAGTTTGCTCCACGCAGAACTCTTGGTAGCAGACAGCTCTTGGCTCCTGCGCTTCAGGAAGACCCGAATATTCCTCGTGCCTGGTTTGAGCAGCTGTGAGCACACTCACAACCAAAGAGCAGGGAGGAGCCAGGCTGGAGAGAGGTAGCACCCTCAGAAGATAAGGAAACTGCAAAGCATATGCAGAACAGATTTTTCCCTTATTTTTCATTAAAAAAAAAGGCATATCTGTAATTTTTTGTAGTTGAACTGATCTTTAAGACAAGATTTGACCAAGGATAGCTACAGTCTGTGGCCTGGCTGACATTGCTCTATTGTATTCCCATTATAAGGTGGTTTTACAAGCTTTCTAGCCAATGAAATACATTTACTAGTTATACTATAACCTGGATATTTTTAAAGGCTCAGCTCCTGAGAAAACCCTCGTTTTTTTTTTTTTCCCAAGACAGATTATCTCTCTAGTGAAGGGAATGGACCAGCATTCCTTCTCCTACCATGGTGGTTATGATGCATGAACAGCCAACAGATGTCAACAGATATTTCTCAGGTAAACGTAAACTTACAGTGTGGTAACAGACACCTCATTCTGGTGTCTGTGGTCTAGATAGAGGGGTCTACACTCATGTCAGGGATTTGGCTGGGCCAACTACACTTATGTTAACAGTATTTACAGTATAGTAAGCTGGTAGCAGAGTTCAAAAGATTAATTTGACAAATGGAGAATTTATAAGAAAAAGAAAAAGATGAGGAGGAAGACTAAGGATCTAAAAAGCCTGATTTTTGGTATTATGCATGTCAGAACAATATTGGGCTTGTTAGAGTGAAATCACTTAGCACAGATGTGAGGTAGTGCCTCTCTCTAGACCTTCTCTGGGACAATCTTTAGGCTGACTCTGCTGTGTCCCATCCCCCTATCCTACTTTCTCTATGACCATCAGAATAAACCATTTTTAGGAGAACGCTTAAAACCCTGAGGATGGGTGTAAAAGATCAGGCTAACAGAGGTTTTTCATAGTGCATCTTACCTGTTAGAAGAGTTGATTGAGAAAGATCATTTTTAAGTTAACATTTTATTTTGTTGGGAGAGATCTGCAAAGCCCAGGCACCAGAAAGGAAAAGGCACAGACATGAAGGGACAGGGGTTTGGCCACTGAGGAAAGAAAAATCTTGGCAGAATGAGAAAAGATGAGATGAAGAGTTACTCATAAAGAGATGCGATGCTGCAGAGGGTGAAAAAACCAACATGTATACAGAGGTATTGAAATGAGATTGCCAGTTTAACTAGTGCTAGTTCAGGGATGCCTGATGTATGGCACTTACAAAGAGAAGCATTAAAATTTCCAGAAATAAGGATCTCAGACTCTCCTAACAAACATCAAAATAGTCTTGCTCAAGGCAATATTATTCATGCTAAAGTCAACCCCCCTAATTAATAATTATTAATATGGTGCAATTTGAGAGATGATATGTGATACAGGTTTAACCCCAGTGAGCAGCCGGGGAAGGCTCGGGTCAGGACAGGGATGTTCTAGTTGTTTGCGCTCTTTATTTTATAACTGAGATCACAGTACTCTTTTATCCTCATTGACTCGAGCTTTGCACATTTGCCTCTGATTGGGAAACAGCTATGCCCTGGCATTTCCCTCTCAGACAGCTTAGCTGAGAAGAAACCGAACCGTATTTCAGCTGAAGGCATAACTCCTTTCTGCTTTCTTCCCCCCACACCGCCACTTAAAATTCATTGATGCTTATTAATGTTCTCTGCTTTGAAGTAAGCTACTTGAAAATATACTAAATAATATATTGCCTTTTTATATATATATTGAGTAATTTACTTTCATGATTTTCAGTAAGGCTGTTATGCTGCAGAATTGGAAGAAAAAAAACTAAATTCTGAAACATTTGCAGGAAATGACAAATTATTTGAAGTAAATCATGCTGTTCCTCAGTTTCTCTGCTTAACGCTAAGGAATGCCAATACTCGGAAAGGCAAATCATTTCAGTGGGGGATATGACCAAAACCCCAGATTAAATCCATACCATAAAATAGTTAGTGAACTTTTTATGTGAACACATTTCCTTATGTATATATATCATATATAAAACATAATGATATGAAAAAATTGCTTATACCAAGAATGGAAAAATGCAGATGTCAGAGCTATAAAATAACCTTCAATTCCACATCCAAAGAGCAAGCTCTCTTTTGACATTCAGTTAACATAAGTATCATAAGTACATTTTAGGATGAATATTCAGACCTGCAGCATCCAGATGAGGAACAAGTCAACTCCATCTATAGGTGGTTTTGGGATCTGAATTAAGCATATCCTGTGGACTCAATTCTATGTTTTTATAACAGTTGTTTTTTAAGCACGTGAGATACTTTGCCTATCTTTTTTTTTTCCTTTCTCAGAGTAAGTTTTAATTTCCTTATTCTGCATTTACTGATGAATAGGGATAGCAACAAGGAAAAGACAAGTTAGTATTATGCTACATCTAGCATCTCTGATTGAACCTTGGATTTTTTTGTTCTGATACATATTAAGTTCAATTTCCAAGCCATTAAATCTTATACTTTCCTAAAATATATTTATTCTTTTAATATTTTAGTAAATTTTAAGATGTCATTTTCTGGTATTAGTCTTTGTCTTCTTTTTTATTTTTTGACACCCATTTTCACAAGTTGACATCGTTTTCCAGTCAAGTTTCATGGATTGTAAGACTGACTTCTGAGTATTTACATCTCAGGCAAAATGTGCCAGGAAACACAAACTAAGCAGTTCTTTATCTTTTGCACCTATAGAACCAACCTGCCAGGGAATCTCAGAAGACAACAGACATATTGAGATCCTCAGCCAACAATGACAAAAAAAGGTTGTTTTTGTGCCCTTCCCCACCTTTTATTTCCTAACTTTATCACATAACTGAGAAGGCAATCATTTTTCCAAGCTGTTAAAAATGCAGATTTAAGTATTTCTAGTCTCATTGACTCTAGCAGGGAAAGGGCTCTAAAATCATTTAAATAAACAAACAACCTTATAACCCACTCTAATAAATGTAACCAGTAATACAATCTTTGACTCCTTTTATGTATCATTATAATATTCTTCCTGCCTTTCTTCCTACTCTTCTGTCCATTCTTTATTTTGTATGCCTAACCATGAAAAATTATTTCTAAATTTGTTTGATCTATATTAAGGCTTTGTAAGGTCATGCTTGATTTAACACAATTTATTGTGACTCTTCCTGCTGACTTTAATCATAGCAAGATGCAGATTCCTTTCTGCTTGAGGTAAAACCCAGCTCCAACACAATCAGATTTGTCCCAGGCTCTGCACGTCTGCTTCACTAACCTATATTCTGCAGAGTGACAAACTATGTTTGCCATATTTTTGTTAGCTCCGATGAATATATATGGTGCACTTGAAGTAGTGCATCACTGACAAAAGTCAAAGGAATTTTATAGTCTGAGATGGTATTGGTTCTATAAATCTATGCTAATGACCTTTGGAAGATGTGAAAAGGATTGAGGATACTAACTGAGGTCCCTACAGGATTAGACCCTGAAAGGCAGACCCTCATTCTCGTTGCTTTATGTTAATCTGGTAGCAGTAACAGGCAGAAAAGCCGTAAACCCAGACTGGTGAAGATCTGGTGAGTGATGCACTGGCCCTGGGAACCAAAGCAGCTCAGTAAAGCTCTGCAAAGCCACAGGACTTTGTTTGTATACTGATATTCATCAAGCTAACATAGAGACAGCCCAGGAATCTCACAGTGACAGGGTGTTTGGATCACAACGGCGTTGACTTGATCCAAACAGGACACATTTCAACTTTCTCCCTAGATTCTTTTCATGTTGATAACATTCAGAAATATAGATGTCTTTCAGCTCCACATTGGATGTAATATTAAGAAGGGATAAGTTAGGTGCTCTTTGTCATGTGAACCATGAAAGATATCTGAGCTAGAAACAAATAGAGAAAGAAAAAGAAAACAAAGGATGCTCCATTTTTTTTCTACTAAATATACCAAACTCCCTAGTAAATAAAGCATTTATTTTTCTTTCTTTCTTACTTGTAGCATTTCTTATATTTCTTGCTTACTTAGTTTCTTTATTATTTTTCAGGAGATTGAATATTCATTTGATAATGTCAGATTTATCAGCATGTCAATCATCAGGAATGTCACCCTTATTAAAATCTAAAAGACTTGTGAAGTGGAATCCTTTTTAAGGATGATGTAAAAATATGCATCTGTCCCCTTTCCTCCATGAACAGATAGTCACAAAAGATACCAAGGATAGAATTATAACTGAAGTCTTTTTATAGTTTGAGCTCTCTGTTGTTGCTATCATGGATCGCACCAGTACAGGCTAAATAAAACTGCATTATTTAGTTTAATTTATGAAATCTCTGCACAATTTATACTCTTAATGAACACTGAGGACAACTTGCGCATCCTTCTTGATTTCCTCTACCTCTTTATTATTCCTATTTACTTCCTGAGTAGGTCTTATGGGCCTGAGGGTTTGTCAGATTAAAGATTAGTGGGTGTGTTTTATCTACAGGTTCTGTGTCAATGAATAATTAAAAACAATATACTCACATGAACACTGCTTTCAATTATTCCTTCGTGCACACTTATCTTTCTTCTGGTTAGACCATGTAATCTCTCTTACCAGTTTTCTATGTAAGCCTAAGGGTAGTAAGTAACAATTTGTGTTTTTTCACTTGTATTACCGTCATCCATTAATTATCTGCACACTTGCTGTTATATACCATATCCTCTCCTCTCACAAGCTCACACAGCCACATGCTAAGTTTCTTAAACTACCTTACTTCAACATTTCAATGACAGCTGACTTTCATGCAATGCCTTCTGATCAGAATCTTTCTCACAGCTATAAAGATGTTGTTGAAAATTCTCATAAGACCCTCATATTTCTTTTTTAAATACTAATCCTTTAGTATCAAAGTAAATAGAACTGAAATGTGAGTTGTGAATTTATGTCCATAAAAGTTTAAGGCATAGCATATGTTTGTGAATAAGTAAAAAGGAAGATGCTAAGAACATAATATGGACCAGCTCTAAAATTACAAATGACAAAAGAAAGAAAATCTTTTATATATATGTATATTTTAACTAAACTGGTAATGGAATTTTCCAGCTATATTGCCTAAAAAGAATATGCACTTTCCATACAGCTCAAAAATTTCCCTGGTAAGCCATGATTTTTCCAACATTTTTCTCTGTAATAGAATGGAAATACTGCATTTGAGGGTGGTTTACACCGAAGCAAAACATCTTCATTGACTTAAGTTTAATCATAACTTTTGTGAATTCAGACACAATTTGTTCTCAATAAGTTAAGTGAAGATCACTAGTAGCTTTCCCTACCTGCAGCAGGTCTGTCTGTATCCTTTACCGTTTGTTTCATTGCTCCCTTGCAATCAGCTGGTGTGATGCCACCTGGCTGACACAGTTTTGATGACAGGCCCAGCCCAGGGGACACATCAGATGATGATGGAAGAATAAACGCTGGGGAAACAGAGAAGAATTTAATGACAAGTGAAGTCAAAACTATTTTGCTTAAATTCAGCCAACCAACTGAACAACCAGAATGATCATTTCAGTTCAGAAACAGCTGTGGTGAAAGAATCAGTTTATATTGGAACTGTCAAAGTGAAATATTTCAGAAAATAATTTTTGGGAAAGTTCCACATTTTTCATCATAATTTAGAACAAAAACAAATGTCAAAATATAAGAATTTTCCATACAGTAAGGATTCAGTATTCCTTGATGTTAATTGTTCCAACTATTTTGATCAGATATGTAAAAAGAAAAATATGGATTTATTTCTAAAATAAAACTAATTTGCTACTATTAATATGAAAATATATTTACTTAACCAAAAATATTTTGTAGTGGTTTTTAAGAAATAGGAAAAATGGGGACATATTTTTTGAAGTAAAACTTCTTTACTGTGAGGATGAATGAGCACTGGAACAGGGTGCCCAGCGAGGTCATGGAGACCCTTTCTTTGGAGATGTTCAAAAGTCATCTGGAACAATCCCCCAGCCTCAGCAGTGGGATGGAGTGGATGATCTCCAGAGGTCCCTTCCAACATCAGCCCTTCTGAGATTCTGTAAATCTCTTTTTCTCTGTATAACATTTACAGTTAGGTGTGGAATATTTTTGTGTTATGAGATAGTACCTATGAACCTGAAATGAATGAAATTGGACCCTAATCTACATGAGAGCTCTGATGTAGATTCAGAATCTGCAGTATTATAACCACCCGGTATTTACTGCAATATTCAATTAATGTTGATATTTAAAAAAAAAAAAAAAAGGAAAGACAAGTTCTGTACTGATTTCTCTCAGCTAAGATAGTCTGTGTTTAAGTTTGCTTAAGTGATTCTGAGTGGAAATGTTGTCATAATTAGTCATACAGAAACCTCGTATGGTCAAGATGCAAGACTCCAGTTTATGATAAACTGGAGAAAATCTTCTTTGTTTTATTATTGAAATAAGTAAAAGTGCTTTGTTCTTGTAGCAGTAGTATCTGGATTTGTGGATTCACATTGAATAGAAGTACAATGAATTCTCACTAGCTCAAGTATAAAAGCTATGGATCTTGCACACTTAATTATATGAGTATATTATACTTGAACAGCACATATGTGAGTATTTTCATGATAAAAATATTAGTATATCTCCAAGTAAATGTGTAACATACTACATTTTTTAATACTAAGAAAGATTACCTCTATACACCACTAAATGTCATATTGTTAAGGGAATAAGTTTCATGGATCCAATCCAGAACTGTGTTCACCCTTCATAGGAGATTCCTAAAGAAACCACAGGATTGAGAAGGCAGAGATTGTATTTGGTTCTAAATAGGTAAAAAATATGTCACATGTATCTCTGAATATGATGTGAGAAAAGAAATTCAGAGCTGGACAATCTCTCCAGAGGATTGTACTCCTGTACCTACAGATCTGTCATAACCACATATCTTTGGAATTTCAGAATTTGGTCGCAGCCAGCTGCTTTCCTTTCTTCTCACCTGACATGTTATGAACTTCAAGGAGGTAGTAAAATGTCAGTTAGGCCATACAGTCTCACACATGCAAACAGTGCAAATCCTCCCATCTAGACAAATTAAACATGATGAAATTCCCTGAGAGGTTTTTATTTAAGTGTCACTTCTATATTAGGAGCAATCCAGTCTTTTTTATGCATAACAGAAAGAGCAGGTTGAATACTGGGACCTACTGATAATAATATACAAAGACAGAACCTCAGCTAAGGTGAATTGACATAGATTTGAGGGAAGTGATTTATGCCTTCACAAACTTTTCCTGGTGCTTTTGCTCAAGCACTGTGTCCAAAGCAAGACTATGTGCCAGCTGTGATAAACATATTAATGCATCATTGAATTTCAATTGCTTGAAATTAATTGACAAATAAAACCACTCTAATTTGTTAGATTTGTTGTGTAGAGAAAATGCAATGGAATTATGGACAGCAGCTTGTTGGTGATTGGGAACATTGGACCCAAGGAATTTCCTTGAAGCTAGAAGTAGTTTCACAATACAATACTGATTATTCTTGTTGTATGCTAATATTTTGTTGTTCTACATTAAAACTATTAAAACTGACTTCTGTTCTTTCAGTAACATTGAGCTACCTTTCTACAAATTAATTTTGTTGCAAAACTTGGGAGATATGACTGAAAGAAAGAGCAGTTTTTCACTGCCTGAAATAGTAGGAAAATATTTTCTTTGCTTGGTGATATTTTGAAACATGAACAATAAGTACCTGAAAAATATGTTTGTACTGAGTGAAGTTCGTAAGGCAAAATGTGTGAGTTGGTTAACTATTCATCCAATGTGAATGTATAATTTATCATAGACAAAAAGGGAGCAGCATAGGCTCATATATCAATAGATAACAAGAAGACCAGATGATAGGTTTTTAGTGGTATGAAGATATTTTGTTCAATTTGATGACTGCCTTGACCACTAACTGGCAGAGTATTATACGTGCTGTTACAATGATATCACTTTCATAGGCTGAAAATGAGAGAACTGTTCAGATGCTGAATCAAAAATGTGTTGTTTAATGTAACCTGACACTTTTTTAATATCCACTGAAGAGCATATATTTGCAATGGAATTCCTAAGCATTATAAGCGACACTTCAGGCAACCAGGTAAAGAGTAGTATTATATCTCATCTTGATGGAGACAGAGCAAGTGATCAGAAAGCTGAAAAAAAACAGTGTTAAATCCGAGAGATTATCTTGCTCACATTTCACGCCAAGGAGAGAAGCAATTGTATATATTCTTCACATGAACATGCACATATTTGATGTTTAAAAATATCAGTTTCACAAGACTGAAAACATTATGAGAAAGTGCATGGACATAAAAGAAAACTCACTAAAGTTGTGTTTGATGATGTTTATTACATGTTTAATTTCAATTCTGAACTGGAGAAAAAAAAATCTACTGGTTAAAAGATATTACCTTGACAAGATTTTAAAATAATGGTAATAAAAACAAAAATAAAGGCAATGAACCACAAAAAGTGAAAATTCATATCATAAGAAGAAGTTGGTAAGAAAAAAAAACTATACTTATGAAAATTAAGGTTGATATAAGATAATTTTTGAAGTATAATCTTAAAAAAATATATATATATTTTGCCCCTATAGAACACAAACAATAGAAATGTTACAAGGCTCAGCAGAATCTGTGCTGAATCTGTGCTGTGCCAAAAATCTTGTGCTTTGTGAACAAAATTTCACATAACCTTCAGCTGATTTCTGTTACTGAATTATTAAGGAGATTATGCACCTGAATATATAGCCCAGAGCAGTGAGAAAAGTACCAGCTTAGATTTAGCTGGGGAAGGTTTCTTCTCAGATTGCCTGTGTGTGCTTGTAGCATCTGTTTAGCAACACAGTTTTTTTGTTTTGTTTTGTTTTGTTCTTATATATAACTCTTAGTTATATGTGCTAGCTCACGTAAATCAAAGCTAAGGGGGTGACTTACCCTCTGAAAGTACTTACTCATGGAAGAAATATTTGACAACCAAGATTTCATCAATCATTCAAAAAAAAATACAGGCTCTATTGGGTAGAAGATGAAAAAAGATAAATTGAGAAACAAGGCACCCACTGTTCCTTTTTTAAAGCAAAGTAATTAGCCACTGGAACAACTCTCTGAAAAGACACAGTGGATGACTAACTAGTAAAAACTTTTAAACAAAACTGAACGCTTTTCAAAAGTGCATGTCATGTCAAGTGAGAATTAATTCGAATATGCAGTATGGCTTACATTATAGAGGAAATCAAAACAACAGTTCTTTATGTAAATATAATAATAAATAAATATAAATACAATCATACATTTATATTTATAGTTCTTTATAAACAGACTTTATAATCTCTGAATCTGTGCTGCCTCACACATACTAAGACAAATGCTTTCATCCTCAACTTCCATTTTCTACTTTTTCATTGTTTTATCTTTATGTGTTGCAAAATGACAACATCAAAAAAGGAAACAATCAGAAAATAGGATGTCTTGTCATTTGTCAAGAGCCATGAGCTGATAATATAGCTTTATAGCACCTTTTGCTTGATTTTATGATTTCAAACAGTAGTGTAGCAATTCTTATACAATAAAAGGTATGAAGCAGTACAGTTGCTGCTTAATTTGAAGAGACATATGCATTATTCCAATTCACTCATGCAAGGTGCTGTATTTCATTCAAGACACTGTGTACAGTTTTACTGTTATTATTCCTGTAGCTTGTTTTGAAAATATTTGTTTTGAAAATGAAGAATGTGTAAGTCTTCAGGGGTTCATATTAAACCCCTGTATAGCCAAATAAAACATCCAGATCTAACATATTTCTCCTTTTTTTCCCCTCAGGTTTGCCCAAGTTAAAAATTGAACAACAGCGGGTGGCAGCTCATGAAATCAGATGAAATTTGGAACAGAATATGCTTTTATGAGGATATCTGGAGAAGCACAATACAATAGAGATTGCTTTGGTCAGTGTTTCTGCTCAGGTTAAATCTTGTTATCAGAGTGTTTTCTCTTTTTAATTCATAGCATACCCTTCTCTAAGCACTGCAGACAGTACTTTTTTTGTGATATCTCCTTTCTGTGGAGACAGACACAATGTCACCCATTATGGGGTGCATTTTGGCTCTTCTTCCAGAAGGAAGCATTTCCAAACATGATCCAGACGTCAAATTTTGCAGGTGTTTGTTAACAAATTTTCCCTTTTTTTTTCCTTTGTGTGTATGTGAGGCGGGGGGGAAATGTCCTCTAAAAGACTCAGTACCTTGAATTCAGACAAAGAGTTTGTAAAAAATCCCGAATTCTATATTTATCAGATGTAGAAAGACTTTTGTGTCTGGCTTGTCCATACCCAGAAGGACCTGTTAGATTGGTGTGACAGACTTGCTTTAAAGTCCACTGCAGACAGAATGTCTGCTCTTGTAGAGCTGACATACTTTTTATTGCATTACAGTTAAGCAGATTTTCTTTGCGCAGGAATTAAATACCTCCATGCATTCCCACTGAAGAATATCTTCCTTAACACAGGAAGTAAAGGCATGGGTCTCTTCTTTAGAAATGACAACTGCTTTCACCATTTAAAACTGCTGAAATGGTGAGGGACTGATATTTTTTAGTTCTCTGTATATATGGAAAATGAAAGAAATTAGAGATAACAGTCTTGATGCAGGTATCATCTGTGCTGTTGAATACTCCTGGATAGGATGTTAAAATCAGAAGAAAGGATGATGCAAAGAGCAGTAAAGTAGCATTCTTCCCACAGCTCTGGCCCCACGGACTCAGAGCTTGATCTTCCAGGCAGGGGTATGTAGAGACTAGAGAAAAACTGTGATACATTTTTGCTTTCTCCAATACTTTTTCTTTCTGTTGCTGTCCTTTAAGCAACATTAACTGACAGCTCAAGGCCAGTTTAAAGCATCAGCATGCAGAAGAAGAATCTGGGATGACATCTTAAATTGAGCAAGATAGCCAATTGCTACGGTGCAGCAGGTTCGGATCTAGCTTTCTGTCTCACCTTGTGCAAGCTACTTGCATACAAGAAGCTGATTTTATTATTTGGCCATTCTGGGCCAGAGGCTCCCCAGGGAATTAAGTTTGTAAAACATGATGAAATTACAATCAACCAGTGACGCAGTGTCTGGGCAGCCTCCTGTCATGGAAACAATGCTACAAATAGCGTTATCATCTATCTCAGCAGCAGGTTTCAAGGAGCCTTTTTTTTTTTTTTTTCCCAAAGGTTTTAATTTTTAGGCATTCGAAGAAAGCAGGAGATGTGTTTTGGTTTTGGTTTGAGTTGGTCTTTTTTTCTTTTGGTGAGAAAAAAAAGGTAGATCATCTGTTTTGCTTAAGTTATAATTTTTAGAAGAGAAAAAACAGAAATTATATGGCTTTTCAAGGAAATTTACATTGTGTTTTACTTGGAAATTATTAATATACATTTTCATTCTTACTCTAAATAATCTCCTTTGAGATTATGAAATTCGTTAACAATACATCGAATATAACCAAATCAGTTGAAGAACTTCTTATATTCAAAGAAGTACTTATTCCTTATTTACTTTGTCAGAGCCAGAGCTCTCTTCTTGGCTAGTCTGGTATCATTCTACCACCCAAAAAAGACCAGGGAAAAATCTGTGGGGAAGACCTGCATAGGCAATTTTGAAAAAAGAAGCAAAATGCAATCAAATAAAGAAACTAAATGAATAGAATAAACAAGAAATGGTGAGTAGATTAGACTGGAAAGTGAGTGGTGAAACCTATTTCTATCAGTAAATTGTGGGTGAACTCCAGGAAGACATGTTCGGGGATCAAAGGCTATATTTTCAGTTTCTTTTGAATATCAGTGATTGAAAATTCTGGAGAAAAAATTCATGAATACACCTCCTTTTGGATTTCTTCTGCCTTAAAATAGACTCAAGTGGAGTCATACATGAAACTCCTTTAACTTTAATGGTTAGTTCTTCATGTTGAGCTGTTGCAGGGATAAGTCTGTTGAAAAATCTTTTTCTCTGAAAAACCATCAGTGGAGGCCTTTTTTCCAATTCACTTTTGCACTAGGTTGAGGAAGAAATTATAGAAATGTATGGTGAAATACAGAGCGACTTTTCATTATGTCAGTTTTGCCATGCCATGTAAAATGGGCAGCGGAAGTAAAGGATACTTTTTGGCTGTGTTCAGCTAAAAAAAAAGAAAAAAAAAAGTGTTAAAATCTGGAACAACAACAACAACAAAAACTCTCTAAAAAACTGTCTTGTTGTTATCAATAGTAAAAATCTTGCTCTTAAAAAATATGCCTTCTGAATTCTATTAGTTCCAAGTCATTTTTCTGATTCAAAAATAAAACTTACTCATGCAATCCCATATTTTAATATACTCAACATCACCCATCTTTGTTTGACAGGCCTTGCTAAGCAATGATTTTATGGAGGTCTTATATCATGATAATGAGAAATGAGATCTCAAACACAGAAAATATGTATAACTAATACCTAAGAACTTTCCAGGAGGTGGCAGAGAGAAATACTGCTGATCTGCCATGTGCCACACGTGGGCATGACAATGTCCATAAGTATGAACAAGAAAAACTTGCAGAAAAAATCCATCTAAGATGCTATAAGCATCTGAATATGTATCCCTTGATGGCTAGAATGAAATTCATCCAAGATGCGGTAGGTGAAAAGGAGGTTATATTATCACTGCTATGAGAAATAAAAAGCTAGAGTAAATCTTTCTTTTTTTTTTTTTTTTTTTTTTTTAATAATACAATTTTATATTTCCTGGCAAAAGGATGAAACAGCACTTAAAATATCAAAAATCTTCCTGCAACTAGACTCTTCTGACTTTCAGATGAGATTAAGAAATCCAAAAGCAATGGGGAATTATGGCTACTTTGTTGTTTCTATCAAGCTATATCACATGGCCATTACAAGAGCAGTCTCTTAAAGTTGTCTGTGAAGGATCTATTCATAGAATCTAGTAGTGACTACTAAGATCTGAGTTTGTACTCTACACTGTATTAAAAATGATCTACTAAATGACTACAAATCCACACTGTCTCCATAGGGCCTAACATATGAATTCAATACAATACTATGAAAGCAATAGTGGTTTAAATCAAGGTGCATTGGTTGAATATATATTCCACTCATTTGTTTAAACAGCTGATTATAATATAGTCTGCTTCATTTGAGCCAAACCTATAAAATACAAGGAAAGGTGTTACACTATAGCCTGGTATTAAATGTACAGATTTTGGTCTTACAGCTGTTCTTAAACATGACCACTGAGACACACTGCTCCTCACTATACCCTTTTTTTTTTATCATTTGCCTCCTCAGCCAGGCTTTGTTAATTGCAGTCCTTCAAGACAGGTCCAGCACTACAGAGAAATAACTGAAAATCTGCTTCAGAAAAAACAATCTATGATGTCAATCATCATCTTCATTTTAATTTTAGTAAGAATGAAAAATATAAGCTTATATGATCACTTGATATAAACCAGCTGCCTCGAGTGAGTTAAATTTAGGGGTTTTTTTTAGTTTCTTTTTACATTTCTAAATTGACTTACAGTCTAAATTGACTTACCGTTAAATCACAATCTCAGGTAACTCACTCTGTCCCTTTGTCTCTTTCTTCCAAGACAAATACAGATTTAAAGCAAATGTCATTTTGAATGATAGGAATTAAAGAAAGAAAAAGAAAAAAAAAAAAGAAAAAAAGAGTAGCATTTTTTCAACATTATCTGATACCAATAACACGGCATAGGCCTGATCCATCTTTCATTTATTCCAATTTTATGTCAGAATAACTTAATTGAAGGACAAGCACGATGTCTGGAGGGCCTTGCATTTAAGGACAAAGACTTTACTGAAACATTAGTAAAGCTAATGGCAGACATAGTCTATTGGTTTTGCTCAGATAAGATGTTTCCAAAGTCTCAGAAGTGTCCAGGGCCTGACATTTGTGATTAAAATGGTTATCCAAGTTCATCCTGATGCACAAAATCGATGAAGAGCTCAGGAAGATACTTTTAAAGGCAGATCCCACTGCAAGCTGCGAGGCTGAGATGGTCCTGCCCACACACACATGCAAAGTGCTACAGGCTGTCTCTCAGGAAATGAATAATTGAAATAGGAAACTTTTCGAAGTTCGTCACATCAAGAGACAGAATTGTTAAACAGCTATATTTGCTTTCAGCTCTTCAGAAGAGAAGGACTGGTAATACAGCTCATTTCTTAGCCTAATCAGCTGTTAATTGCAGGATAGTTAATATATTTTCATATACAGTAAAGGACACTGTATAATTAACAGATATATCCTGAAGCAAATAAAACACTCAGAATGGCAATTCCATTATTTCCTTGTCTATAATCAGTGGCTATTGTGGTTACTATCTTTGAAAAAAAATAGCATTTGTCAACAATTATTTTACCACAATATCTATAAAATGGCAGTTATTTCCTATTCTAAGGATAGGGAAACACTTACAGGATCTCAAATACCATTATTAAGTAAATGTTTCCAATAGCTAAGTTTTTGATAGCAATCACTATAATTCTTCCTTCTTGCTATAAATACAAATAGCTATTTAGAATAAAAAAATCAAACAATATAACAAATCAGGGGTAGCAAAATGAATAAGCTTATTATTTTTCTGCCTTAGAGGATTGAAACCTTGGCCCTTTGGAGGAAGCTGCTTTTGGAAGCTCCCTGCTGAATCCCTGTGCTGACCGCCTTGGGGCTTGAAATGCACCTCTGAGCTATCCACCACCAACTGCCAAAGACTTTTTTTATTTTTTTGGCCTGCTCTGCCACTTTGCTTCCCACGCTGGAAAAAGTCACTTCCATCAACTCTGACAGAGGTTTAGAAATACACACTCGAGACGACCTTTGAGATGATAGTTTGTTTCATGTAACTGTTTTTTCAGCAGTCTTCCTCTTTTCACCCTTCCCCGTGCACCTAAATGACTGAGGGTGTAGAGAGGCAGGCCCTTAGCTAATGACTCTTAGCAAAGAGTAAAAGTTGCTTGAAGGAATTTAACATGAGGCTGAAAATGAATCAGAATTGAACACTTGGTCTGTGAAATGCAGTTTCTGAATAGGTTAGCTACATTTGGCTAACTTTAGCTACACTTTAAAAGGTAAGCATTAATCACTGCTAACAGGTCTTTATAATCTCCTTGGTACATCTCTTAGAGGGTTTCTCAACCTTTTAAAATTCAAGGGCCACTTAACCTTTCTGCAAAAAGTCTGAGCACTGTTTTTTACAGATTTTTGCCACAATTCGTTTATGGTTATTTATGGTTCATTATGTTAAAACAGGCCCCGTTTATTTTTGTATTTTTATCTCTTTCCTTGCTTGATTGTTAGTCTTTCTACTTAGACTGATGATTTATGGTATATATGTAGATAGATTTAATCTTTTGCAATTATTTAGCAGGTCACCTTTTGCTAACATAAGGATCAAGAGTGGACAACAGGCTTAAAGCTTTGTCCTACAGAATATTACCAATCCCTTATTTAAAAGGGAAATAATCTTATTTAATTCTGTTTCACTGAATAAAACCTTTTTAGCAGAAAAAAAACATTTTCTACAGAAAAAAAAGACTGGTTTTATAAGAGTTTATGTTTATGTTTTACAAATCCTACACTGTATGGGAGAACGATGGAAGCTAGTGGTAAATAATATTTTTGAATTTTATACTCTATAAATTATGTTATGAAGTTCAGTTTCTGAGCAGATAAGTCAGCCTAGGTGGATTTACGGATAATCTCTGCTCCAAAATAAAACCAAAACAGTTTATCTAAATCAGCTCTGCTACCTGTCTACAACAGTGCAGTGTGGCCTCCAGCTACATGTGTGAGGAGGTGTTTGCTTATATAACAACTGTTGCTACCATCAAGCTATTAAAAAACAAGAAGCCAAAAGACTACACAAACTGTGAATGGTTCCAAAATAGCAGTCCAAGAAAAGACACTGACAGGCAATTGGCAAAAGTTGTGCTCAATATATTTTACAGTCAGAGTTATTGTCTTCTGATAAATCAAATATCTTATTCAAGAGCCTTATCAGGCCTTGACAAAGACCTGGAAGCACAGACTTCAAAAGTTGAGGACAAGATATATATATGCCACATAAAACTGTCCATAGCTTAGTGGGAGTCAGTTACCAATGCAAATCCCATACCAATGCAATCTCCTGACAGAGATTCCTTTCTAACTCCATGCCATGGGCAAATATTCTGCTAGAACAGAGGTATTACAGCCATGGTTTTACAGAGGGATTAAAAAGCATTCCTGAAGGTTTTTAGGATTTATCAGGACACTTTGGGGATGGGAGGAACAGATGTTGCGTACTGGGGCAATTATCCCAGGGCAGATGGGAGATCCTGGAGTCCTGCCTGTTGGCAACAGAATGTCCCTATTTCACTGCTGCAGGGGGACAAAGCCCCTGTGCCAGGTGGCCCTCGCCTGGACAATGTGCTTGGACCAATCTGGAAACCATGCTGTCCTCCAAACCAACTCATCGTGTGGGACCCACCTAGCTGGTCTGAGCCAAAACCCCAGCAAGAGCCACCCTAATGCAAGGGTTGAACTTGTTCTGCCTAGTTTGCAAAGACATAGCCACAAAATTCATGGCAGATGTTGGAAACGAAGCTGTTCTCCCAATGTCTCTAGACTCACATTTGCTTATGTGCATGAAGTGGTGATTCGTGTGCACATCTATGGCAAGAAATGTGACTAGTGCTGTGTCTGGTGAGGTTCAGATCAACTGGCAGTTGTATACAGATTGACTGGTTCATCTCACATATAGAGTTACTGGTTTGTGTCCAGCTCACCCTGTTTAGAGGAGTCTCTTAAAGAAAAAACTCCAAACTGGGGAATGAACAACCTCTTTGTGTAACAGAGAAATGAAATGGAGGACAGGATTAGTTTAGTCCTAAACAACAGTAAAAAGAAAGTACCGAAAATATCAGGAGGAACTCAGGAAATCACTGTAGTTACAGAGAACTGTGTCAAACAATATATTGAACTGTTCCAATCACATTTTCACAGAATGAGGAGGCAGATTTTTCAAGAGTCCCATTTGATAAACCCCATAGGAAAATTAACTGCAGGGTGAGATAATATGTTCAAAGAAATTATTTTGCATTTAATCCCTAGAAATCATTTTGGGACTCAGAATAATAATTACCAAGTCATCTGGCATGTGGCCAAAATTCATGGAAATACAACTCTAGAGAAGGAGTGTCTCCCCCTCATTATACACCCTCAAAAGTTGTCAAAAACTTTTTGAAATCCTCTTTCCAGAGCACAAACCATTTGCAGAAGGGACCTTCCAGACAGAAATACTTTTTGCAGACATGAAAAGAAAAGACATCCCTATGCGTCTTATGTCTGTTTTTCATATTTATATCTGCAAAGAAAAAGAAATGCTTCTGGCAGGATTTTCTGACAAATAACAGATACATTATTGGGTAGCTGATTTCGAAGTCCAGATTTTGGTGGGTAATTGAAGGATTCTAGAGAATAAGTAATTTTTATTATATTCAGATGGTTCAGTGCAGCTCACTTTACAACCTGTGCATCCCCAGCTGTGGCAGATTTCATTCTGATGTGTATTTGTCAGACAATTTAAAATGAGGTTGGTGTGGGATTTTTCTCCCTAGTCTCTTCAAGTAGAAAGCCAGACTTAAAAATAGCTTACTTCGGAGTGATATATGTTCAAGTTGCATACCGTGAAAGCAAATGAAGAATTAAATATTCTGGGCCTGATTCCTGATTTATTAAATTTGTGCACATTTTTATATTTTTAAGTCAATTAAACTGACAATTGAAAGCAGGGAAAGTTCACTGTAAATTAAAATAAAATAAAATAAAAAACAGAAGTAATTTATAAAAAAAGAAAAAAAGGACTATTGATAAAAAGTATACTTTTACTCTCTTTGAGATTCATGAATTGCCTTCTGATAGATCTCACATGCTTTTTGAGTAACATTCATAGTATACTTTTATTGAGAGTAACGAAAACTTGATCCCCAAAACAGAAATTTTGCTGGATGTCCAAAACAAACATTTAGAACTAAATAAATATTTTAAATATCTTTAATGCTCTACCTAACTAAAACCAGAAAAAAAGGAATGCATCCTCACATTGACAGCAGGTGGAGGGAGGGGATCCTGCCCCTCTGCTCAGCTCTGGTGAGGCCGCACCTGGAGTATTGGGTGCAGTTCT
>JAWLRI010000212.1:728561-744917 GCA_034781795.1 Crypturellus tataupa
CCCAGAGAGGCTGTGGAGTCTCCTTCTCTGGAGATCTTCAAACCCGCCTGGATGCCACCCTGTGCCCCGTGCTCTAGATGTCCCTGCTGGAGCAGGGGGGGTTGGACTAGATGATCTCTAGAGGTCCCTTCCAACCTTAACCATTTGTGATTCTGTGATATAAATAGAGCTGAGCCTATTTCTAACATTTGTGATTTACCATCAGGAGATTTCTTGCTCTGTAAATATTATGGTATACTTTTGCACTGAATGAAAAGGGCCAATTAACAGCCATGAAAATTGCAGTATTTTAAAAAAAAATTCTCAGTCTATTGTTTTTACCACATTTCATTACAGAAAGATAAATCCTACTCCATAAAATATTGGTGGCATTCTTGGATTGCTCTCTACGGAGTCCGGCAGCAAGGATGAATACTATAACCAACAACTGGCAGCCTACAGATACCTTCTATGTCAGTCACTGGCCTAATTAATGTTTGTTACTTATTTTTGAAGTTTGCCTTGGCAGAGCTATCACGAAAAGAAATAGGAATATCCTGTTGCAGAGGGGCCTGTAGTAGAGATCAGACTGTCTGGTAGACAGGACTCCCATCCCCACCTTGTGCCAGAAGGAAGGGAACTTGTTTCCCTTCTGACCACTGATGTATTGGGTTAAAAATAAAATGACTCAAAGGGCTTAATGGGAACGACACAGATTTCTGCCCTCTGAAGGATGGTCTGACTCCTTGCCACCAGCACAGACGCTCTCTCGGCAGGAGAGGGCAGCCCACGGGCAGCTCTCAGTACTGTGCTTTATTCCCATGAAGAAGAGTTTGCTGCTGTAACACTGTGTTCTGAAACAAGGAAAATTTGAACCCCCTTTAAATTTCTCTATTTTAAAAACTCCTCTTTAGCATATTTTCAAATAAAAAATATGTAAGTTTTAGAATGTTTAAATACAGAAACACAGCCTTTTTTTAACCCCTCCAAAAATATCTACTGATCATTTCATACACTGTAAAGTAAAGAAAACGATGCAGACCTCTGAACCATCATGTATTGCCTGCATTTCCACACTTAGCCACCTGTATTTGTTTTGTTTACACATCTGTAACTGTGTACTGTAGACTGTATCTAAATACTGATTTTGTAGAGAAGGCTTATTTTGTAGAGAGTCATTCACCCATCTCTTGACTATGCGCAGTCTGCAAAATCCAGTGGTTAATAAATACTGGTTTAGCACGTCAGGCTTGGAGGTAAGATATGTGGAGTACAGACACTGAATCACAGAGCAATACTGGTGCACTCAGCACAGAAGAAGCAGGAAAATTGCCTTTCTATGGAGGCCCAGAACTGAACTGCAGCTGTCTGGAGGGCTGTAATGTCAAAATCGTAGGTGTCTTTTCCAGGACTTGGATGCAACTGAAAGGGACTTTTCAAGATCTGAAATTTGCACACATTATTCATATGACAGTTCAAAAATTAAATCCAACTTGCTCACAACATTCAAGCTGGTAATTTCCACTACGTTCCAGCATTACGTTCGTTTCTAATGGAAAAAAAAAAAAAAAAAAAAAAAAAACTAGAAATCTTGGGGTAGCAATTATATATTTAAGTGGAGCATGAGTTGAATCTGTGTGTCTATGGGACAATTTGGATGTGATACTCAAATGTCAGTCTGTCCATATGAAAAGCAAACTAACTGAAGAAAAGTTGCCAAAGGGGTATCCTTTGTACATGACAAATCTGTCAAATTCACTGGTTTCACATTAAATATGAACTATTGGGAGAACCTTGCTTAGTAGTTCAAGTTGCCATTGTCAAAGTGTGAGTTTATTGCATTCCTACTGAGCTGCCTGCGTAGTTCTTTCTGCGGGTTATTGTCTATGGTAAGGAAAAAACAGAAAGCATGGGAATTATTTCCAGTAACTTGCTTTGAAGGCATGAGAAAGTTTACGATAGTTCCATTTTACTCCACAGATAAAATAGCTCTATTGTGAAATTTCAGTGTGTAAAGGGAGGGTTTGAACAGAATCTTAAATAAAGACAATTATTTTTTCTATCTCAGCATTTGCTGAAGTAAGGCTTCTGCATTTTGTTCCACATAATGCTACATTGGGATGTGGTATTATACCCTGTGTCCTCTGTGAAAGTTACATCAGTTTCCTTTTACCTTGAGCTACTATGTCAAATCGTATCTCTAGTCACATGCACAAAACTTTCCTTAATATAAATGTTGAGCCATGTTATTAATATTTCATAAACCCGACACACAGTTGCAGGTAAATTGTTAAATAATCCTCCAGGAGAAGGGGTAGGTTGAACTACAGGTAGAGAGGGTGTAAATAATAATGTGTAAAATATATACAGAGAAAGGCATTGCCTTACTGAGATGACCGAGATTCTTATCAGGCAAATGGATTTGAAAAGTACATTTCAAGGTGATTCCCCTGGGAATCAGTCATTGCCATAGCGCAGACCAGCTAACAGACACTGTCCACTGATGGAGCCTTATCTCTCTGAATTATTCCTGGCCTATTTCAAGGTTAAGATGCTCCCTATTCATCAAAATGTGGAAAAATAGATATTTGGAGTATGGATCCAGGCAAGGCTTACTCGTAATGTTTTATTGCAACTAAACGCACAATGTTCATTTGGGTGTGTACAGTGCGGGGAAAGTTATTCATTCAAAACCAGATCCAAACCCTTTTAAATTTATTCCGGAAATTCTCACTTATTTAAATGGACTTTGGATTGGGCTCTTGCTGAGCTCTGCAGCAATGCTTTCCCCTTTCTCAGACTCAATTTCAGGATGCCTTCCTTCTGCATGCATCAGTATTGGGATAATGCCATTTTTCATTTGTATCTACCTTCCAAACCACACTTATCAAGATCAATCATCAATCTCAATATCAAGATATTAGCTGTTTCTCACCATTAATGTCGCCCTTTTTGTTCTGATTTTTCTTAATTAGTCTATGTCTAGGGATTGATGGGTAATTATTTCATTAGAATATCAATGTTATTGGCAGCTAAGCAAAACATAGCACACAATAGGAACAAATGCTTGCCATCAGTTTTACTCAGTCTCCTTCAGCATTACAATCTCCCTAGAATATGTCTTTTTGATCAGTAATGGTTCACTGAGAAAGGCCTATACTTAATATGATGGTTTTAGGTTATGCCAAGAATTCCAATGTTCCTTTAAATACCATGTTGTGCTCAATCCTACAAATCCTACAAAGCTACAGAGAATGCATATTTTAAACAATATAGTCTGATATTTTAATAAGTTTGAACATTAGTTAACTTATTCAGAAAAATTAGTATATTATCTATATTTCTACTTATTTGTGTTGTTTGGCATTCTGAAGTTAGTCATTAATGCCTATTCTTCAGTTAGTTATACTAGTAGATCAGCAGACTGGCTGTACAAAGAAAGAAGCCAGCCCATGTCAAAATGAATCTGATAGTTCAGCTCCTTGGGAACTTGACACAATGACGATATAGATACTTTCCACTGCTCTGTTCTCTGATGCATGAATGTAATTTCTTTCTCTATAATAGGGGCTATAAGGTAGAGCAAAGATGATTCCTTCGTTCATTTTGCCAGATACTCCAGTGGACCCTGGTTTTGAAAGAGTAGCATCTTAGCGATTGTCCAGCTGGAATGTACTTTTCTGCAGTTTCAAACTGATTTGTGATACTGGATTAATCCTGCAAAACTTTTACTCTAAATATTGGAGATTTGCAGCCTGTTTCAATATGTACAGAATTTCACTAGCCTAGTTTGTAGACTACTTCTGGAACATATATAGGTTTCTTCAGCTTGGTTGTTGCTGTGTGTCACTTATAAAAATACAATTTTTTGGAAGTTGCTCTTTTACAATTTAAACCTAAAAACAGATGTGTTTAAAAGTTCTCCTAAAGCTGAACTCAGATGACTTAAAAAAATCTAAATGACTTATAACAATCCCACACACTAATAGGATACAGGATACATGACCTCTGTCTGAATTTCTCTGCTGGCATATTGAATTCATAATCACTCTTCTCTGGACTTGAAAATGGAGCTTCCTTCTTCCAAGTGTTACAGGCTGATGATACCAACAGATGCAGAAGAAATGCCAAGGTTATGAGAAATAAAATGTATTTTAGCTTGTAAAGAATCACCTTTAGAAAGTCCTTAAAAAGTGAGTAAACCGCAGATATATATTCAGAGTAACTGAAATTTTAAGTATTCTTATTCCAAAAGGCATTTTACATCTGATATTTCCATATAGAAATTTTTAGATTTCTCAGAATCAGAACTAATAATCATAGATAAAATAAAAATATTCAGAGACATCTGGCTACTAGTTTCTAAGAAATATCATTCTATCATTCTTTTTTATTTCAATTTTATTTTTTAATGTTTTAGAGTCTTCTCAAAGTTAAGATCATTACAGAAGGCTTTTTCATTTCCTTAATGGTCATATGTTTAGATTTAATTTGTAGAAGAAACTTCTAGGCCAACATCCAAAAGTTATCTGATATTTTCATAGTGTATCTGGAAAATTACATATGTTTCTATTGTTACCTTTTAAATTTTTTTTTGGCAATGAATGCATTAATCCTGTATATGCTATCAAAGACCTATAGTTTCTAGAGAGTTAAAACCTGAAAATCAATAAATCTATTTAAAAACTTAAAGTTTCTTGAATTCTCATCAAGTACAGTAAATAGCAGAAAATAAGGAATACAAAGTTGAAATATGAGATAAAAAATAGTTGAACTAAAAAATACTACAACATTTAAATAAAAGGTTATCAAAGAACTGCTTTGGAAAAAGAGTCTTTTTATCCTGAGACATGTTCATCTCATGAAGGAGTTTTGTTGGTTTGTTAAATACTTTTAATCTTTATATATATAGTCTAAGAAAAACACTTTAACTGAAAATAGTATGTAATTTAACTTAACTGAAGATTTTTAAAACTATCTATCTGATGTGGAATAATAAGCAGAATTTGTTCATTCATTCTCTAGTCATTCATCCTCTTCCCCCTGTTATAAGATATCTCAGATACCCCAGCACAGGCCCAAACTCCAATATTACACTACAATTTCCTAATCAGTCTTACATCTATGCTTCTCAAGATCTCATGTGTTGACATTAAAAAGTCACATTATGGAGATCCAAGTTCACAATAATATAGAAACAGTACAAGAAATATAATGTAAATTTCATGTAATTTCAAAATTCTGCAGATACAACCAAATGCAACATCAGAAATAACAGCTGTGATTTCCAAGGTCCCCTTGTTTACTGTGATTTTTTCTTTTGATCAAAGAAAGACTGAGAATTTACCCCTTAACTTAAGAGTTCAGGTTTACCATCTGCATGCTGACTTATATGCCTGTTCTTCTCAGTGAAAATATTTATGCCCATATTCACCCATCTTTGGTACTTAGAACAGCTGCAATGAACATTAAGTCTCCTAAGGACAATGCTTTCCACCCACTCAGAGCTCACACTGCACCCTGCAAGTACCTAAAGCTGTCAGACATCTATAATTGCAAGTCCAGAAGTCTGTGCATTTGAGCTCTCACACATGTGTAGGAGGGCACCAACTGCTTCTTCTGACTTGTTTTCTCCTTGCCAGTTTACCTTGCAAAGAAAGGGTTCCAAAGGCAGCTGAAAACAGAATTAGACTCATATCAGGATGAACTTAGCACCTAACTCGGAATCAAGGTTCAGAAATGCACATCGAGTGTGTCAAGTACTGTAAAAATTAGGATTCCTTTTCTGACCCTTCTGACTATTTTGTCAGACAGGAAGAGGGTGAGAACAAGAAAAGAACATGACAGAAAACAGGAGTATAGTCCAGATATAAAGGGAGAAATTTGATAAGTACAAGTTTAGATTATTTTTATGGCTTTGGAGAATAATTAAAGGGGAATGATGACCACAGTTAAAACAAGGTGAGGTAGTCAAGTGTAGTGGATCAGGGCTGAGAAGATGGAGGGATTAATAATGGACACAGGGGAGTCAGAAAAAGAAAGGAGAAGTCAGAGGACTTGATAGGCACACTAAGGTGGAAATAGTCTCATCTGGATCGTCTGTATTTGATAAACGCTAAGGAAAGGGACAAAGAGTAATTGAAACATTATTATGAGTCTTGTATGTATGTTCATGTGCTCCATTATGGTCCCAGCTTGCTTCATGACTCATCACTGCATCAATGTCTGGAATAATTACTTATTTTTTTGCCCTTTTCCCAAATATCTCAAAGAATGCTTTTTCTTTTTCTTTCATTTTTGTTTCCTTTCTTTTTCCCTCGGGAATGAAGTCTCTTTCCATACTAATTAGTCAATTAATTATTCAATATTAGAGCTGCATCCAAACCCGCCCTAAGCCTGGGTTCTCCCTGGAGAAACCTTGCAGTGCCATGCCCTGCACCTCCCTGGCCCTGACCCTGTCTTGCTGGTGGCTTCCCAGCTTGACCTCAAACCTCTTTTGCTGCCTGACCACAAAGACTTTTTTTTTTTTTTGGCAACGTGGACCGGTTGCTTTTGGTGTGGCAGCTGTGCTTTAAATGCAACGTTAAACACAATATAAGCACATACGTAGAATATTCAGGAAATGTTTAATATAGATTCAAGATACTATACCACAGTATAGCATAATTTCAGGGCATATAACAGCTCACAGATGTTAGGTATTTCATTACATAATAATGATCATAGCAGTAATAATAACAAACATAATAGTAACCACAATATAATAACAATGAAGATTATAGTGGCACTTAATATTTATACAACATTCTGCAGAGGAGCCCCTGGGTACTCTTTTGCTCAGCATTATACAAACATAGGGAACGATGGGCTCTACCATAAAGAGTTTACATTATAAAACACTGGACAAACATGTGGGTCACATAAGGTGGCCAAGAAGATGTGGCAACATGTCATGAAACTCGTGTAGGCAGTTTATTAGCAAGAGTGACCTGGTAATGAAACTAAAATTGTAGGTGGTAATAGTTGGTAGTCATATCTGTAGCTTTAAAAATCCTTCTGCTATATCTGGCAAATTAAGTTCCGAGGCTCCTATCAAAGGTGTTATTTCCACAGTTTAAAAAGAACGGGAAGAAAAACATGCAAAGGAGTGGCACTGTAAAATACGGATAAGGCAGAACCTGAAATTAATTTTAGATCAGCCTTCTTGGACCTAAATAAACTTTGTAGCTATTTCTTTTTCCCTTGTGTGCTTATTACAGTTGATATCACGTGTTTCTACTGGCATAGGTAAGAACCACCCTAAAATCAATCAAATACAAGGAACGGGCTTCAATATTTGTCTGTGTGCCACTTTTGTAGTATGGCCTTTCTCCAAGACAGAATATTGACGGAATGACCTTCCCACAGAAGCAGGTAGATCTCACGAATAGGGAAAACAAAAATAAGAGTAAAGGGGAAAATTCTGTAATGTGCTGTCAGTGTCAGTGAACTGGAGTCTCTACTGCACTGAACTGAGGACAACAACACTCTAGACAGTAACGCCTGCCTGACCATCAGTGCATATTTCAAGGGGAAACTCATACTCTTGTTCCAGATGGTTCTGGTTGATAGTCTGAAGCAGGTCCAAAGCATAACAGACTTTACAAAGTAAAGTTTCTCCCTCAAATGTCATTTGAAAGTGAACTGGAAGCCAATTGAAATGAACTGGAAACCAGAATGATTCATTCTTATTACACCATAATATTAGTTATTTCCTTGATGCAAATCATATTCTTGGGTAAATAATTGGAAAAAAATATACAGCACTGCAATATGCAGTCATTGTAGTATGCGGAATATTCTCACAAAATGCTCTTCAGTTTTGACAGCAAGCACAAAAATATATTTCTATGTTTGAGGTGGACTGTCAGGTAAGTCTTTATTGTCCGCATTTCTGCAAGACCTATATGCCTTAGGCCATGCAAGGAAACAGCTCATGTAAAGGAGAAGTATGTGCAAATATCATATATTGGCCTACGGAATTTGAAAAATAAAGCACTAATGTGCCCACCGCAGCCTACCCTGCTCTTAGCTGAATAGCTGTGCAAACAAATTTTTCCAATCCATTCTCCTACATCAGCTTTCTTCTGTTACCCGTTCCTCATTAGAACTTAGTTTGTAAGTTCTTTCAAAAGAGAAATCCCTTTTTTTTCCTTATCCTGCTCTCAGAAACTCAAATGAACCTAGGAATGATTTAAATTTAGAATGAAAATGAAACAAATAGCAGGCCACAGTAGCGTGGCCCACCAGGAGATGACAAATAACACAGCTGAAACTGTGCACACAAACGTAAGCAGGCAGAACGCAACTATTTAGGCAAATTGGGAAGTGTCCAGAATACTACAGGCAACAGGTAAATTATCAGAAACTTTGCACAAAGGATAAGCACCTGAGTTATCTTGCTTAGCCTTCCTATTATGCTTTCAACTTCAAAACCCAAAGTAAATGAACTAGTCATTATCACTTTTTCCTAAGTGTTGAATGTAATGATTTAATAACTGATCACTTTCCAAAAGCTGTTTATTCCCCCATCATTTTCCTCAAAAATGATCTGAGAGCTGAAGCTTGTTAGATTTTGCTTAAGTCATCCCGGAAACTGGAATTTGGTCTTTCAAATATCCTGAAATTCTCTGTAAAAAATATCCTGTTTTTATCTAAAACCAGATATCTCTAATTCTCAGGCACATTTCTGAAAGTTTTCTCTCAAAATTATAATAATATTCCTTTCACAGATAAAATTCCTGTTAGGAATCCAAGTTCAAAAGTTCCTGATTCAGATTCTTTTTTCTCAGGATTTCTGAAATTGGGGAATGGACAAATTCTGGCGGTCACAGTTGAGACCAGAGCCCAAGGGACAAAAATATGTTTCTAATACTGTTGATAACTCTGCAGAAATCTAATTCACCTTGAATTCTCATCTCATGAGATGCCTCATTTCAAATGTTCTTGTTTAAATTCTAGAGTAGGAACCATTGAAGGAGGAGTTTGTAAAGTGTGTTATGTCTGTATGTACCTTTTTTAGCTGTAGCAATTATGTTTACCATAATATACTTAAGTGCAAAAGACTAGAAACATGAAAGAGAATATAGGGAATATGTAAAAAACTTCATTGGTATCACTGCAATCCCTTTCAGTATCTTGAGATAGTAAAGGAATATTAGTTTGTATTAGTTAATATTTATACAGTTTGAATATGCTGGTGCATAAGGATTACATTATTACTAATAGTCTGTTGAATGTCTCTGGGTTGTAGGGCTCCTGTCTGTTGGGCATTAAGAAAATGAATGCATGCCTGAGAGGATGAACACTGGATCAATCAAGACTAGATGTTAATGAGCCTTTCCTGAATCTGTTTTGCAGATGGCAGTAGTGCTTGTGGACCTGCTGCTGAACTGAAATTCCTCCTTTCTATTTCAGCTTTTTTTTTTTCCTTTTTCCTTTTAGAATGAGTGGACCAGGACTAAGCTCATTACTTTTGTACATATATTTGTTATGTATTTGCAGCTATATTTTCATTGTTTACCAATTCTTTATTTCATGTACTGGTTTTGTTGGCATAAGAAACCTTCATTCTACCAGTATTAGTATTCCATCAGGTGACTGTTAACAGATGACAGTTGCTTAAAATTTGTGTTGATATCCTGATTATATCGACTGGTTGATCTTTTTCATATCAAAATCATAGGATATACATGTTTTTGTCTTTTTATTTCAACTTTAAAGATTTCCAAATATTGATTATAGGATCTTTGAGTTAAATTTTATATAGTATATGAAATGTACATCAATAGATATAGTATCAGTATAATGCTGATAATGCAGTATAATTACATTTTCAAAATGATGTGATTCAAAGTGATCTACAAGGTTTTGCAGAATCAGGTAAGGCTCCTCATGTAAAACTTTTAGTTAAATCCATGTGAGACTATATACAAACCACAATGCACAAGCAACACCCTCTGCAGCCTGGGTTTACTAAAGAGAGTGAGACAAATCACAGCAGCAGATATATAGAAGGAGGAAGAAGACAGAAAAAAGAGCCTTGGAAGAGAAAACTCTTCCAAAAGAGCTCAAAGAATTTGAATGAGAGCATTTTGAACTTAATGTTAACTAAAAAGACTTAAATGATATTTGATTTCTTCTAGGACATTGGGAAGCAATATTTCCCATGACTCATGTAAAAGAACAAGATCAAACAAAGCAATATGACTTCTTCATGTTTTTTCTCTCCTAGCTAAAATAACTCACAGGGCCACAAACTTTTACTGGCCAGTCAGGTTAAATGACATAAGTGTATATTTCGGCTCCCTTGAATTCTTTCTTTTTTCTTTCAGAGTTCAGATTGATACAGTCATTTTTCCTCTATTTGGTTTCACTGAAGATTGCCAGAGTGAAAGGTGATTTTTAGGTGGATTGGAAAAATTCACTTTGCTCCCAGCAGTGAAACATCTAGTAATTCAGAAAGCAGCTGAGTTTTCTGGATATTGTTAAGCAACAATATTTAGGATTACCGTACAACAAGAAAGCTGAAAAAATGCAATTGGTAATGAAAAACCCAAACTTATCTCTACTGATTTCCTACCAGTGACAGACAAGGTTCTTTACTCTTCACAATTGAATGAAATATTTCAGACTCTGCAGCAGTTCGATGCCATTGAAATGGGTTCACATGCCCTGTGGGTATGAATCTACAGGATTAGCTCTATTCTACAAAAAGTAACATAAACTTTTGTAAAGAAACCTGAATCTTATGGTTCCCTACACTTGGAATTTCTGGGAAAGTGTAGACTAGCAGATTGTGTCTTGTAAGATTTTCTGATTTCCCTTTATTTGTTTGTTGTTTATTTATTTATGTTTGCGTTAAGCCTGCTTAGATGAGACCTGTATGCACAAAGCAGTATTTACTGCCCCTCTCCCTGGACTCTGTGATCTGCTTGCAGCCTGTCCTAATTAAGGCTGGCAGGAAACGGTGCTGTGTGGGTTGATGGAGATGACTTTATCTGATACAGTCGGATTCATACTGGACTTGGAACAACTATCTACTGTGTAATTAATTTAAAGAATATTTTAGTTGAGGTCAGTGCACTCAGAGAAATGCACACTCTGTTCTTATTATTCACAAACTAGTTCTTATATGTCATGTATATCATAATATTATTTTATATAGATTTATTACATTCTTTTTTTGCTCTGATGATCATGGCTATCAGCTTTTGGATCTACCATGCCTCTATTGGCTTTCTGGGGATATTTTATAGCATCAGATCCTAAATTCATGACATTCATGACGTCTGTTAACTATGTGAACGCGTATCGGTATTCTACGCTCACTGAAGTATCACTGAAGCTTCAAAATTGAAAAGAAAGGGATTTTTTTTGTGAAGCTGGATTTACAAATCTCTCCTTCAATCCATACTTGAACATCTGATGAAAGACTCCACAACGTATTATAAATCGAATCTTATTCCTCTCTACCAGAATCTAAGTATCCTTTCGGTAGCGAAACTTGTCTCCTCTGGGCTCAAAGACATTAAGAGCTGGACTCATGTGACCTCTCAATAGCTAGAAAAAATCAGTAGTGCTATGTACACATTTTACTCATTGAAAGGAAAGGATATTAGCACTTGGTAGTAATACTCTATTTAGAAGGACTGCTGCTGAGTGAATGCTGTAATGAGATTGGCATTTTACATGAGAAATTGGTACTACTATCCTAAAATGCACCAGTGGTCTTCAAGTTATATTTGTGCTTGAGAGATAAGCCAAATGCCATTACTCTGTCCTGCAGTAGTCTGTATTTTTAGAAAAGATGAAATAACCAAGACTTGCATTTTTTACATCTGTGATGTGAACCAATAACCCCATGAAATTGGATGAGCACTAACCTTCTGTGAAAATGATTAGCCCTATGTTCTAAGATAAAAATAATAAAATATGAAAAATTTTTGAAGGACAAAAATTGCTCCTCCTGAGCTGAGAATTAGATTTCTTTGTGAAATTGTTTACATTGTTACATTTTTTTTCCAGAATTGTACAGAGTAGCAAGCAACATTATTTATTAACATTTAATGAAAATACTTTGAGAAGGCTGAGCATAGGATATATTTCTCAAAAACAATGTGCTAGCTGAGTTTTCTATTCATGTCTTTCATCTTGATATGGAAAAAGATATTTTGAATATATATAAGGCGGAATTTATGAGTTGTGCTATCAAGGACAAATTATGAAAGTACCTTGATTTACCAGAGGTACAAGTCAGTTCATTTCAAGTCTTGCTGAACCCCAAGTTAAAAGCTTGTTTTTAACATATTTTCAGTTACGCTTTGGGCATAATGGAAAGTTTTTTTTTCTCTTCCCAAAGAACAATAATTCATATAGACTGCATGTAAATTTTCTAAGTAGAGACTTGAAACATTTTATCAAATTCATCTTCACGCATGTATTTTTCAATTCTTTTTGGCTTTTCACATCATAAGTTATTTCCTTGTTTTGCCATGTATAATTCTAAAAATCAAAGGGAAATATATTGAGACTTGATTCTTTTTAGTTAGACTGAAATGTATAATTTACATGGAAAGCCATTAGAAAGATACCAAGTAACATTTTCAAAAATAGCTACAGAGATTTGACACTGAAGAACTTTTTCAAAAATAATGTAGGAATTTGAGCATTTATGTGTCAATGAAAGTTAAAGTAATTTAGACAATTAAATACTTATGCCACTTCTGACAATTTTATGTGTGTTTTAAGAGAAAGAATTAATGACAGGAAAAGAAAAAATCATTGATGCAGTTTCATCAAATGTTTGTTACACTGATATTTTCACTATTTTCAGATAGAAAGATACTGTAAATTTGCAGATTTTTACTATATTGAAATATATGCATAGGGGATGGGATAAGAAAAAAGTGTAGTCAGGTTTCATATAAACTGCAGGAAATTTAAACCTTGTAAGTCTAAATGATGTAAGGTGGAAAGATAAGACTTTAAGGCTGTCCTGGGTCCTGCTAGGGGCATAAATTCAGAGAGCAACTCACAGCCCTGCATCCCTGCAGTGGGGACCAGCCTTCCCCAGGGGAGCCCTGTCTGTCCTGCAGAGACACAGAGTAGATGGGCCCTGCCAGTAGATTCCCCTGAGCTTTCCTCTGTCTCATCCTTAGGAGATTTTCCTATATGTCTCTTGTTTTTAGTCAAGGGGGAAAAAAACTGCCAGTATTCATCCCAGGTCCCATCAGGACCTTTACTGAAGCATGTGTTTGCATCTCATCTCAGATCCAAGATACTCCAGCATTCAGTTATCTCTCTCTTTCTTTCAGTTGCAAATAATTTTTGTCTCTATCCAAATACTTTTCTGATAAGTATTTTTTTCCATATAGATGAAATTACCGATACCATGACCCTGGAGATACTACTTGGAAACACCAATAAGATTAAATGCTAATTATAGAAGCTAGGAAATGAAAGAAAAAGGCTGTCATCCATCTACAAAACATAAAGTTTTCCGAGGTTGGCCAAATGGAAGTGCTTTGATAACAACCATCCATTAGGAACTTATTCAGATGTTTCCAAAAGGGCTCTGTTTGCCCTTGAATTTCAATTCTATCAGGCTAGAAATAGGATGGTGAATGGAGCAGTGCTCCAAACTGAAGAGGATAATAGATGTTTTCATTCACTTGCAGAATACAGATATAAGGAAAAGGATAAAGTTTTTACACAGTTCCACAGGGTTCACACTTAGATTTAGCCCAACAACTTTGTTTAATGGCTAGCATCTTTTTATTTTCAAAAGAAGTCAGATTACCTTGAGGCAGTAAAGGGAATCTACTTATACATATTTTACTCACTACAGATAATTTTCTCATGTTGTATTTCATAGTCTGCTTTGGTTTGATGCATGGCCTTTCTCAGTGCATAGGCTATATGGTTTACCTATCTAGGGAACCTGTAACTGGGTGGAACAGTGAAGAATCTGCTGAGGCCTCAAAGCCAATTACCTTCGAATCAATTTGAGTTTCAGAAGATAGTTTTGTTATTGCTATCCATACTCTGTTCCTCTCATTAACTTCAATGCTGTAGTATGTTGTTGATACTGAATAGATTATGATATCTAAATAAGAATGCACATTCAGAGCTAGCTGGATTTCATGGGACACTTGGCCAAAGGTTTGTCATGGGACTCGGCCAAAGCTTTGAAATATATGCTTTAGAACTCAGCCATTTAGAGAGCTCCTCTGGAAGATCTGTAATACTGGCTTTGAAACTCAAAAAGTAACAGAATTTCAAAGGGAGAAATGTTGAAAAGACTATGATTGTACAACAATAAAAAACTTATAAGGAATTCTTTCTTGAACAGATATACTTACTTAAAGATTGGTTTCAGCCAGTTCAGAGACCTTTCAGGCTTTATCAAATTTACCTTAGTTTTCTGTGTCTTTCTATTACCTCGTGGTCTACCCGTTGTTCCTTTCTGCCACCATCCTCCCCTCTCCCTATTGCCTCTACTTGCTGAAGGCTCTTAGGCCTTTGATGGGATCCCCTTCTTGTTTTCTTCTCTCCTGTACACTCTGCAGCCTGGAAAACTCTCTCAAACATGCATGAAACAAGTCTTCTCTTCACCCTTTCAGGAAGGTCTTAACCCTTTCTAGGCATGTGAAATGCAAACATCCACATGAGCAAATAGTGTGGGACACCCCGTGTGAGCCTGACCCTGTTCACCACAGCCTCCACTGATTTCATGAACTGTTAGACATGCTCTGCTCCACTAATGAATGAAGCCCTTTTGAGCATGCGCCTCCCCAGTGCTGAGGGGTAACAATACAGGAAATGCAGAGAAAGGCAAAAATATAGTCATGAAAATCTTTTCACCATGCTGTTTTCAAAGTCAGAATGTCCTATTTACAGCACTGTTCTGGTCATCCTGGCACTTCTTAAAGGTTATACTAAAGCTTATGGTGTTCAAAAATGTATTTTACCTGGCCTATTGCTCCCCAAAAGGTCCAGGACATACATAACTGTTCTCCAAGGATCACTGGCCATCAACGACACTGCCCATTTTAGAAAATAAGATGGTAGATGCATTTTTTAAGTCAAGAGATGGAAAGAATGGGACAGCAGTGTAAGACAACAAAGCAAGCATCATGTATTAACCCTGCTGTTAAATGACTGGCAGATCTAGATATTCCCCTAAGGTGCCTTTTGTAGCAGAACTACATATTGTAACCAAGAGGAGAACAAATATACCTGTAATAACTAATGATGAGAAAATTTTACTAGTTTATATATGTACATTTTTAACTTGAGATAGAATAATTGAAATGACTGTCCCTTCTATATCCTAACAACTGAAGAATATTAGAAAAACAAACATGAACATGTATGTCTATCTTAGCTTAAGACAAACTGTAGTGAAACATTCTGTTTCTTTCATCAGATCTTAAAGTATATGTATCCATCAACATAGTTTGGAAGTGAAGCCAGATCTTATTACACTAGCAGTTTCAATAGAGTTTTGAAAGTAACTGTACTTATGTGTTCCTATAACCATTTGATATAATGGTTATAGGAAGAAAACATAACTCAGATGATGTGGATGAATCAGAAGAGAACAGTAGAATATTTTTATATAATTTGATGATAAGAACAAAATAAATAATATTGCAGTCATTAATCAGAATCAATTCCTTGCTATACAAGGTACATTCCAGGTTGACAAAGGAAATGTTATTACTTTACCATAGAGGAAAAATCACCTCTGCATAGAAAGTCTCAGATCTATATATCACTATAAAACCACATAAATAAAGGTAAACCTCACCTCTGTCCCTGGAAAAGTCATGGAGCAGCTGTTGTCTCCAAATGTGGAGGACAAGAAGGTGCTCAGGAGTAGTTAGCATGGATTCACCAAGGATTCACTTCTACAATGGAATGACCAGCTGGATAGATGAGGGGAGAGTGGTGGATCTATCCGGATTTCAGCAAGGCTTTTGACACTATCCCTCATAGCATCCTCCTGGACAAGCTCCAGCACTGTGGGTTAAATGAGTGTACACTGAGGTGAATTAGCAACTGACTGGATGGTAGAGACCACGCAGTGGTGATCAGTGGTGTAGAGTCCAGTTGGAGGCCTGTGGTTAGCGGTGTCCCACAGGGGTCAGTACTTGGTCCAGTCTTGTTCAATTTATTCATCAATGACCTGGATGAAGGCACAGAGTGCTCCCTCAGCAAGTTTACTGATGATACCAAACTGGGAGGAGTAGCTGAAACCCCAGAGGGCTGCGCTGCCATCCAGAGGGACCTGGACAGACTGGACAACTGGGCAGAGAGAAACCTCATGAAATT